>JBAMJV010001005.1:0-60619 GCA_037951105.1 Echinarachnius parma | reverse complement strand
CAAAGATTTTTTGGTTTGGCAATCCGCACAACGTCAGAATAAAGTATGTTGGGTAGTTACACGAACATGGCCGCTTCCAACATATTTTGCCGACGTAACAATTAGTAAAATGTAGGTATGTTCACAGATGGTAATAGTAGCCGAAAGCCATAGTTCCATTGACCTTAAAACAAAAATTTACCAACAATAACAACAATTTAATGCCTTACCCATAGGGTGTATCACGTGGGGTATCGGCAACGTTGTCATCGCCGGAGTTGTAGTCGGAATAGTAGACTCGAGACTCGTGAGAATACCCGTCGTTGCTTCCGAGGTCGGATAAGTCGAAGAAACAGTAGCCGATGTTGATGTCTCCGTGGTTGTCTGCGTCGAGCCCAGCACTCCAGTCAGCGGTTCGGTAGCGGTCGTTCCAGCATGCTCTGTGACTGCCTCTGAATGTGTAATAAAGGCAAATATTAAGGTTAATAGTTTGTACATGTATTGAACATCACATCCATCATGCCTAGTATACGTGTTAGAAAATGCAACGGATTCTTTTCACGAACAAGCCCCCATCTTATGTAACGGAAGTGACAATGATGTTGAGATTGCTATCTGGTGAAGGTAATAACGTTTGTCACAGTGTAACCGTACTGTGTTTCACAAAGTGGGGTACTATGTTACACACCGAGTGTGGTGGCACTTGTATTTGTACCTTTCCAAAGACACCCCCGAAAGCCATAGTTCCATTGACCTTAAACAAAAAATCTACCAACAATAACAACAATTTAATGCCTTACCCATAGGGCGTATCACGTGGGGTATCGGCAACGTTGTCATCGCCGAAGTTGTAGTCGGAATAGTAGACTCGAGACTCGTGAGAATACCCGTCGTTGCTTCCGAGGTCGGTTCGGTCGAAGAAACAGTAGCCGATGTTGATGTCTCCGTGGTTGTCTGCGTCGAGCCCAGCACTGCAGTCAGCGGTTCGGTAGCGGTCGTTCCAGCATGCTCTGCGACTGCCTCTGAATGTGTAATAAAGGCAAATATTAAGGCAATCATGTATACGGACGGTTAATAGTTTGTACATGTATTGAACATCACATCCATCATGCCTAGTATACGTGTTAGAAAATGCAACGGATTCTTTTCACGAACAAGCCCGGGCCCCATCTTATGTAACGGAAGTGACAATGATGTTGAGATTCCTATCTGGTGAAGGTAATAACGTTTGTCACAGTGTAACCGTACTGTGTTTCACAAAGTGAGGTACTATGTTACACACCGAGTGTGGTGGCACTTGTATTTGTACCTTTCCAAAGACACCCCCGTTTGATGTTAAAGCTATCATTACTAGCTATCATTACTAGGTATCTGACGGCTGTTCGGCACATATTCAATAGCCGCTCTCAAGGATCGCAACAAAACAAATTATCTAGTGACCTACTTGAAAGGGATCTAGTAACTTTGTTGGCAAATGCAAAACGTGATGAATAATAAATAACATGCATATCGTAGTGATCTGATATGTCCACAAAGTAATGTGTGAAAATGACACGTTAATTGGATGTTTTTTTAACTGAGATATGACAAAAAATGCAAAGTGATATCTAGTAACATTGTAATTACTTTGTGCATGCCATTAACTTATCCCGTAGGCAATTTCATATCTGAACACAGACTTCACAGACAGAAGAAGAATAAGAATAAGAAGAAGAAGAAGAAGAAGAAGAAGAAGAAGAAGAAGAAGAAGAAGAAGAAGAAGAAGAAGAAGAAGAAGAAGAAGAAGAAGAAGAAGAAGAAGAAGAAGAAGAAGAAGAAGAAGAAGAAGAAGAAGAAGAAAATGAACTTATGTTGTTTACCTTGTTCGCAGTTGAGTCCGGCAATCCCTGGTGGACAGTGGCATATGTAAGATGTCATAGTCTCCTCGCACAGTCCGTTGTTACACGGGTTACCGTCGCAGTCTGAAAGTGGTACAACGAATTTAGTTATATTATCTGTAGCTAACCAACTCAACAACGATAAAACATGGCAATTGTAATTATATAAACACCCTAACCAATTGTAACATTTTAAGTAAAACAATTTATATGTTATTCAATGTTTTTTAAGAAAAACCAAAAGCGATACAAATAATCCGCATAATTATAGTACTAACGACACCATGCTCGAAAGGTATATACAATTGAATTACAAACGACTTAGTAAAAAGTATGTTACTCAAGGGCGTCGATTTCTTCTCATGATTGGGGGCATGATCAGTCATTGCGAGGGAGCGAAGCGACCATGCCCGAGGGAGCAAAGCGACTGAGGGGGGGGGGGGGGGGGGGGGGTGGGAGTGGGGTGTCCCCCCTCCCACGGTAGGGAGCTTTTGGATATTGGGGCTTAAAATTGTGCAATCTGGAGCATACCCAAGGCAGCAGTTTCACTTGTTATAAACTTGTTTCTGAGTTACCGTGTTATAAATAAACACAATTTATGAAATCAAGTTTGCAGAAAACAACCAAACCCAAGAGCGGAACTCACTTCTTCTGCCTACGAAGGAGTGAGTAAGGACTTTTAACAGAAGACATACGATATAAGAAACTATACACATCAGTCACATACACAACTGGATGCTCAAAGTCGCCACACAATGGCACACAATGAGAAGAAGAGTTTTCATTTAAAACATAAACCACATGTTATGCATTTATTATGAATTACTATCTTATATTGATAAATCTCACTTCAATGAGACGAAAATATACAGGCATATATCATAACAGAAGCAATTAAATGACTTGTAATACCTAAACATAAAGAAAACGTATTAGTCCAATTTGGTAGCCACTTCCACAATTACATGTGCCAGTATATTTTTTTGTTTTGACCCTCCCAAATATTAGGAGGGATAAATACAGGTTATCCCCCCCCCCCCCCCCCACCTCAAATCCCCCCCCCCCCCCGTGACGCCCATGATGTTACCATTAAAAAAGAGCCATTTAAACATGAGAGGGCGCTCTCTAAAATAGCATTGGTTGCAACCATTTTTAAACAAAATTATGCATGTGATGCTTTATTTGAAATAATGATTAAAGGGATAGTTGAGTTTTAGTATAGAGGGCGCTGCCAAATATTTTGTTTGTGTGTAAGATAATGAAAAATTGAGTGCCACATTTGAAAAAGAATACAATTTTAATGACAGAATACACAAAATCGGTTCAGAAACTGCTGAAAAATCCATAAACATAACCATTTGTAATATTGTGAGACCCCACAATGATTCGATACTTTTGAACGAGTCGGCTGCGAGGAGTTATGGTGGTAGGAGCTTCGGAATAAATCATGTTTCATCTTTGTTCTGGACTTGATCTGCATGCGCCATTAACATTAAATAATAATTACAACCAAATATAAACTTCTACCTGGAATTCGACAGATGCGGACACCCGAAGGGATGCCCAGTCGGCTACGTCGGCCGCACGTCTCCCCTGCGAAGGGATTTGATGGAATCAGCTTTGGAATAGTCTGCACCATCTGGCTCCCTGTTGCTGCGTTATCGACTTCAAGCAGCCTGCACGGTCGCATGGGTAGGGTGTAGTTGAGCTCGTAGTCATCTTTACAGTTGAAACTTTCCACGTGGGCAGCTTGAGAAGAACAGTGGGGGTTTAGAGATACATACAATCCAGAAAACTATTCTTAGACAATGTGTCGGTACAATATATTTCTTGTGGATATGACATGTATGCTTTTACGCCTCACCAGACCGGCATTTAAGGGATATTATCAATAGCCCTAAATCCTTATTGCATATCTCATATATATAGTTCTCTTATATCTTGTTGTATTCCTTTTTTACTAATAGGAGTATGGAACAGATTTCTTCTCGCCATTGGGGGGGGGGGGGGGGAGGGGGGGGGGGGGGGGGGGGGGGGTGAAACGTCATTTCGACCACCATCAGCGAGAGAGTAAAGCGGCCAACCTAGTATAGTAATCTGTCCAGGATATTACGACTGGGGGAGGGGGGGGGGGGGGGGGGTAGGGGACCAAAATGGTTTTTAACCAACATGACACCTAAATTAAAGTCAACGGGCATTTTCTGAGTTAGCTGTTTAGAATTGTTCAGATTATGATGTGCTCATTGCAAGCACCCTGTTGGAACGAGCATACAATTTTGATGGCAGAATAAACTTTATTTGATCAAAATTGGTTCAGAAATTGCTGAAATATCCATAAACATAACCATTTGTAATAAAAGTGGGGCCCCACAAGTATTCGATAATTTTGAACCAGCCGTTAAAATTCGTTTTAAAATGCTTCCTCTTTTCAAAAATGTTCAAAAGAGGTTTTTAGATAGTTGTTGATTATCTACTTATCTAATCACTATTTCAACAAAACATCACATGCACAATATTTTATTTAAAATGGTTTAAACAAATGCGTTTTTTGAAAGTGCCGTCTTTAGTTTAAGCAGCTCTTTTTGAAAGATAACAGGCTTTTTACTTAGTCGTTCGTAATGATTTATTTCGTTTTTAGCATGGTTGAGTTATAACTATTCGTTTATAATGTAATGGTGCAGATCTTGGTTACTAAAATTAAGTTTGACTAAAACTGTACTCTCTCTACCAGAACTCAACTATCCCTTTAAATACGTAAAACCGTTACGTATCAAATAGTATGTTGAATGTTAACTCGTTTTTAGTGGGCAGAGCGGGAAATCCTGATTAGGTGTATATACAAGGGACTTTGGCCAGATGACCTTAGGGGTTTCAGGGGGCGCAGCCCCCCGAAGATTTTGGATTTTAGGGCAGTTAAGCTCTCTTAAGATGTAGTTTAAAGAAGACTATTGTATCAATAATGAATGAGAGGGGGTAATGTCCCTTCATTTTAATGTTATTTTATATTTCTAAACCCCAAATGTTGGGGGGGGGGGGGGGGGGGGATGATAATACAGGCCATCCCCCGCACCTCAAATATTGGGGGGGGGGGGGATATATCCCCCCCCCCCCCCCCCGTGATCGACGCCCATGTTATAAATATACTTACGATCGAAGTGTTTGGATATCAAGTGATACTAAGTAATTGTGTACACAGTCAGTGCATTAAGGTAGACAATATCACAGTCATAATTTGTTAATAAGTTATGACATTAATCTACAACTAACTTTTCGAACATCACTCAGTGGACATATCAGAGTACATAAATACACACGTATCAACCCATTTTTTGTAAAGAAATATGTCAACAAAGTTACTAGATCATTTTAAGTTAATTGCATGAAATACATTATGCAGAACATAAAGTTTGTTGTATTGCTATGATTCTAGTTTCTAAAACTAGTTGTCGACGAAGCCCAGTTCTCTGTCATTCAGTATCACTCTTCTGCATTAGTACATGTAGCAATTATTGGCATTAAAGGGCCCAATCACATATTTGCTGATATTCTCCAAGAAAGATGTTATACAGTTATTGCCAAAATCGTCCCAACCCTCCAAATGTTAACAGTTAATTTTCTGTCCATTAAGAAAAATTGTATAATCATGAACTAACGATTTATCATTTAATAATAAGCGATTTTAAAGACCAGATTTGTTTTGATTATTTTACCTTAAAATGTGCAGTCCTTATCTTAAAGATTCTATGACATATAAATCACTTTAAAAATGAATTCTAGCCTATCAGGGGTAGTTTTTTACGTGGATTCTGATTACAGCAATCATTTATTGAATGGAAAAGTAATTAAACTAGAAATCAGCTTGAAAATTCAAATTCAAACTCACAACTCAGTCACTTATAAGATGAACAATCTACCTTCGTCCAAGCTGAGTGCCTGCTCAAAATATCATCACATGTTTGAATACACTACTAACTAACACTTTCTATAGCAGCTGATATGTCAGAAAAGCCCGACCATCATTAGGGCTTATTTCCGCAGTGGCTCGTTTTCCACAAGTGATGCAGGAGAGAGTACATGAAATGAAGCGACCATCCAACCGAGAGATATAGTTGAAGAGACAAGGCGCCAAATGCCATATATACTCCGCAAAAAAAGAAACTGGACACTTGTATAAGTTGAAATATTTCATATTAATGTACGATAAAGTGTACATGATCATATATCAAATTAAAGGGAATTTAGTCCTCTACATGCAGGGTATAACTTAAAGGTGTAATCGTTCATGCATGAAATGCCATGGTCAATTAACACTAGCAAGGTCTGTTTTCAAAAATAGCAAAACAATGGAGGACCACACCATTCGACTGAAATGATAGTAAGCGTTTCACTTAAAACAAGATGAGCGGGGCAAGTAAATTATGACATTATTAAATTTTATTGTTATGAACAAACTCTGGAAATACAAATTTGTCAATAAAACAAGGCCAGGTTATGAGAGCATTATTATACTGGTCTGTATTGCAGGCATGAATCTTGTCTATTTCATGTGTCCCCTGCAATTTTAACCATAATTACCTAGATAAATGTCATGTTAAATACTGCCCAAATGTTTGACCAAGGGTGACTTCAGATTTTGAAGATCTTTGGACTACGGTATAATTTGTGAGAAGAATTTATACCATTTTCATGCTGAAATAAGGGCACAAACTGTGGTTTTGACTAATAAAGCTTTGCCATGGAATTCCCCATTTTGTTACTTTTGGATGAAAATAACACCTATAACGTTCACAATTTGACTTCATTTATACTCTTTATTGAGATGAAGATAGAAAAGGTCAGATTTGTAATGAAAAATTATGCCATCTCATGAATATAGCGTTTTAGATTATGCTTATCAACATTTATATGGTTGAGTGGATGTTCCATTTTTGCTATTTTTGAAAACAGACCTTGGTGTGGTTAATTGACCGTGACAAGTCATGCATGAATGATTTCATCTGGAGTTTATGCGAATATTGAAGAGGGTAATTTTATCCTTAATTTGATATACAATATCATATATTTTATCGTTAATGAATACGAAATATTTGGTCTCATACAAGTGTCCAGTTTCTTTTTTTGCGGAGTATAGATAAGCCTGGTTGCCACTAGAATGGTCGGTGTCGTTGAACCGGTCACGACTAGAACAATCCCGAAAGGTGATGGTGTAACACTTGTGACGAACGCTGTGTTCACCTTCGCGAAGACGAGGCCGATATCATTGAAGCGTCAGGTGCAGAGAAAGGACTGTATGCAAGACAAACCACTTTGAACATTCAAGCTGTCGAGTTTGATCGTGACCCAGTGGTACAGGCTGACATACAGGACTGCAAGCCGTCCCCGATGATGAAGCGACTTGAATCATTGCCTATAGGATCCAGTCACGGTTGTTCCTTACTGCTAGATGGAGTTGTATGCTGCTCTAAAAGCTCCATGGTAGTGCCCGACGAACATGACGAAATACAGACGGGCACTACTGCTGATGCTGTCGAAGAGATTCCGGGCCGTCAGTGCAGTGTGCTTCAAGGACTACCAAATGAGACTCTGACAAAAGAAGAAGCCACATCAGCAGGAAAGGAGGGGATCATGTGATAGTGAATAGACTGTTGAACTCGCTGAACTTTCTAGTCGCTCGTGAGGAGGAAAGTCACCAGACTAGAGTAGTTAATTTAGACCGTCTGAAGGTCTGCCAAGATTTTGGAGACTGAATTGAGTGCCGAACACAAATAGACTGAAAGGAACATTTTGCCGCATGTTATTTTCAAATATGCTAGACATTACCACGCGCGCATATTGTCTTTTTGGGATACTTGAACTAATGCATTTGTTTTGTTTTGTCATTTGTGCTCACTGAATGTTGTTTCGGTTGGATATGATTACACATGTATTTCATGTATTGCTAACACTGTGTTTACCTGACGAGATGATATATGGATTTTGGAAATGTATTTATACATGACTTTAATGAAAACAAATTTGTATTATACAAATTTGTTTTCATTAAAGTCATGTACAATGTATACAATGTATATAAAGAATAGTGTACAATTAGTGCATATGTTTTGAAATGTTGCAGGAGTTAAATTATAAATTCCCTTAATTTGTAATAATTTATATAACAACAAAATTGTGTGTACGTTTAAAGAAAAGAGAAAACGGTATTTGTATTAGTGTATACGTGTATTTTGTAATTTCTCGCATTGCATGTCAACACATCTTTAATTAACTACAGCTAGAATTAGAAGCAGTGGAACATTTCAGGAGTAGATTAGTACGCTGGGAATTATATATCGCCCTCTGCGGCTAGAGTCAGTTAGGGGAAATCAACATTAATATAATCGGTGAGAAACTCGACTAGGGTTTTGCTTTCGGACACTTACCCTGAAATATTGCAAAGATGAATAGGGCGGGAAATGTCAGTGTGAGCTTCATGATGCAAGAAAGGATGCTATGCTGCTAGGATGCCACTGTTCCTAGAAAGGAATGATTAGTATGAAAATAATCTATGACATGGAAATCGCTTTTAAATACTAGTATTAACCTATCAGGGATGATTTCTATGTATTTCATAATTTCTTTTAAACTCATGTGCTGTATTGGTTTCCTTGTGTTACTTTATTTCTAACTACAGTACATGTATAATTGAACTATTTTCACCTCTTAAACATGTACATGAAATAAAAACTAGTAAAAAAATCTTAATGATAGGCCTTTATATGTCAATGTTGGTACTTAAAGGAACTACAGCGTCTATCTGGCGTCTAATTTTCAGAATTAGGCTCTCTATAAGTAATCTTTCCTCAAGAAAAAGAATGTTACAGTCATTTCCCATGAAACCAATCAATTTTGGGGTAATTAGTAAATTTCTAATTGTCCTGGAAACACCCCTTTCAAATCGCCAAAATGTGACGTCATCTAAAGAACGGGCCAAATAATCAAATTCTGTAGATGACGTAATCAAATGAATTGTCAATCACATGTCAATCACGCTGCCGATTCTGGTAAGTGAGATTTGGCATCAGCAAAAATAGCATAAAATCACTACTGTGTTTATTTTCATGGATTTGTTTTCGGCAAACCTATTTTACAAGTCATCAAAAGTACGTGAACAGTTCCTTAATCAAAATATTATAATTTTCCACATTATAGAGCAACGTGTATGTATGTATTGAATTTAGTTTAAAGCAACATCTGGGCCCCGTTGCAGAAAGAGATACAATCGATTGTAAGTTACGATTGATCGTAAGTCAGAACATTTATGCGTTTCAACCAATCAGATTTGCGCATCTAGAACACGTGATCTGACTTACGATTAATTGCAACTTACAATCGATTGTATCTCTTTCTGCAACGGGGCCAAGGCAATATATTTGTTCAATTATTCTTCGTGCGAGTGTGAGAATACCCAAGTGTTAAATATTCAAAATAACAAAGTTGTGGTATTAAACAAGTTAATACAAAATACAATTCCTTAAAACTAAATAAGGAAGATCAATTTATTTAGTTTATTCGAAGTTTGTTAAATACAAATAATATCAATAATACACGTTACTTATAAAGAGGTATTCACAACGCTCATAGCGCTTACAAAATATAACATTTAAAACATAGCACAAATTAAAAGATTCTTGCAAACTACAAAATATCAAGGAAAGATGAAGGTTTTTAGATGCTCTTTAAAGGGAAGTACATACAAAGGAAACAATGTGATTCGTCTCCGAGGTGTGTAGTTGTCATCGTTTTCAAACAACAAGTCGGACAGAGTCGTGTTCTATCTTTAGATGAAGACTGAGCCTATAGTGCTGACGATGTATCTGCACGTTTCTCATAAATAATTGTACGTTGTATCACCGTGTTGTTGGCTAGGTAACTGATTATACATTCATAAATATTAACAAGTTCCTTATCAGTTTTGGCAATGTCACATACAATTAATACAGAGCCTCCTATAGGTTCCTATGGGGAATGGGTTAATTCTAGAAGGTTGTTAATTGTCATTAGTATCGGAAAACTCGAAATGCTGTTCGTTTATATTAAAGCATAAATTATATTTAATTTGAAACAAAACAATTATGTATTACTATAAGAGCGACACAAAACCATAACACTAGTTATCCTTGTCGTTGTGTACATCTGACAACAATTGACAGCAAAAGGAGAGGTACATTACAGCAGAGCTGAGACTTTGTATTACAACTTAAATACAAGAACAAATAATTGCGATAGAGGATGGGATTAGGAACAATAATGAAGAAATAATGAATTGAAAAGTCTAATATTATATTGAAGGAGATCAACCAATCAGTAATGGAACATTGACATTACTTTGCGAGTGTAGGTTCAAGAGCAGACAAACAATGTATGTGTAGGTGATACAATTATTATATTTAAATACATTACATATTTTGAAAGAAATGTCAATGTTCCATCTCTTCATGGGTTGATATCCGGCCTGCACCACTTTCTCTTACTGCATTAACACATTAACACATTATGTTTCTATATAATGTGTTTTTCTGTTGTTTGTTGTTGATTTATATAGATTTTCATTGTTGATTGATATTGCTTATTCATGCGAAAGTATGACATGCTACACATATGCAGTATATTCAGTATATAAGTATACGTAATTAAATAGCATGTCATTCATTATACATTTGTTATATTTTTAAATCGTAGTATTGCTTAACCATTTCAGGGGCCTTTCAAATCACAAGCCTCTCCTCCACATTTTCGTCGAAATTTATTTCATAATCTGTGTGAATTTATATGTTATTAATTACTACTTTGATCAGCATATATGTATTAATTGTGTATCCTATGTTAAACAACCATTTTGTTGATCCCATTATGTTGTTTACTGGTTGTTTTGAAAATGTGGAAATAAAATACGAATACACGTTTGTTTTACCCCGTTCATAATTAAATCGTGAACAGGGAAAGATGGATAGGAATGAAAGGTATTGGTGTAGGGCAATGTGTGATATTGGCTATAGGTTGTACAGTATAGGATAGGATATGATACGGAAACTCATAGGATTAGGATAATGATTATGATTTATAATTGTAAATGCCATCATGAAATACCAACATGATTATTTTATAAATATTTTGTTCTAAAGTAATGAACATTAAAATAGATTTTATCTTAAGATTTGTTTTTGCATGTTCCTCAAATGTTGTGTGATCGTATTTTGAAAATAAAAAAGTTATATTTGCTTTACTACTGTAGACCACATACTCAAATATTTAGAATACAAATTGCTAAAACAAAATTATATGAGATTTTCATGGCAATCAATTAAACGTTTTTCCGCATAAATATACAATTTCTGAAAACGTAGTCAGCCATTGTGAGTTTGTTTGCGACCAAAAGTAACCATAAACAGATTTGGTGT
This sequence comes from Echinarachnius parma, assembly GCA_037951105.1. NCBI lineage: Eukaryota > Metazoa > Echinodermata > Echinoidea > Clypeasteroida > Echinarachniidae > Echinarachnius > Echinarachnius parma. The sequence goes on along the minus strand of JBAMJV010001005.1, from coordinate 49,326 downwards.
AATAACAATGCAAACAAGTGATGCCACGAAAATAATTGTTTCTTTCGTTTTCTGGACATTAGAATAACAACCTTTTCTCCACATAACTATAAAAGCATTATGTCATAGTGAGTCCATTTTGATTATGCAAGTTTCAACTGGACTAGGTAATTCGGACAGTTAAATCAAGAATAGGCTTATTGCATTAAGTTCCTTATCGTTCTAGTGTGTTTATTGTAATGTAAACTGTACAGCTCTAGTGTATGCAATTAACCACCTTGCCCATTCAATGGCTGTATTGTCAGTTGTGTAGTTTGGATTGACATTTGCTTGTTATACTCTTGAATTATTAATCATTAATCATTAATCAGTCATTTTTCTTTAGATGAACACTGAGTGCTGGCGATGTATTGTTATCTGAACAACTCTGAACAATAATTACACCCCGTGTCAACGTTTTGTTAGCAAGGTAACTAATACTATATTAATGTTAACAAGTTCCCTGAAAGATTTGGCAATGGCGAATAGGTTTAATATGGAGCCTCCTATGTTTCTGTAGGCAATGGGTTACTTTTGGAAGGTTGTTATTAGTACGAAAGTTTCGAAGTAAGAAAGAGGAGAAGACGAAAGAGACAAACTACAAACGTAGAAAAGGAAGAAAGAAAAAAGAAGAACAAGAAAAGATGAAGAAAATAAAAATTAAGTAAAAGTAGAAGAACAGAAAAAGAAGAAAACAAGAAAAAGGAAAAAGAAGATGAAAAGAAGAAGGAAACGAAGAAAAAGAATAACAACAACAATAACAAGAACAAAGCGAAAAATAAGCAGAAGAAGAAAAAAAAAGAAGAAGAAGATGATAAAGAAGGAGAAGAATAATGAGAAAAATAATACGAAGAAGCATTAAAGGGACTTAGTAACATTGTACAAATCCTCAAAATAAAATTGTAATTCTAGCGGTTCCCTTATACCTTGTTGTATTCGTATCAACAATAAAATCATGGGACAGGTTTCGGTCACATACACAATTATCGTTTAGGATAATACAACATTTGACTGAAATAATATGATATTCTCTTTGTTATTATGATGTAATCTTTTTAAAAAACACAATAACGTTAGCATTGATTGATACATCTTTTCGTGCAGTAATTTTGTAAATATCACGTTGCATTTTTGCTCATAACTCGGCCACATATTTAACAATTGTCACACCTAGTGGACATATCAGTTAACAATACATTGCATAAATTGTATCAACCAATCATCACTAATGTTCCTCACGTTAGATCTGTCCCTTGACGGGGTCTTTGTTATTGAAAATATTTATGCAAATTATTACAATTATGATAAGAATGCTGAATAGTAACAAGGAATATCACAATAACATTGCAACAATATAGAGATTATATTTGAAAACAAAAACGATTGCTGGTTAAAGAAAAGTCGTACATTTCAGATTTATAAGTACCCATAAGACTTATTTATTTGTACTATACCATAAACACTTTAACATGTTTGTTAAATATTTTCAAATCGTATTATTTTCATTACACTCAGTGTCGTAATAAGCACATGAATATTATTGTTGGCGGGATAAACAAATTCTTATCAGCGCAGGGCTGTCTACTTTAAAGGACTTAGTAACATTGTCCAAATCCTCAAAATTACAGGTTTCGGTTTTTCAAATTTCCCTTTCGTTACAAAGATATGTATGATTGAAGCATTCAGATAAGAAAAACTCCGGGCGAGTTTTTCTTCCGTGTACAAAGTGAGTGCAGTGAGTTACTGAATATCACTTTGCATTTTCGCTCATTACTTGGCCATACAATGTCCATTTGACTTGAAATTTTCACACAATACCCTGTGGACATACGAGATAACAACAATATACATTGCATCAACCATTCATCACTTTTTGCACATGTCAACAAAGTTACTAGATCCCTTTAGGCAAGCCATGCATGCGGTGAGTCTGGGTCGTTGCGAGGGATCGAAGCGACCAAGCCCTAAGGGGCGAAGCGACTAACCGTGGGAAGGGTGTGCCCCCTGCCACAATAGGGAGCGTTTGCATTTTTTGACTTGAAACTACATACCTAGGAATGTACGCAATGTACGACGTGGATAAGTGCGTCATGATGCTACGGACTGGAAAACAGATTAATATTTGTTTCATGACGAAAACATTATCATAAAATATGCACCCACAAATATTCGCAAAGTGACATAAACAGTTCAAACATTGCATCAAATTCCATATTCTTTATGATACAACAACATGAACATAGTAAACCATATGTAGACAAAACGACCCCCTAGGGAGCGAAGGGACAGAAAGGGCATAGATAGGGAAATGGTTTGTTGTGAGTTGGGTGTCAGCCCTTGCACGGTATTAGGGATATTTTATACATGAAATTATGCATTCTGGTGCATAGGAAGGAAAGTGGACTTGACGTGAAGTAGAATCTGAGTTCATTTTTCAAGAATCACCCTTTTTTTAAGCACTGGTATCGAATTAGAAATAACCCATGATTTAATTGTATTGGGGTGGGGGCAAGAGTCCCCCCCCCCCCCCCCCTCCCCACCCAATTGATTACACTCAGTAAATATATCTCAGTCTTCATGAAAGCTTCTGTATTATGGAATGCTCTACCACATTACATTATAGAAATTCCTCATGTACTTACCTTCAAAAAGCACCTACAATCATTCATTTCCCCTTGATATCTTCTAGTTCGTAAATATCTTGTTGCTATTTTTGATGTTTTAACTGTAATATTTGTAAGCGCCATGATACGTTGTGAATAGCACTGTATAAGTAATAACTTCTTCCTACAATTTTGTTTTGTATAAAGGAAGTTTCTAATCAATTTATCAAATGCGTTTTTAAGTTGAAATTAAATATCACTCGATTTATTTTTGTTCTGTACATAGCATAGACAATTTGCTACTCATTTATCAATGTATTTATGTATACACATTTACGTTATTTTTCAGTAGAGTCTGATATGTCAGTGGCCAACAAACACAACACAAACAATGTCCCACACAGGGGCCCTCCAACCCAAAAATACACACATAGATATACGAGAAAAACAAAGTAGTGTTATGGAAGTAATAAGAAGTAATAGTGACCAGTCTAACGTATACACAATTTGTTGTTTAATAATCTGTTAAAATAGGGCCTGGGCTTGTTAGTGACCGAGAAACTGTTACTACTTTAAAACATTCACCAATGGTGAATTTAACATCACACATTCTTGCATCATCTGCGTGATTATTGAAGTATTGGTACTATTTAATTATTCGTGCATTAATATACAAACACAAATGGTTACAGTGAATGTACCTTTGAGGTATTTATCAAATATATTCGAAATTGTGTATTTTGTAAAAATTCTGTAAAATTAACTGTTTAAAACGGTATTGTACTTTGGATAATATTTAAATGAAATGAGTGAATGCCTGATAAATTAGAAAAAAGGCAATTTGGTTTGTCTTCTTAAAGAAAGACAACGGGTGGAGGAAAGCATACCGTTTTGCTGATTGTAACTCCTCGGAATTCTTCTAAAAACTTAAAATGTAGCACAACGCGTCCGTCCAAACGTTACTGGAATCAGTGCAGCTGCTGTTTTCAATAGCCAAGATTGTAATACAAGTCAACAAGAGGAGCTCTAAGTTAATACGCCTCACCACGAAACTTCACTCACACGGGCACAGATAGTATGACTAGTCGAACTAAAGTGTTCTAAGTTAACAAATCTCTCCAGAAAACATAAAACAAAAAATAGCCAATATCCAACTTTACAAGCTTCTAGGCAGCCAAAACTAAAAACTTATCTCCAAAGTATTGGTGTGACGTTATTAACAGTAGCAGACGTTACCATGATGATTAACAAACAATGTCGCATTCACGTAAAGGGGCTGCGACGGTTGTGTCAGATGGCGCTATTCAAAGTTATTATCGTTTGTTATACGCGCGCTCTGTAGCTTACATACGCTAGAAAGTTACGTGAGTGTCGCGCTTACGCACGATCATACCACGGTGCTGAAGTCATGGCGCTGCCCTTTATAAATGTAGAACTTAATTGTAATGTTAGTTTAACAATCATTAAGAAGAGAGAGAGAGAATATAAACGTTGCATGGTCATCGATGCAATGTCTAGATGCACGTTGTCGGCAACCATGGCAACTTTAACACTTTCACTGATTTCAATTACTTAGTATTACGCAAATAATTTTTTATGAAACAAATGCAATCTGTTATCGGTTGGAAGTTTCACTCCTCTTGTTTTCCATAGTGATTACAATATTGTTTGTCGTGACAACTGGTTCAGGAATAATACACCATATAGCCACTTCCCAAACTGGCACGTGGAGCTGAATCACAAAACTATCGCTCTACTTTTGCCGATTTCAATCCTATGAAGTAATAACCAAGGCTTTTAGAAAATCAATACTATCCAGCAGTTCTCTTGTTCACAGTACCACTACGTGACATTTCTATAACATTCGTGTATCCTGCTGTGTCTCACATCCATTAAACAAACAAAAGATGTCACTGTATCAATTAAAAACCATTTCTGAATTTCCAACAAAATATATTTCACCTATTTCTCTGGCTCGTCTTTTTGTATCTACATTATTAGAATATACGGACGTTGAAGAAAGACGTAAAAAGAAAGAGGAATGAGGAAATATTTAAAAGTAACATAATAAATGACTTCATTTTACCTGTTTTCATGAATCTGGATCTTCACTTCATACCATTTTTTAAAACTATCGTGGGTGTCTTCTAATAGGAGATCCAGAAATATGTATCAAACTTAAATCACAGAACTACAGAGCGCTATTTTGTTTTTACTAAGATACTTTTCATTTTTGTCACAATCTATGATAGTACCTCCTTTTTAGGAAACGAATGTGACGAATGGTTTATAAACACAACATTTTTGTTCAAATGGATATTTCCATGGTCCGAGTGCCCCCGACTTATAGATCATAATTGAACTGATTACATTTTGTACAAATCCAAAAGTATACACCTTTTGCCATGTCCATTGTTCTTAACGCGAGTTATCGAACTCTTGCCCAAAGGTACCTAAGGTACCTCTTACCTGTTGGTATTTTTGTGTTGAAAGGATATAAATCAATGTAGTCAGAATCAGCCTAGAGTACAGTTCTATAACATAATGTTACAGAGTTACACCACCGTGAATTCATCAGTCTACCAGAAACGTGTTACCATTGTAAAGCGAGTTAACGTGGAATTGCCCATAAATATTTATTTATTTTATTTATTTATTAATATTTTTTATTTATGTTATGTATTTATTTCTTTATTTAAATATTTTATATTTTGTTTAAATTTTTTATTTTATTTATTTATTTATTTGTATTTATTTATTTATTTATTTTTTTGAGGGGGGATATTTTTGTATACTTCTACTAGGTCAAAGGAAATACTATGTCACACCTTAAAATTAATTGAATAACTTGTTGTGCGTCACCAAAATGAGTTAACTGTTTTTTTTGTCTTCATCTATTTATTATTTGTTTAGGGGAGGGGGGCGTGAAGTACAAGCATGAAATATAACTCAGGGTCTATAGCAGTGGCGTACATCTCTTTTGAGAAGTGGGGGAATGATGCGAGGTAGCAAAGCGCTCGAGGGGGGGGGGGGGGGGGAGGGTGAGGGAGAGGGAGTATTTCCCCTCCGACAGTAGGGAGCTTTTGCATTTTTTCACTCGAAATAATTAATATCGAAATTTGATATCTTAAATTTAAGCATTACTTAAATAATCTCCCTCATGATTGGACCGATATACAGACACAAGCGAACCTACACACAAACACAAACACACACACACACACACACACATACACACACACACACATACGCACACACACCCACACACACACACACACACGCACACACACGCACACACACACACACACACACACACACACACACACACACACACACACACACGCACACACGCAAACACGCACACACACGCACACACACGCACACACACGCACACACACACACACACACACACACACACACACACACACACACACACACACGCACACACACACACACACACACACACACACACATACGCACCCTGATACCATACTGATACAGATGAGGCAAATCGCGTACGTTCTGTACTTCTTTACGATTATAAAAAAAAAAACATGAAATTAACGCATTTTTTATTGTACAAATGTCAGTCATAATCCCTCGGCAGTATGAATGATACAATGAATAACATAGCTTGGCAAACAGTGTTCTTTTTCTATAAAGCAAACGCATATCAATATGTATGACTGTGTTGGGCTATACCCGACTAGCAATCGAATGTAAACAAAACATGCCAGGGCAGACGTCGGTATCAATATTAACCCTTTGATTATCAAACAATACACCTATGCATTTAGCCACTTTTGACAGAGTGACACACACATTTTTATTGTATATCGTGTGCATTAAGGAACGAAACAATGAATCTAAGTTGATGAATGTTTTGACTCGAGTCTACAATGGCAAGGTTAACTGACCTTGGATATTATACCGTTGTCATGACGCTCATATTCATTATTCCCATCAGTGGGAGAACATATGCAATCGTCATAACTTTAGGACAAAACAATTGCCCCGGATTTTTTGTCCACGATAATGTTTCAGTGTGAGGAATAGGCTTATTAGGCTTAGTTCTAGATTTGCATGTTTATGTTTATGATTCGACTAGGGATAGTTGTTATGGGTAGTCATCATCATCATCCTCATCATCATTATCATCATGAACATCATCGTCATCGTCATCGTCATTATCATCATCATCATCATCATCTTCTTACTCATCATCATTATCATCATCATCTTCATCATCATCATCATCATCATCACCATTATCATCATCATCATCATCGTCATCATCGTCATCATCATCATCAATATGATCATCATCATCAACAACATCATCATCATTAACATCATCATCATCATCATATTAATCATCATCATCATCATCTTCATCATCATCATTATGATCGTCATCATCTTCATCATCATCATCAACATCATTATCATCATCATCATCATCAACATCATCATCATCAACATCATCATCATCATCAGGCACATATCATCTTCACAACCGTATGATTTTTTTGTCATGACAAGCAAAGCACGTAAAGTACATGACTTTAAATGAATTTACATAAAAACACATACACATACACACTTAATAGGTAATGGCATTCATTTACCATGGAATTTTCACACAACACTAAGAAAACAATTTGTGCACGTGTCATCAAAGTTATTAGATCCTTTTAAAGAAATGAAGGAAAGACGAAGTTGTGCATCTATCTAAATTACATTTATTACCACATATCATACACATATGAAGAACTTACCTCCTAAAGGAGCTTAATCCATTGTTTCAACTTGTTAGAAAAAAAGAATAGTTACTGTGTCCAACTTAGTGCACATCTGCTTATGGGATCATACACATGGAACGTTTCATATTCAAATTTCTGTATTTTGTCCTAAAATGTTAATTTCTAGATTTTTGGTTTGTTTATAATATGCTATAGTGAACAATTACACCATAAGGCGAGACAAAGGTCAAACTCAAATATAGACAATACAATTAATGCACTATATCAGACATCCTCATGGGCCAATCAATGGTTCACAGCCGCGATTCGTAGCTCATTTATGTACCGATATCGTAAAATCAATATTTATCGAAAGTGGATTTAGCGCCTTTTGAAACTAAGCTTTTCATATAGAGTCATCGAAACAAGAGAGTGGTTTTCAAAACTCAGGGCCAGATGTGTGTAACAACGCGGGTTCGCGCAAACCCCAATAATGGTGCATTTGTTTTGCGCTCTATACAGATAACCGTCTTCTTTAAGTACACAACGGCCATACGTTCTCGAAAGTGTATAACTCCGATGATATTATCATACAATTTTATACAATTCCATAATGTGAAATAATATTTACCGAGTATCGCAAATTTGTAGAGCTTACTTCCATAAGTACGTTCTAAATCCACTTTCTGTATCAACTGAGACAATCAAATCCATAGTCCTTTTAAAATCACACATTTCAAAATCAGACATGTTTACGATTTCCGACAAAAATTTATGACATAATTTTTTATTGTAAAGATGATTATGGATTTAACACTTTTGGAATTAAGCTCTTTTTTTTTAAGAAGACAGAATAATGAAAACAAAAACAAAAAAATTAAACTTAACCATTAACAAAATAGCTTATTTCACACCATTTACTTGTATCCACTTCACCGTTTCTCCTTCCGTGTCCTATCCGTTAGTTTAAATTCGACTCCGTTTCGCGTAAAATGAAACGTGTTTGAAATTTGCTAGATATTGACGGTTTCGCGACAATTTGGTCGGATAGGAAACGGAAGGAGAAACGGTGCAGTGGACTAGGCCATTTAGAGATATAGTACAGTTCTGGTTCAGAAGCTTCTTCCTGTGTTTTTCAAGAGCTTAATTTTAAAAGGCGCTAAATCCACTTTTTAACGTTTGAGTATAGCGGGTTTCTTTGTCCAACTATGTCCAAATGTCTATGGGAATATGAACACAAAACGCTGTATTTTGAATGGTATTAACTTTGCTCAATTTCAATCATTTAAAATATTTATGATCAGTTTCTTTTATATTTGAATTCAACATTAATTTGTCACAAAATGTTGATTTCTAGATATTTATGTATTTATGTACTGATATCGTTATATCAGTTTCATATGAAAAGTGGATTTAGTGCCTTCGGAAGTAAGATCTTCATTTGAGCAATCCCTCATGAAGAAGAACATGACACACGCAATCTTATTTTTGAGCATGCCTAAAAAATATGAATCAAATGTAAGAGTGAATTATCCTGTATACATGCTAACGAAAACAAACAATTTGTTTAAGTACACGGCTATATATTGCATATAAATAAGTTTTCACAGAGGAATTGCCCCAGTAAATGTTGTTTTAGCCTATGAGATAACACTATGTCATCCTCTAATAAAAGCATATCAAACAGTATGACTTGAACAATATATGTCAGAAAGATAAACGTTGAGTGCAAGTAACAATTAGTCGTCAGATCATGTGACCTCAATGCGCAAATCTGATTGGTTTTAACGCGAACATTTTCTCATTTACAATTAATTGTAACTTACAATCGATTGTATCCCTTTTTGCAACGGATTCTGTATTTATACCATTTGGACTAAACAATATACACACAATTTATACATACGTCAATAAGCAAAGTGAAGTTGCATTGGTTGGATGTGACGCCGTCACAGTAATAATCATTTAGTTGCATAACTAAAACAAATATTTGGTTAAATATAAGGCAAGTTCAATTTCAATATGAATTTCATTGCTAATCAAAATTACATGATCATTTTGGAGACAATATTACAATTTTGCCTGTGAGATTCTGAATGACTTAAACCCCTGTCATGCCTTTACGCCGAGGGCACCTTTGGCCCTCCTTTTTGCTTCTGTCCGTAAGAGGGCCGGATTAGGGTTTAATCACCATGAAAAGAAGGAAAATCTATCCTAAACACCTTAATTCCACATTATCCAGATAGAATATATCTTAGTCCCTCCGAGATATTAACATCTTACTTAAATTACATTGTATTGAATTGAATTGAATATAAATTATTTATTTACCACCTCTACAAAACCATTAATTTACAACATTTAACCAGTTCACATCAATTGTCAGACAGTACTAGACACTATAGCATAATCTGTAAGTCAACTTATCCCTTAAACAAGATATCAATAACAGCTAAATTCATTTTGTTTTGTCAATATAATATCTATATTGTTTTGCGAAATGACACGACCATTTTGAAGAACATATTGTACAATTGTCTGTGAGAATGACTTCAAACCTTGTCATGCCTGTATGTGACGCCGTTACAATAATTTTCTATTTTGTTGCATGACTAAAAAAAATATTTTGTCAAATGTTATACGATTTCATTCTCAATATCAAATTTCATTCCTAATCAACATGATATGACCATTTTAAAGACAATATTTAACTATTGTATGTGCGAATAACTTATTATTCTGTCATGCCTTCACGCCTTTTTTGTTTTAAACCCTTAAAGGGGCCCTGCAAACCAAATGCATGTTGACTTTTGTTCATCTGTATTAGTGTACACATTCAATATTTGTAAACGGTTTGACCTAAATATGTTTTGTATATTTTTAAAAATTGTATCATTTATTTGTCTTCATGTTGCTAAGCCCCACCTCCTAAAAAACCCTCCAGAGTAAATTATATTGTTGACATGTTGTGACATCATATGTCAATCACTGGTCAGCTACCATGAGATTAACAACAGATGAAAGTACAAAAAGAACATCCACACAAAAGCATGCCCTGCATACCTCCATGCAATAGCTTAGACAGTGCTTTTCTTCTGACATAGCACCAGCTATTGAAATTGAAGGTGTGTGAGTTGGTATTCTATTCAACCGTGTGATGCTATTGTGGTTAGGCACTCAGCCTGGGTGAAGGCAACTTCTTTGTAACTGAGTAGTGAATGGCTGATGATGTCACAACAGGTCAACAATAGAATTCTACTCTGGAGAGGTTTTCAGAAGTGGGGGCTTCACAATACGGAGAAAAATAATTACTAAAATGTTTTAAAAATATGTTTGGGTCAAATGGTTTACAAATAATTGATGTGTACACTAATAGAGATGAACAGAAGATTACATGCGTTTAGTTTGCCTGGCCACTTTAAAGAGCCTGATTAGGGTTAACCCACCATCAAAAGAAGGAACATCTATAACCCTAAAAGTTTAACTGCGCCTTGTCCAGATGGGAAATGTCTTCGTCTCTCATTATTTTTTACATCGTATTTACATTAAATTGAAATGAATTTGAATTGAATAAATTTTGATACCAACTCAACAAAACAACGTGTAATATAGTTAACAATTTCGCATCAATTGATACACATGACTAGAAAATAACATATTATGCTAGTCAAACTAGCCCCTTAACAAGAGATCATTTGAACAAGTAAATCAATTTATTTGTTCAATATTATATTAATTGTTTTTCGAAATTACATGAAGAAAATGTGTAGCAATTGCCCCTGATAATGACTTAAAACCATGTCATGCCTTTACGCCGAGGGTACGTTTGCTTTTAACCCCAACAGGCCGGGCTTGATAAGGGTTAAATCATCATCAAAAGAAAGTAATCTGGCCCAAAAATCTTGATTGTACATTATCCGGATGGGATATATCTTAGTCTCTCAGAATGTTTCACATCGCACATTTTATTGAATGTATTTGAATCTATTTATTTAACAGCAAACAAAACCATTATTTACAATATTTAACAATTTCACATCAATTGATAAACATGACTAGAAAATATCATATTATGCTAGTCAAACTAGCCCCTATACAATAACTAAAATCACTCAAAATACATACAACAAATTAATCAAGCCTATATACAATAACAGTAATGCCGACTCTTTCATACTCTTGGGGTGAAACATGAAATGAATATACAACTAACGAATGGGCTTCTTGTGATAGTCAAATCTATTACCGAGGTGGGCTCAAAATGATTATTACCCGAAGCGTAGCTGAGGGTAATAGTCATTTTGAGCCCACCGAGGTAATAGATTGCTATCACAATCAAGCACATTCGTTAGTTGTTTTATATCACTCATCAATATCAGTGATTGTGTTCAGCTTATAGCAAATAAGTGATAATCTCTGAATATTTCATAAAATCGCTTGTCAAATTTTGATATAAAATCAATCGACATAATGAAGCCAGTATGAGCCTCCAGAACCACGGCGCATCTGATACGCTTAAAGTCATTGTTATTTTGCGCACACAATCACAAAGACGCAAAACTGAGTGCGCACCAACGCGCTGGCAGTTGCGCACATACGCGATGAATGCGTGCTAGCGCTCCCACGGATGTGCTTATTGGCTGTCTTGGCGTTCTTTTCCCAGGGTGTTAGTTTTTACCAGTAATGTCAATCACGTGACTAGAACGTGTGCGCCATAGAGTACTGCACAAATTTGATCGCGTGTGCCATTTTGCTTAAACACATTGATCTATGGGACGAACGCGTAACGAACTTTTAGTGTTAATTTTTTGCTAACAGCCCGGTCACATGATTGCGCGGGGATTGCGCGTGTTGTCCAAAACTATCATTGTCAAATACAATGGTAAAAACGATCTTATGAGGGATATAATATGTATTAATATATATATCTGATTTTAATTTATGTTATCTATATCGCGACATTGTATATTCTAAGTCTCATGAAGTTAATTCCAAATTACTGCCCGAATGTATGAATTGGGCCGTTCCCTTAATCTGCCTTAACTTTAGTTATCTTGAACATTTTGTATTAGCTTTCCCCCGTGTACTTTAGCCGATAGCAATGGTAATTGTATTGAAATAATTATAAATAACGTGTGGTAGTTTACCATTCATTACATCAAACATAGCCGTACAATAAAAGCATTGTTTAAACCAAACACATCGGAGCAGTACTTAATCAAACGATTTAAAGGATATCAGAAAATGAACTTTTTGCATTATAATAAGTAATCATTAGTGTACAATTCATATACATGTTATACAAACTAATTCTTCTAGCTAAGCATTAAAAAAAAAGTTTTGTAGTTAATATAAAACCCATTTTAGTATGGTCAATCATCACGTTGAGTATGTAACTCATTCATCAATCAAAGTAAGTTTGTGCAGAAAATCTTACTGTTACGCTAAATAAACAATATAGTAAGTTAAACCATTAGGGAAAATAAAACCATTCAGTAAATGAAACCAATCAGTAAATAAAACCAATCAGTAAGGAACAGCTGGTCAATCTTTAAATTACTTGCTAATGCCACAACCAACTTGAATTGAAACCTGCCAGGAGAGCACGGAATCAAAGAAATGTTTTCCACCTTAAAACTCATGTGTATCATGGACATCAGACCATTACAGTGGTTTTATTTAAGTATCATAATTATACAGGGTGGCCCACAATAAAACGGAACGGGTACTTGCCTTAATAACAAAACGTGATGACTAGGTTCACGGGATAGGGCAGTTTTTACAAAATACAAATTATGCCAAGAACATTAATTTTGGATTTACGAGATCAGTGCATGATAAATCGCACTTCCTGCCCGTCATAACATCGAACAAATATGTCCATTCTCTCGGCACATAGCTGAATGCGCACAAACAATGGGGCGCGTTTTGCTCGTTGTTAAATGCTATGACAGGTCTCTTAACTTCGCGCGTATCCCAACTTCGCGCATCATAGGCGAGATACGCAAAAAATAGAACACGGACACGGCGACGGAAGTTTTCATTGTCAAATGAAAGAGCACACATCAATTACTCATCAACCAAAAAATTAGCAAATAAAGAGCGATATTTCTAGAGAAATACTCACTTTTTGTGGTCTTTTTAGTAAATCGCAACTTTGGTGTTTCAACAAAAGCATCAGCAAGCCTAAACAGAGACCTAAACAGAGACCTGGATAGACTATGGGACTTGGGCTCACAAGTGGAAAGTAACATTCGAGGCAAGCATTGTAAAGCCCTGATAATCTCTCGGAAGAGAACTCCAACCAAGGACAGACCTACATTTTGGGAACTCCCACACTAACAGACAGTGGATGAGCTTGTCATCCTGGGAGTCACTGATGACAAGAAACTTACTTGGACAAAACATATCACCAACTTAACAGCAAGAGCTGGACAAAAACTAGGAGCGTTAAGGAGGGTAGCTACCAAGCTTGATGTCGCAGGAAAAGCTACCATCTACATGTCCCAAATTCGCAGCGTAATGGAGTATGCTTCGCTATGCTGGATGAATGCATCTACCACTGGACTGGACTGATGGACTCTATCCAGAGGAAAGCTCTACGAGTCATCGGCGTGAATGAAGAAGACGCACAATCACAACTTAACATCCCATCTCTTCAACACCGAAATCGTGCGGCTGCTGCAACAGTACTATACAAGATGCAGACCAACCTTTGTCCCTCAGACATGAAGTCCATGCTCCCTCAACCCATACGTGATAAGAAGATCAACACGAACAGCAGGGCAATGCCGAAACACGCCCTTACAATATCCACCTCTAGAACCTACTCAACAGGTAGAAGCTTTCTCCACATATCAGTCCCTCTTTGGAACAACCTACCAGAGGGCACAGTTGGAGAGATCACCGACTCTGGTGTTCAATCTCTCAAGCGACGAGTACATCCAGCACCTGTTATTTATTGATGGTGTCACATAGATGAGGCACTATTTAATTTAATTTAATTTAATTTAATTTAATTGTCCTTAAGCCGCTGTGAGCCACTGATTGGCCGATGAGGATGTCATGTATGGTGCTTTAATTCCCGTATTTGAGTTTGATGGTATGTCTCGCGTATTGGCTATTGCTCACAATAGCACCTTATATAAACAAAAAATAAAAAAATTGAAGTATCGGAATTAGGATATAATCGAAAAAGGTTCCATAATCAATCCTTGAACATTCCAAACGTAGAGATAGTACAGTTCTGGTAACACTAAGTCAAGTAACTACACATTTTACGTGAACATAATTGTTCTATACACCATGCTTGCATGGTACAAAGACATTTTAGTGGCTACCGTATTTGTCGGTGTATTACCCGCACCTTTCTTCAAAAAAAAAAAAAAAAAAAAAGGGGGGGTGCGGTTAATACACGACCATATTAAATGCACTTTTTTTTTTTTTTTTTAGGGGGTGCGGTTAATACACCGGAGCGGTTAATACACCGACAAATACGGTACATTATGCTGGCTCTTTTCATATCGCAAGAGGGCGCCGTTCAGACACCTGCTAATTTAAATCGACCGGGCTAGTAATGGCTGAGCTAACATTACAGTACTCCCCTCGCTATCCCATAATGTTCATTTCATCTTCAATGTGTCTTAATTTTTCGACTTCGAAGAATAATTTCGACCGAATTGTGGGACTGTACAAGTAGATTTTTCATTTGGTATTTCAACTGTATGTATTCATTTTCATGCTTGTACAGCATGTTTATGTGCAAATTTTAAAACCACAACCAGTTTTGTACTCAAGATGGCATATCTTTAGAAATAATTTTTAAACTCTAAACCTACCTCCCCCTCTTGTCACCAGCGCAAACGAAACATGGTACAAGTTTCAAGTGATTTGATTGAATTTGCTGATTGTTATCTATATAAATATAGCTCACCAGAAACGTGCGAAACAAAGAAAACGATTTATTTGAAATGTCTTATGTATTTTTTATATTTTTATTTATGTTTTCTCTCTTGATTTATTGGCTTCATTGATATTATCCAAATATACAAGCTGTGAGAAAGTATAGTGGTAAATTATATCTGAGGAGTGACTGGCTTGCTATAATTTCCACTATACTTTGAACTAAACGCTTGGTATATTTGTTTTTATTTCCCTTCGAATACCGCCATGTTATACATGAAATGCATCTCTAGAATATTCTTTGGAACTTATTGCTATTCACGGGTGAAAATATTCTGTATTTCTTTTAAATTACTCTTTTGGAAATCTCGTCGAGCATCTTTCGCAAGCTAAAACAAGACCTCCGCTCACCAGAGAAGCTTATAACACGCATCTCAGAGGAATATGATCACCCGGCGTCTATGACGTAATTTTCATGCTATGGGCAAAAAATAGTAAACAAATATACCATGCACTGAGAGCCTCTAGTTGAAATTATGGATTCCGAGGTGACAGGAAAAGCACTATGTTCTGAGGGTCGTAGACCCGAAGAACATAGTGCTTTTCCTGTCACCGAGGATCCATAATTTTCACTAGTGGCTCGAAATAGTGCATGATATATTTGTTTTATATCCTTCGCATAATCATAATCATCGCAAAAATAAATTATTTCAATTAAATTAACAGAACAATATAAAGACAAACAAAACATTGATCATGGAACCATCACTGCCACTGACTATTTTTCTGTTGTCGGACACTGACACCCTTTGCGCAATAGTCCTAGCGCAGAGCGCGTATTGCGCTATCTTTCCATTCATGGTTACGCGCCTTAACAACTAATGCGCAACCAAATGCAAAACGCGCGCATCAAAGTGAATAATTAACCTGCTTTACATACTACACACGTGTAATTGTATGGAGAAAATTGTTATTGTACATTACACATACAGCTAGTGCAGTGCACACCCGCGGCCAATTGTTAAATGACGAATTAGTGTCACGACCACAGAAGGACAACGATGCACAATGTGCACCATTGTCGGAATTTTAAAATTCGAATACCGCTACGTTATACAGGAAATGCATCTCTAGTATATTCTTTGGAACTTATTGATATTCACGGGTGAAAATATGATGTATTCTTTTTTAAATAACTCTTTGAGAAATCTCGTCGAGCATCTTTCGCAAGCTAAAACAAGACCTCTGCTCGCAGGGAAGTTTTATAACACGCATCTCTATGGGCTCAATATGATCACCCGGCGGCCTATGACGTCATTCATGGAATAGCATTTACTATTCCATGAATGACGTCACGCAATAGCACATTTTTCTCCATGGGCATTACTATGTTTGGTCACATGACGCTATGTAGACCAATCACTGAACAGGATTTCATTCATGTAGGATATAATGCAAACTATCCTCCGATTTTCAGATTGATAGTGAACATTTTTGTTATTGTAAGAGCCCCGATTGACCAATCACGTTTCTAGAATACTCATGAATATTCATCATGATTCATAGAAGGGATATAAAACGTTATTATATGCTTATCGAAAGGTATTTATAATTATGAGTAAGGCTTATCAGCTAAAAGAGGGTTTTGTATCATTAAATATTAAAATTGTGTTTACATTTTGGGGCATTTGTGTATGCCAAATGATACACTATTTTGATTTATATTTTCTCTCATGATGTATTGGCTTCATTGATATAACGTAATTATATGCTTATCGAAAGGTATTTATAATTAAGGGGTAAGGCTTATTAGCTAAAAAGAGGGTTTTGTATCTTTCAATATTAAAATTGGTTTTACATTTTGGGGCATTTGTGTATGACAAATGATACACTTGACACCACAACCGAAGTCGCATCAAAATATCAACAGATACGCACCAATCTAATCGTTTTGCAAGCAATCTCCATAATCAATGGGGTTGGGTGGGGATGGGGGTGGTTGTGGTAATGTTATGTTTTGTTAAGGGTAACACAGTAACAATGTGTTACGTGGAATGGATTAGAATGGGCGTGGTATTACAATGCACCTTCTTTAAGAACTGGGGTCTTGGAAGAAGTCAAAGACCTGTGACTCGGATAAGGTGTGATTGTAGATACACATTTCATCGATGTTTAGGGGAAGAGGGGCGGGGGGGGGGGGGGTGGGGGGGGGGGGGGGGTGGGGGGGGTTATGTGGTAATTATACATCTTTTTCAGATACAAATATGTGTTACGCCGGTGGACGGGGATAGGTGAGGTATTATGATGCCCTCTGTTTAAGAACAGGGGGCTTGGAAAAGGTCAGAGACCTGTGACTCGGATAAGGTGTGATTGTAGATACGCACTTCATCAATCATGCCGTAGAAGAAGTAGCCGGTATAACCGACACCGCCTTGTCCAATGGTGACGATCCTTTGTTCAGTTGCCATCTTAGCGTCACAGCATTTAATCTCTGTTTTAACCTTAACTCCGTTGAAATAATCGATCTTCTGGCTGCCGTCAAAGGTGATCACTGCGTTGTTCCAGTCGGCGTCTGTTCCCTCTATTCGGTGATACTGGTATATTTGAGTTGTGGAGGTTCCTTCTTTTGTTCTGATGAGCATATCCGTATACAAGTTTGCGTTCCCTTCACCTCCCTTGCACATCATCCTCCAGGACCCGGCACCATTGCTGACGATGGCCTGAAAATCGGTGTCCCCTAGGTAAGTGCGCTTGAACCAAGCGCTCACACTGAAATTTGAACCCAAGGTGTATCCATCAAATAAATTAGCGTTTATTTTAGAACTTCCGTTGAAGACCGCTGCCTGACCGCATCTTCCCGCATCGTACGTCAGCGAACCGATTACGCTCACGTCCGAAGCAGCAACGAAGCTGGAGCTGTCTGTGACGTCATTCTCGAACTTGAAGAACACTGTGAAGATGGAAACAACAACATAATGACAATTCGTTTATCGATTTGTAAAATAAATATTAATTTAGTTCGTAAACATAAAAAACACACGTTATTTTGGGCGAACGAACCAAGTTGAGTGTAAACGTAAATGGCCCGAATTCACAAAGGATGTGTAAACCATGTTTTAAACCATGGTCTACATCTATGGAGTGCTGCTCTTAGGCAAGAAAAACAATTTATATTTTCTAACGATATGACTGTTAGTGCTTGCTAACCAGCAAGTTTCCCCATCTGATAATACATTTATGTTGTGCCTTTAGCAGTGTTGTATCCGAGTCCACCCAATCCGAGTCCGAGACCGAGTCCGAGTCCAGACTGTCCGAGTCCGAGACCGAGACCGAGTCCAGACCATCCGAGTCCGAGTCCGAGTCCGAGTCCAGACCATCCGAGTCCGAGACCGAGTCCGAGTCCAACTCTTTTTTTTTTATTAATTATTTTTATTTTACATTGATTCATTTTCTTTTCCAAAAGGCAATTGATCTATCACTCGATCAAGTGATTAACCCTAGATATGTGTCACATAATATGCACTCATTCAGGGCTCCCCGGCACTCACGTTTTTTTTTAACAGGCCCTTTTGGGCCAGTAGATTTGTTTCAATTATTGTATGGGTATATTCGTTGTATTACTTATTATGGCGTTATGAAGGGTAATATAATCACCCGACGTTGTGAAATATTATGTATGCGAGCGAGCGGAGCGAGCTTGAAAATTGTACCTATTTCACAGCGGAAAATTGCCATTTATTTCAATTACTGTATGGCTATTTTCGTTTTATTACTTATGATATGGCGTTATAAAGGGAAATACAATCACCCGACGTTGTGAAATATTTTGTATGCGAGCGAGCGGAGCGAGCTTGAAAATTTTACCTATTTCACAGCGGAAAATTGCCATTTGTTTCAATTATTGTATGGATATATTCGTTTTATTACTTATGAAATGGCGTTATGAAGGGTAATATAATCACCCGACGTTGTGAAATATTATGTATGCGAGCGAGCGGAGCGAGCTTGAAAATTTTACCTATTTCACAGCGGAAAATTGCCATTTATTTCAATTACTGTATGGCTATTTTCGTTTTATTACTTATGGTATGGCGTTATAAAGGGAAATACAATCACCCGACGTTGTGAAATATTTTGTATGCGAGCGAGCGGAGCGAGCTTGAAAATTTTACCTATTTCACAGCGGAAAAATGCCATTTGTTTCAATTACTGTATGGCTATATTCGTTTTATTACTTATGATATGGGGTTATAAAGGGAAATACAATCACCCGACGTTGTGAAATATTTTGTATGCGAGCGAGCGGAGCGAGCTTGACAATTTTACCTATTTCACAGCGGAAAATTGCCATTTGTTTCAATTATTGTATGGATATATTCGTTTTATTACTTATGATATGGCGTTATGAAGGGTAATATAATCACCCGACGTTGTGAAATATTATGTATGCGAGCGGAGCGGAGCGAGCAAAATCCCGGAGAAAATGAGGGAGAAAAGAGGGGAAAGGAATAAATGAAAAAAGGGACCCGCATGTCTAAGGATTTTTTTAATGAAAAGGGGACCCATGTCTAAGGATCTTTCTTGAAAAAGTCACCCTTCCCAGCGGCACATCCCCGTATACCCAATATACGTGAGTACCCCCCCCCCCGGGTGTTTGATAGCCGAACATTTTCAGAATCACGGTGTCAATTCATAAAAAAGACAGTATAAAATGAAAGCATACCTATCAAATATAAGCTTGGGCTATTTGTTATGGATATGTAACTTCCGTGTCCATTCGTTTCTCACAAATGTGATTTTTTGCTCACTTTCTTGTTGGCTGTCAGTTCATTCGCGATCTCTTTTTCAAGCAACAATCGCTTGGTGGATTGGATAGAATATTTGGCTTGTTTCTTGCAGAATTATAGCACAGAATAGCCAATATACAAGTATACAAAATATACGGAAATTGGCCGGTCTCGATCTGGACTCGGCCCGAGTCATCGAGTCAACGACCTTCGAGTCCGAGTCCGAGGCCGAGTCCAGGGTCCCCGAGTCCGAGTCCGAGGCCGAGGCCGGCAATGCCGGCCTCGAGTCCGGTCTCGAGACCAAGACCGGCCTCGAGTCATACAACACTGGCCTTTAGCAAAATGTGAAGCGTCAACATTATTTACAAGTAAGGGGTTTACATTCTTTCTCCATAAGTTTACAAATGGCCTTCCATTATGTTGACCATTGTTTAAATCATAGTTTACACAATACCCAGGGAGCAAAGGGGGTTATACAGACATGGAATGTTATAAAAGGTTGGGGCCCATAATTGTCTTCTAGGACCTTGTAGAAGCACAACCTAGGTGCACAACCTCGCGAACTAGCTATGAAGGATTTTACCCCTACTGTACGTTAAAAGCGCCTTAAATCCTTAGGGTTCATGAATGTTCTACTCTGCTATTTTCACAATTACACCCATACGCATGCTGCTATCATCGCATTTCTTCGGATATGTCTTCCATAGATAGTTGTGCATCTTTTGATACCAAATAGTGCCTTTATATATCTATGGTTTTTATGTCACGTGTCTTTATATGTCACGTGTCTTTATATGTCACGTGTCATACATAGAAAATGAAATTTCACATACTCTTATGGACAAAAATGTATGGAAATGTTTCAGATTATAGAATAACACATTTTATATCTGTAAAACCATATACTGAATGTTGAATGGCATTTGATATGATTTAAAAATAATACACTGGCAAAACAAATGATAAAACAATACAAAACAAAAGAATTTGAAACAAGGAACACACATAACAATAATAATTGTAATAATTATAATGACAATGAGATGGCTGCTATATAGCGAATATTCAGTCTATTTGACGCTCACGGCGCATCATCAAGTTTATTCCCAGTCCCAGTCATTGGATACATAGTGTAACAAATCTAGAACACAAAATACACATTTCTACTCCCTGGGGAGTCTTCCAGCCTGGCACCTTGTATGCGAATACAGTGCTAAAGAATCACGTTCCATCCGTCCGGGCACTTTCTGGTTCCAAACATAAAGAAATCAGTTATTTTTAGATGCCAATAAGGTATTTTCACAAATGTGAAATACACTAGCCTATAATTTTGGATATGTTGATTTATACTTCTAAAGAATTTTTTGCTGAATGATATCCCTCTAAAACTAAACAACATACATTTGTTTACAGTACATCATCCGCTAAATAGTAACAATGATGTACTCGACAGTCATTTAGGTTTTAAACCAAAGATGTCTTGCAGTTAACTACTAACAGGAAACGCTCTGAGGTTCCTCAGTGAGAACCGTGTTTGAATAAACCGCTTAATTATCTGCCCTTAATTCAACTTGACAAAGTGAGCAATTAATGGATGGGAATTTCCATGTCCGCCTCCTAGTCTTTAATGCACAAATCTTAAGACTGGTTTCTTGATTATCTGTGGTGTTCGGGTATTAATTGGCTCACAGAGTTTTCACCAATGTCAATGATGACATCATTACATGTGTCTGAATAATGAAGGATCTTAACTCGGTTATACTGAAATGTGAAAGCCACCACCCTAATTTACACATCTTTATGAAATTAGTGCGACACTTTTGACCATTACATTAGGTGATGGGTAATGCACTTATTATGAAATACGGCTACACTGTTACAAAAATGGGCAATATCTTACCCAATATTTTGCCCAACGTTGGGCCGATAGTAACCCTACCAACTACTGGGCAATATTTTAACTGTTGGGACATTAATGTGCCCAACTGTTTGGTTATTACGTATATTTGCCCAATATAGCAAAAAGCTAGATCGCCATTGGGTCAACCCCCCCCCCCCCCCCCCCTCCCCTTAGCAAAAAGCTAGATCCGCCCCTGAATGTTGTTGGGTAATATTTTGAACTACGTTTTTTAATGAATCCTGGAAACACATGCAATCACTGACCTAATGTAACCATTATAGCTGTTTAATCCATCGCCCTGACCAGTTTGAAGATTCAAATCTTTAAAAAGCTGCAATATACAAACTCTTAAAGATATTTTCTCAATAAAGGAGATGCTTCTCCGTAGGAGTTGTGATCACTATCAATGATAATAATGCAGTGTCACGGATTCAAACAGTGTTCTAAATTGTAAGGGTTCTTTTATGAAAGATATTCTATATCTATATATAGGCCTATTACATATTTGCCTTTCATAGTCTATATATATTTGCTATATATATATCTACACTCTGTGCATTTCATTATCACAATGTGAAATAAATAACGGCGTTTACTTCTATTATAATGATTTACTAAAAACATATACCAAATATACACTATCAAAAACTCATATTCGTATGTATTTTATTGTCTTTAATGCGTTATGTGTTCTATTGTTTTATTATTTTTATACTTTTATATCATTTGAAAAAACTTACTAACACCAAAATAACACTGAATGCCATTTGAAGACTTCCAAATAAAAACTGTGTAACGTTTTAAATAGTCTAAACATTTCAATGCGTTTTTGTGTACATAACTTAACATGCAATTTCATGTTGTTTGTATAACACGTGACTTAATAATGACACGTGACACATTAAACAAAGATGTGATGCGGTCAAATGTTGTATCAAACGATGCACAGGACCCAACATATCACGAATCTGTAGCAATCTGATGGAATCATTGTGCATTTGAGTGTTATTGTGAAAATAGCACAGACAAACCTTCGTGAACCCTAAGGGTTTAAGGCGCTATTTACGTACATTAGGGGTTAAATCATTCATACGCGTTTTGTGGACTTCCAGTAGCTAGATCGCGAGGTTGTGCACCTAGGTTGTGATCCTAGAAGGTCCTAGAAGACATTTCTGGTGCACAACCTTTTATAACATTCCATGTTTGATATCCTAAAAAAGGGGGTGTTTGCTCCCTGGGTACAAACCTTCTTTGTGAATCCCACCCAATGAGTATAATGCAAGTGATCAAGGAAGAATTGTGAAAGTAATTTAAAGAGTGGCGAAGCGTAGTCCGACTGATCGGGGCACGTGTTTTATTGGGGCCGGAGTATTTATTCATTAATTTCTTTCACTATGTTCTTTCCCGGTAGAAAACAAAATACGCTGAATGTCTTTATTGATCGATTCAGTGACATCGGTTGTGATGTAAATTATGATGTAAACACAAGCGTTGTCAAACATAACTTTCACAATTCTAGATCGTCCTAAGACTGCAATTTATACTGAAAATAACAAACATTTAATTGTCTTACCCATGGGGCGTACCAGTTGGGGTATCGGCAACGTTGTCATCGGCGACGTCGGAATAGTAGACTCGGGACTCGTAAGAATACCCGTGGTTGCTCCCGAGGTCGGATAAGACGACGAGGCAGTATCCATTGTTGATGTCGCTGTGGTTGTCGGCGTCGAGGTCGGGTCGGACAAAGAGGCAGACACCGATGTTGATGTCTCCGTAGTTGCCGGCGTCGAGCCCAGCCCTCCAGTCGACGGATTGGTAGCGGTTGTAGCAGCTTGCTCTGCGACTTCATCTGAAAATGTAATAGAGGCAAATATTCAAGCAATCATGTCTACATACAGTTAATGGTTTGTACATGTATTGAACAACACACCCATCATACAATACCTGCCTGGTACGTGTTATGCCGGCGCAGAAAAAGCCGACTCGACCCGAACTGGCTGGTTTTAGCCTGATTAACTCAGTATGCGCTGCCTCAGGACTCAGGTTTGTTCGGTTAAATGCCATTCGGAGGTCATTCGAGACCGGAGTTCAAAAATCTATTTTTTGTAAAGGTCCAAAAATATGGAATGAAATACCAATTGATATTAAGTCTAGTTTATCTTTGAATGTTTTTAAGAAAAAGTATAAACACCTTTTACTAGGAAATTCAACTGTGCAATTATCATACTGTTTACAGGCATATGTATTGTGTGTGTGTGTGTTTGTGTGTGTTGTGAATTTGAGTATGATAGGGCAATGTTTTTTTTTCTGAGGTGTTAGTTTTCTGAAGGATGCAGCTTTTATATTAGACCCTGCCTTTCTACTGCATCTCTTTGCATTTTCAGTGTTTATTGTTTGTGAAGTATTCCTATTTAATGTTTGTATTTCATATGTATGTTTTTATGGAAATGCTGAATAAATAAATTGAATAAAATAAATTGATTAAACATGTTGGATCGGCTCCGACTGAGCGAAACTGACTCTAGCCTGACTGAAATCCAGTCGAATCGGGTCGAGTTGGCTCGGTCTGCGCCGGGCTTAAGAGGTTGCAACGGTTTACTTTCCCGGACTAGCCCCCATCCTTTATAACGAAAGTGTCAGCGATATCGATATCCCTCCCAGTAAGAAAGTGCGTTACAGTCATGACAGTGTAATCGTACTGTGTTTTATTATGCGAATCACCGTGGTTCGTACACGCCGAGGATGGGGGCACTTTAATTTGACATGGATATTTACTTCTTCATTAGAACGCCCCCATTTATCTGTATTTAGCTATCAATTGATCTCAATGTATGCGAGTTCGTATCTGACGGCTGTTTGGCACATGCCCGTTAGCCGCTCTCAAAGGTCGCAACATAATTTTCTCTTGCGACCTACTTAAAGGGAAAATGCCCTTATCCTAAATACCCCAGCTGAGTTGTTGATGAGCGTTGATGAGTTCTGAATTTTAAATGCAACATCCAATTAAATATTACTTCTTGATCCCATCAACTTGACATTTACTTTACATTATATAACTAATTCTAAGTCACTCTATCTACACTTGATTAATATAATGTGGTATACATTACCATGGAGACTGTAATGCTATATAACACTATTTGTTTGTCTTAATTTAGATCGTTATCATGGTTGATATATTTAAAGAAATAAATAAACATTATATAATTGCTTTTTATGCCTTACCTTGCCCAGTTTGGATCTCTTGAAACGATGCCAATGTTATCATCGGCGACGTCGAAGTAGCAGCAGTAGACTCGGAACTCGTGAGAATACCCGTCGTTGCAGCTTCCGAGGTCGGATCCGTCGTCGAGGCAGGAGCCGATGCTGGTGTATCCGTGGTTGTCGGCTTCGAGCGGGGGATTCCAGTCGACGGTTTGGTAGTGTTTGGAACTTGCTCTGCAGGTTTATCTGAATTTGTAATAGAATGATGGATCGTTTTACTGAAATAATCAAAGTTTATGCACGTCACTTGCCAGATGACTTGGACCTACTCTTATTAAACAACACTAGTTTAACTCAGTTAAGTCGGTTTTAGATGATAGGGTTAAGGCTGCAACAAGATTATGTTATAAATGTCAACAATGAATTTCTTTTTAGTATGTAATAATGTCATGTTTACCAACATAATTACTAGCGATTATTAACTCCTATCCTGCCATAATGAATACAGCCCAGTGCCACGCCGCTAATCCCCATTGTGCCAGCCACTAATCCCCCCTGTGCCAGGTTTAATTGGAGACACATTCAAGTGCTATATCACAAAAGCGTGTATGCATGCACAAAGCAGCAAGGCGATGGCTCTCTTGCTTGAAGAGAGCAGTCAATCGATAGCGTGCTTGCCTGTATAAAGCACTATACCAATAGCGTGCGTGCAGCCTCATGGCGTGTTAAGAGTTAAGACAACATGGTGGCGTGTAATCATCCCTTTAATCTTGCACAGACTTAGACTATTATCAACATAAGTCCATGGGTAAACAAAAATAGACACTAACTTACAAAATGAGTTCAGTTGGTGTTGATATATTAATTATTCGCACTATTTTGTAATTTTTTTGAAAATGACAGATTATTCTATATTTATAGTAATGTTGTTTAGTTGTTCGTTACTCAGCCCTTGCATCTAAGATAAACTTCGAATGGAAATAAGCTAGTACAATGAAGTATGTCTTTATTTATAAGGGCACTGGAGTTATTCAATATACTCGGTTCATTATCATACTCGGATGGTATTGATTTTATCTCCTATTGACATCAATACATTCAGAATCGCAATCTTATATTGACCTATTTTTTTGAAAAATAAAATAGTGAATAAAATATGTATACACGGTTGTTTCTTTGCAGGGCAAACCTCGTACAAGTTCGCAGGTTGCAAGTAACAAACTCTATGCAACGGATATGAGTGCCTTTTTAATTTGTTAACGAACAAGTCTATTTCAAGTGATATTATAGTTTTTGTAAAGTTTAAGTTTATTAATTACATTTTGTAAATTAGCATTACAAAGTTTTAGTTATATTTCGAGAGTCGTATACAGCCTAGCTTTCAATCCTAGCAGGATCTTCGTCAGGGCAAAATGACAGTTACTACAAAAAGAACACAGAATATATACCAACATTAACACATGTATGGATGGGGGGCTGGGGGAGGAAAGGAGGCGGAGACACAAAACAATGAAAGCAACTGTGAGTGGGGGAGTGCCAGGACTGCTTGACCAATCAGGTCAAACAGGCATAGGAGGGTCATTAAGTGGCTGCAGTCAAAGGAAATGTGATGAGAGTGTAGGGCTTAGAGAAGAATAGAGGTAGGAAGGATCAAAGAAGGAAATTAAGGTACAGAAAGAGACATGTGAACAAAAGACAGTTAATGAGGTGTGGGAGTGCACTGGGGCACTGAGAGGGGAAGAACAATAGAGGGGATTATGAGTGTAGGGGATGGGAGTGAGAGGATTAGGACAAAGAAAGTGAAGTGGTGTGTGTTGCAGGATCGGATGAATAGGATAGGCGAGTTCAAAGGAGAAAGTGAGGACCCAGTGGGTGATGATTAGTGGGGAAGCAACAGGGATAAATGAATGGGACAGGAAGTACAAAAGAGATAGTAATCAAAAGGAAGCCTAAATTGGTAGGTGATCAGAGGTAAGGTGAAGAGGCAGATGAGAGAGGGTGGAACATATTATCAAAATAGAGGTGGAACTATGCATGATGAGAATATGTATATGAATAAGCCCATGTCTATGGACAGTGTACCTATAGAGAGAAATTAAATGCAAACATTATAACATGTTAATAAACAAACATACTTATGTGTGTGAATAGTGACAGTGTATTGTGAGGATACAGTGTAAATAATGAAATCTCAACGAAAACTAAAATGAATATATGAGGAAAATAAAATGGGAAATAAGAACATAAATAGTATGTGGAACAAAGTAAAGTATAATTGATATGGGGGTGAAAACAAAACAATTGGTGGTGCAGACAATGAAGGGGAGAGAAGCAAAGATTAATCACTGCCTTCTTGGATGTTAAGACCACGGGGATGAATGGTGCAGAGACGTCTTAACTAGTACTTCTCTCTGCTGGAGCGGAGTGTGTCCGGGCGGTTACCTAGAGATTCTATTCCCTGTAGAATCATGTCAGAAATGGAGTGATTAGTTAGGTTGAAGTGGTTGCCAACTGGAGTGTCATGTTTGGAGGTGTGGATGGTAGATCTGTGTCCGTAAACGCGTCTCTTGAGGGTGTTCCAGGTTTCGCCTACGTACTGGATGCCACAGACTCTGCACGTGATAAGATATACAACATTGGTGGTGGTGCATGTGATGTGGCCCTTGGTATGGTGAGAGATGTTGTTGGAGTGGCTGGTGAAGGTATCATCCTGATGGATGTGTGTCTGACACACAATGCATCTGTCGGCGGTGCATTTAAAGGTGCCTTGCTGTATGGGAGAGGGGTTGTTGTTGGGGGTGGGAAGTTCAGCTCGAACAATGATGTCCTTGAGGTTGCGAGGGCGTCTGTAGGCTAGGATGGGGGCATCAGGGACAGCCTGTTGGAGGCGATCAGAAGTGTGAAGAATGTGGTGATTATTAGTCAAGATGCGGCGGAGGGGAGGTAAGTTGGGATGAAAGGTGGTTACTAGGGGTGTGACAACAGTGGTGCTCTGGTTGGGAGTCTTCTTCTTCAGAACCTCGGATCTAGGGAGAAAACGAACTTTGTTAATTTATAGATGAACTGCTTTGGCACTGTGGCCCCTGGCTGTGAGGTGTGTCTTGAGATTTCTGGCATGGAGGGAAAAGTCAGAGTTGGAGCAGATTACTTGGAGCAGATGCGGCGGAGTCGAAGGGCTTGGCTGTAAGCAATACCTGTTTTGCAATGGCGGGGGTGACAGCTGGATGAATGGAGGTACTGGTGGGTGTCTGTGGGCTTGGTGTAGAGACTGGTGATGATCTGGCCGTTCTCCTTGTTGATGATGACATCAAGGAAGTGGGTTTCGTCTAGAGAGAAGTCAGAAGTGAACTTTATGGTTCTGTGGAAGGAATTCATGTGGTCAATTAATGTGTGTAGGCTCTCTTCATCGCTGGTCCAGATGAAGAAGACATCGTCAATGTAGCGCCACCAAATCCATGGGCGGCAAGGTGCTGAGTCTAACATTTGCTGCTCCAGCTTGGTCATGAAGAGACATGCAAATGAGGGGGCCATGCGGGTACCCATGGCTGTTCCAAATATCTGTAGATAGTGCCTGTCAGAGAATGTGAAGTTGTTTTTGGTTAGTACATGTGACATGAGAGATTTGATGTCAGAGATGGGGGGATTGGTGTGACCACTCTGAGCCAAGGCTTCGCATGATGCGGTGATACCTTCGTCGAAAGGGATGTTGGTGTACAAAGAGGAAACATCAAACGTGCCAATGATCGCAGTCTCAGGTATCTGTTCCTTGATGTTCTCAAGCTTCCTAAGAAAGTCAGGGGTGTCATGAATGTATGAAGGTGCTAAGGGGACAAGAGGTTTAAAGTGATACCTGTAAAGTGTCAGATATTGCACAAAATGACATTTGAGACTTCAATCCTATATCAATATCATTGTAAAATACAATTGAAAGATTTGTGAAAGTTTGAAAGAAAACGAACACTGTTTACCTAGTGAAAAAAACGAATATTGAGTTCATATTTTATGACCGAATACTGATGGTCTGCCATACATTTGTCGCAGTAATGAATGATCCGTTTGAGATATTCGCACCCGTGTATGTTTACACACGTAGTACAGAATTCATGGAATTTGCACTCGCTCGGCTCAAAGTTCAATCTCCGGAATGTTCTCACGAGTGCTTCTTGCGGACGTTCTCAGCTAGGACAATTGTACTTTTTATCAAAAGCGTTAATCAACGTGATTGAAATAAAAGATTTAAATGATAATTATCTTCATACTAAAGGGACATTTGAAAAAATCAAACCCGGTAGAAGAGAAACGAGGAAGCTCCAAGTAATTTTCGTGGATTTGGACACTTTACAAGTATGACTTTAATAAGATAATCAACAAAGAGTGAGATGTTCTCTGTGGGTGAACCATTACCGGAAAGGATCGGGCGGCCTGGATTCCCTGGTTTGTGAATCTTGGGGAGAAGGTAGAATCTTGTAGGTTTAGCATTAGTGGGAGAAAGAAATTTGTGTGCTTTGATGGAGAGATGCTCACGAGCCTTCATGTCGTCTTATTTATATTTCGATTGTCTTCTCAGTTGGGCGGTTTTTTTTGCTTATAACATTTTACTTCTTGATCTGCAATCTCTCAATTTGTTTACCTGGAAGTCGACACACCATTTGATTCTCAAATCCCGGGATATTAGGGATGTTTCCCAGCGCTGGGCTCGGGACGAGGTCGATCATTGTGCCGTTGGGTAAGCGAATCGGCTTGCAAAGATTCTTTAATCCAGAGAAGGAGTTTTCGCGTCTCAAAGATTCCGGGCCTTGAGTGGACGAGGGCCTGACGTCCCGAGGTAAAGGCTCGGATGTTTTCCCCGCATGGGCGATTTGTACGATCAGACTTCCGACTGGGGTCCGAAAAGAAAAGTGTCGAAAGTATTTGTTATATCTTGTAAAGATCCTTATTTTGTTTAAAGTGTTAATTAATATTTACTTAATTCTCATGAGTATTAAAGCAAATATTTGATTTTACTTTCGCTCAATTACTCGGTCATATGACATTATTTATTATGGAATTTCTTACACCTCATCAGTAGCATATCAGTTTACGGAAATACATATTATGTTAGCTCTTCTTCATTTGTGCACAGGTCAACCAACTTTAATACAATATGCCTTTTTAATAAAAGTCAACCTAAGGATAGATATTGAGTGCGATATATAATTACACATTGACTTAAATGTAGGCCTAATTCGTCTAAAGAATTATACGCGATATTCAAAATGCGACCATGGTTAACTAGCACGCCCAGTGGCGTAGCGTGGTCGGACTGATTAGGGGAGGGTGGACTATGTATAATTTTCTTGATTTATAAGCATTTGAACAGGAACAATTTAAAGGGACTACATCGTCTAGATGGCCTAATTTTCACAATTCGGCTCTCTATACGTAATTTTTCCTGAAGAAAAATAAATTGGCAGGCATTTCTCATGAAATCAATCAATTTTGGGGTAATTAGTAAATATCTAATTGTCCTGGGAAAGCCCCTTTTAAATCGCAAAAATGTGACGTCGTCTAAAGAACGGACTAATGAACTAAATTCTGTAGATTACGCGTCATGACGTAAGCCAATGAATTGTCAATCACGTGTCAATCACGCTGCCGATTCTGGACCCTAAATGTGGGTGGGCGTAAATTGGATCGATCGAGCGAGGGTGGGGGGATTTGGCATCAGAAAATTAGTCTTAAATCACTACTGTGTTTATTTTCATGGATTTTTTTTCGGCATACCTATTTTACAAGTCATCAACTATGGAATAAGTGCCAAAGTACGTTGTATTATTTAGGTCTTTTAATGACTTATTTTTGGCCAATTCATTTCGGGGCACGTACTCCCCCTCACCTCCCCCCCCCCCCCCCCCCTCCTCCCCCTTAGCGTCACCACTGTCTTAGGCCGGTTACGGTTAATTAATATAAAGGTGGTCTTACTAACCAGTGAGAACAGCGATAAGATAAATGACTTCAATCAGGTATGTGCCCCGGTTGTGATCCATCTGAAATGTAATTATAGAACAACTGAGTGTTTAACCATATACCTACTAGCAATGGACTGTCATCGACAACCAGCCAAAACAAACATTCTCATTTGACAAACTAGTTAATTACAGTTGATTTCCAGACAAATTGTATAATTTGAAAACCCATGTTAATGGATCCGCATATAAAGACAAGTCCATTGTCTTGGACGTACGCGTCTCATGCACGCTTCTACTGTCTCCAAACGTACATGTTTGGCACCACGGAACCATCCGCTTTGTTGGTTCCGTGAGTTTCGGTGATTAATTGCCTTTTTTATGAATAACACAACCCTTTGCAAAGTGCAGGACATCTTTTTAATATCAATCAAAGATACCCAAACAAATTATTATTGGTCCTTTTCTCAGAATATAGTTCTATTATGTCCTGACCAAATTTACTCTCACATGGATTCAAATGCAAGCGACTAAAGCCTCACAACTAAATGTTAAGGAAGAACCATTATCACGTATACGTTAAATAAGATAAATATCATCACAATTATTCACATTTCCTACTCGTAAATAACTTAATTTTCACGGTTTCCGCTAATTTCTCCAGGAATTTAATAACACATAACTATGTTTCTGATGAAATTGATTTTGAATGTGTGCAGGAATTTTTGAAGGAACTTGATATTCATTTCTTACCAAAAAATGCAATTTTTAGGATTTGCTTATCCCGACATATTCATTATATGACGCGACGAGACAATCAGACTCTCGGCGTAAAGGAGAAATTCCCTGGCATGTCTTATATATCTTATTATCTTATTTACTAAAGCCAAATACTGTAACAGTATTGGGAAAATCCCCACACACACACAATAAATCATATGTAGAAGATATGACGCGACAAGACGATCATACTATCGGAATAAAGGAGAAATTCCCCGGCATGTCTTATATATTAATATTCAACTTTCACACACAACAACAAAAAACAACACATGTTTCATCACCTATTATGTAAAAGAATAAATCTGAACTTATCTGCTAATATAAAGATTTGGACAAAAACTGATTTGGAATTCAAAGTCAAACAATATGTTGCCAAAGATTCAATTCAACAGCATAATTTGCTGCATGTGCAAAACTATTCAAGCGCACGTGTGCACGGTGTGCATGCTTTTCGATCAACACCCATCCTGGCGGGATGTAAATTTGGGCCCAATCTCAGTCGCGTGCTGGCTGCGTTAATTGAAGTTTAAACCCATATTTCTGCATTTAACCATAATGAGGTTTGTATTTGACCACACAACAATATTGATCAATTCACTGATTTTGTAAAGTGAAGCATAGATAGATATATAAAATAATAAAGAATCATAGGAATTTGGCCAACACGTCTGGCTGACACAACAAAATATAACGCTTACATAGCAAAATATAAACAGTATAGCCTAAATACATATGCAAAGAAAATACAATACTTAAAGGGACTTAGTAACATGGTAACATTGTCCATATCCTCATAATCCAATTGGAATTCTAGCGCTTCACTCATACCTTGTTGTATTTGTATTATCACTAATCATGTATCATGGGACAGGCAGTGTGTTGACATTATCCTGTCATAACATTTTAGGTAATGCCACTATTCACTAACCACGTGGATGTGGTGTGGCAAGAAAGCGCGCGCTTTCAGACCAAGCCCGAGGGAGCGCAATGACTGAGCGGGGGGAGGGTGTGGGAGGGGGGTGGCCCCCTCCCACGGTAGGGAGCTTTTGCATTTTTGGACTTGAAATTGTGCATTCTGGTGCTTACCTAGATAGGAAATTCGGGCTTAACATTGACTGTTTCAGGGAAAGTGTGTTATGATTTGATCGACCAGAAATTTTGAATATATTTTCACGAAGAAAATATAATTGACACACTAATAAATATGCACCCAAACACACACACATATTTAGCGTCATATTTACACAGTTCCAACATCACCATATGCCACATTATGTATGATCCAACAATACAGCCTATTGCCAAGAATGAGTCCCGAGGGGCGAAGCTACCGAGGGCTGGGGCAGATCCAAATAGGTATCCCCCTCCCACGGAGAAGATTTTGCATTAATATATATATCTACTTGAAATGGTGCAATTTGGTGCACGTCACACAATCAGCTAGAGCAATGCCAGCCTACACTGGAACTACGTGGCTCGGTATACAGAATCCTCATCCTAGACCAAACGCAAGTTACACAACAAACTGAGATAATCTGTTGCAAAACATCATATTAATCATCATGAGGTCGAGGTTGAGACCACTGGTTAAGTTGTGTAACCATTGGGATAATCACTAGATTTATTCTTTAAATAGGATGAATACGCTTGTTAAGCAGGGATCCAAATGTTGTTAACTGTTTATTGAGGCAAACATTGTTATTTGTTCGTTTATCCAGCGTCTACGTAGTTCGAAAGCACAACAAATAAACTCTACTTGTCATGTGATAATCCCCCCCCCCCGCAAAACAAAACCAACCAACAACAACAACAACAACATCACAAACGAACGAATAAACAAACAAACAAACACACACAAACAAATAAATAAATACATATATAAATAAAAAATAATAAAAAATAAACTAATCAATAAATCGATTAAATAGAATACAAACATCAGGAACCATTTTAAACTCAACAAGTTTAATCCAAGAATGAGCACTAAACATGAACCGAGTTCAATTCTCGTAACACATTCAAAATATCTTGCTATTGAATATCGCCCAATTTATACATTTTAAATGTTATAACATGTAATCAGATTGATCAAACGTCATAAAATCTCACGAAAAAGATGTTGTCAAATATCACCAAATATTCATCAAACTATTTAAACATTCATTGGATTTAATACGATTAAAATCATACTTCATCAACTGTCATCAAACTAATGACATCAAATGTCACAGCAAGTAATGTCATCAAATTTCATTAAATATTATAAATTGTCATTAGAAGTCATCAAATTGAATTACGTCATCATATGCAACAAATTCTCCATTTCATGAAAATTTAAAATAAAATGTCATCGAATTTCATTTATTTCTTAAAGTTGCATTAATATCTTCAAATTTCATGAAAACCTGTTCAAACCCTTACAAAAAGTCACACAAGCTTTCGTATTGAAATATAAAGTTGAATAACATTTTCATAAAATGTCATTATTTTTCATAAAATTTCTTCCAAATAATAATTTATTATAACATTCCATCACATTTAATTTCACAGTGTCACAACTATTTATACTTTATTCGTGTCATCAAATCATTTCAAAATGTATTTAAATTTCATAAAATGTCATAAACTTTCTCTAAATAAAATGTCTTCAAGTTTTTGAAATGAAATTAAATCCCAACAATTTGATAAACTTTCTTTACTCGAATCGAATCAAAATTAATATTATCGATTTGCAAAAAGATTATTCCAACGATGTTCGTCGAACGTCAATATAATCAATCCAGTTTCATACAATATCATACCATTTCATCCAATTTCATGACAATTCATCATAGCTCATCACATTATTTCAAATGTAATGAACTAACATCAACTCTAATTATATATTACATCAAATATCACCACATTTACATCCAATGGCATTCAATTTCTACATGTTATTGCATATTTTAGCAAATGATACTTTAGACATTGCAATATAAATGACATGTTGCGCCTTTATAAAAACTTACTTTGTTCCTTGTTTGGTGTATCTTGTCCTTGTCTCCCTTTACCAGTTTACTCGTAATTCCATAAGAAACTAACTATTGTTATTATCAGTGTACTATGCGGATATCATGAAGTAATTATTGCCGTTTACCTGAATAAGTAAGGTCCTCAAACTGTTGGTTAACTTCAACAACAATGTGTTCAGCTAACACGTCTCTAACGAATGTTTTCTGAACTAGCTCGCCCTAGCCTCAGGGTATTTAAGATTGCATGGAACACAATTCACAAAAGTTTTTAAAATTGTATTTGAAGATGAGAATAGATGGGGTCGAATCTCTTGAATGGAATTTTGAGGAACTCAAAGTCAGCTACGATACCAATCGAAATAATCATGAGCAAATTATACGAAGATTACGAGTATGTTGAGGATTGTGTCGTCGAACAGACACAGTTGGAGCACAAGCACTGCTGCCGTCTCGATTATAAGTGAATGGAATCGTTTGTTGCATTGTTTTGCTTGTTACTATGTCTTAGGTCGTATTTTGGCCAGGCCTCGCTACGCCTAGCGACATAAACCACTGATGAAATATTAGAAAGGCATACAGGGGCGAGAGCTCGACCATAGCGCAAGAGTAGCCCTAGTTTCACTGATCTATATCTAAATAGTAGAATGAGTAAGGTAGGTTACATGTATCTGTGCTGGGCTACGCCTTTTCAAATGAAGTGTTATTCTAGCATATTTACGTCAACGAGTTGGCGTCAATGATACTAATTGCCTTGGTGTTTGTGCTGGACCGGTTTCGAGCTCCTTACTCCTGCTTGTGCAGGTCTCTGGAGGAGTTGCTTATGGCATGTATGGATTATTTGAGTCGTCCTTATACCTGTCCAGTCGTTCATGCCAATACCTTGTCATACGGCTATGTAATACGATAGGTAGTGATTGTGGACGAGGATTTTATCAGGTGTGGTAATGTTTGTTTTTTAAGTGTCACATAATTTATAAGTAATATTTTGTGGCATATTAGTTAAATTTTAATTAAATCAAGTAATTTGTTATTGAATTGACACCCGAAACGTGTACGTTCTATGAGTGACGTCATATGCGTGACGTCACTGTATGAGTTACTCTTGTATGTAGGAATTACTGCTCGTTTGGTTGTCCGTATGTATGTTTGAGTATGAGTGTGCATGTGTGCCGCCATGTGTATAAATGCTGGATAACGGACATAAATTCGGATCTGGCTGGACACATATATCCCTGTCACACTGGCCACGGCATCAGTCCGGGAAGCGTATATTTTTTTTACACCACTTTTGAGCCATTTTCGCTCAAAGCGCGCTGATAAGCCAAGACTAGCGCCTGCTGTATGCGATACAATTTCTATGCATCAAAAGCCTAACCATTTTCTCAATAAAATCGTAGTTTCACACACCATGGTGACTGTGAGTGCATTGTATCTACGCCTAGATGAATATTCCTAGTCTCATCGTCGTGGTCGTAGTCCGCATCGAGATCGGCCACTAATTAATGGTCACCCTCGCCCTTGGACTTGTCTTCGCTAGATCGATATCGCAGTCGCAGAGTCTGATGCTTATATGGCATACAGCTGCAGGCTCTAGTCTTGGCTTACCAGCTCGTTTTGGGCGATGATGGCTCAACAGTGGTGTAAACAAAATATACGCGTCCGGGAAGTGCAATCTACGGAGATATACAGTCGTAGTTAAAACACCAAAGTTAAAATACCACTTTTTTTTTTGGGGGGGGGGGGGGGGTTTGAACCCCCACCTCCCCCTTTACAAATTTAAGCTGGTCTCGAGACAACATTTAAAGGACCTACAGAATACAACGTACTTTGACACTTATTCCATAGTTGACTACTTGAAACATATGTCTGACGAAGAAAAATCGATGAAAATAAACACAATAGTGATTTAAAGGGACAGGTCCACTTTTACAAAACGTCTGAACAGCTTTCAGTTGACGGATGGGGATCAATGTAACACGCAAAAAAAAAATCAGAACAAACAGCCCTCTAATTTGGATTCTACGAATGAAAAACGAATGCGTCCCTCCATTTAAACTATATATCGGTCAATAAAGGAGTTCAACTGATTTAGCATAATATTACAAGAATATAGTACTAATTCTCGTAAAGGTATTGTGAAGCCGACATTTGTAAACGTATGTCACGGAAAAAGATCTCAAAAAGAAAGAATATATAATTACATTTAGTCAGTTTAAGCGATGTTTGGGTATTTTGCTTGGTAAACGCTCACACATTAGTACTTATGCGCGAGTCACGTAGCTAGCCTGGGTCACGTAAGGGTCATGCATACCGATCTGGCACTCCGTGAACTCTATGTACAAACTTACTCACCGGCCGAAAATACGTATGTACCTAATTAACCGACGTCCCTCAGTTTATTCAGTTTTAGGTCTATAACTCCACGAAAAAGAGATTTCAAGCCCTAATTTTTTCAGGCATGCTATTAAATGAAATTTCCTTTCATATAAGACAATAACCTCGCAACTTTTGAATTTTGGCTTGCAAAAGTGGATCTCTCCCTTTAAGACGAGTTTTCTGATGCAAAATCTCACTTAGCAGCCCGTTTACGCCCCACCCACATTTAGCGTCCGGAATCAGCACCGTGATTGACATGTGATTGACAATTCATTGGATTACGTCATGACGCGTCATCTACAGAATTTAGTTCATAAGTCCGGTCTTTAGATGACGTCACATTTTGGCGATTTAAAAGGGGCGTTCCTAGGACAATTAGATATTTACTAATTACCTCAACATTGATTGATTTCATGAGAAATGACTGCCAAATTCTTTTTCTTCGGGAAAATTACATAGAGAGAGCCAAATTGTGAAAATTAGGCCATCTAGACGCTGTAGTTCCTTTAAGCGGTCTGGACCGTCATTATCGATGCGAAGAATCCTAGTCTAGGCCTCGAAAATGGTAACAATTCTCGGTCTCGGCTTTGACCATTTTGAAGGTACTTGCTCTGGACTTTGACAATTTTCTACGGACATCTCCCACCCCCCCCCCCCCCCCCCCCTCACTACCCACCCGTTCTTACGTGATTCTCAAACAATGGTCTTGGTCTCGGTCTCGAAATTTGTTGACCGGTCCTGGTCTCGGTCTCGAAAATGTTGAAGGTACTTGGTATTGGCTTCGAAAATTTTCTACAGACACCCTTTCCACCCGCTTACAGATATTAGGCTGACGAAATCCCCCTCTATATACACCACATATATGATAAAGGTAGGGGTAAATCTTGTATGCAGCCATACTTTTTGAAAATTTAAGTTAGCAACCACTAAGTACCTCGGTTAGAATCTGCTCGCGCTGACGAATCTAGTGCCGGACTATTCCCGCTTCTAGAGTGATGACTAGAATGGCGAATTGAAGGGGTGCGGTGCTGTTATTGGTGGGGAGGGCACGGGGAGGACATTACTCGGTAATATTAAAGTGACCCATTCACGTTATTACGTGTTTTTTTGTCAACAGCAATATTTGATACTTTAACAATACACCATTAAGCCTGTATTGTAATATGCTTGCGCGTGATTCTTAAATAATAATACCACCTGTTTACCTAGTCTTGCTGGTGAAAAAAAAAAAAATGTATGTTCCTCCGATCGTTCGCGTGCATTATCTAAATTTGGACACTATGGACCAGGGTGTATCCGAATTTTTTTATTTCGATTGGAAGATTTCTTAACCAATTTTTGTATTAAATCTGACATACATGTATATTAATAACTAGGGTGACTTTTGAAAACTCGACACCGCACACCGGTTACTTTCTTTTGTCACCATGAACCAAACAAACAGTTGCAATAGAAATGTGAAAGCTCCAAGCAATTTTGGATGATTTTGGCAAAGTTAAATGAACACTTTAATGGTACTAGAACAGAGAGGAAATGCGTACATATCAAACAGTCTGTAGACAATATGCTCTGACGTCCATGCAATTAATTGCACGCTGATGCCCTTACTTCTGTTTTTTTAATCATTTTCCGGATGCTAAATTTAATTAGTCAGTGATCATACACAATGGAAATGCTAAATTTGGTACAGGTATAATTGCAATATTTTGGTATTCATTGTCCTAACGAAACAGTGCTTATTACAAAACACAATGGAGATAGAATAATAGAGAAGGCTGTCCAACTGAAACAAAACGATGTAAGCTAATAACTGCTGAAATTGTATTTAATTGCGTTTTATTATTGAAGTAGGTACAATTTAATTTGTATTGAATAATTAAAAGTGATCCCATTTACTTTGTAAAACTCAACAAAATCGCTTGCAACTTCCATATTTCCCTAGCAACGTTGTTCATATGTGTAAATTAAAAAGTGACGAAGGCCCATTGATGACTTGTTAATTGTTTTGATATGATTTCTACCGAGTAATTCATGATAAATCTACAACAAATATGTCAAATAAATATCAATTTTCTTTAATAATTGCAACAATGTTCCGCCAAAGCAGTTATTCCGATTAGAAGTATATCTACTTTCTAGATATTTCAGCTGTTTCTGATTAATCATATGGTTATATATGCATATTATCAGATTTTAGATAAGTCACGCTAGCGATCGGGGGTAAAATCTGACAAAAAGTGTCACTGTTTTCTGTATGTAAACTGAAAACATCATTATGAAGAAAATTAGTCCGATATTGGTAATTAATTGAAGTCTCAAATATCACATTTGGAAAAATATGTGGAAGTTGATGGATCACTTGATCGTTACCAGAACAGACTTGAGATGAAAACTGTTCTTATCAAAAAGTATACATGGCCAGTCAGGAGCAAGATCTGTTTTCCAATCTTTTAAACAGGACGGCTGTGTCCCACGCACTCTAGATCGATTGACAGTCACTAACTAAAAATATTACAGTGACACAAGAGCACTCGCACGTACACACGCGCGCACTTCACACACAAACAAACACACACACATTACACAAACACACACACGCACCCTGATACCATACTGATACAGAAAGGCGAATCGTGTACATGTTTTGTACTTATTTACGATTATTAAAAACAAAAACATGAAATTAACACAATTTCTATTGTAGAAATGTCTTAATCCGTCGGCAGTATGAATGATACAATAAATAACATAACTTGGCAAACAGTGTTCTGTTTTTCTATTTAGCTAACGCACATCAATCTGTGTGTGTTGGGCTATACCCGAGTACCCGACTAGCAATTTAATGTACACAAAACTTGCCAGGGCAGACGTCGGTATCAATATTAACCCTTTGATTATCAAACAATACACCTATGCATTTAGCCACTTTTGACAGAGTGACACACACAATTTTATTGTATATCGTGTGCATTAAGGTACGAAACAATTAATCTAGGTTGATGAATATTGCGACTCGAGTCTACTATGGCAATCATTGGGTTAACTCACCTTGGATATTATACCGTTGTCATGACGCTTATATTCATTATTCCCATCAGTGGGAGAAAATATGCAATTGTCATAACTTTAGGACAAAACAATTATTCCGGATCATTTTGCCATGTAATTGTTTGGGCGGAGGATTAGTGTTAGGTTTTGTTCTAGGATTCGGCTTAGGATACATTTTAGCGTGGTCATCATCATCAATACGTCATCATTATCATCATTAACATCATCCTCATCATCGTCATCATCATCATCATTATCATCATCATCATCATCTTCATCACCATCATCATCATCAAAGTCATCGTCATCATCATCATCATCATCATCATCATCATCATCATCATCTTAATCATCATCATCATCATCTTCATCATCATCATCATCATTATGATTATCATCATAATCATCAACAACATCATCATCATCAACATAATCATCATTATCATCATCAGGCACCATCATCTTCACAACCACATGATTCGTTTCATAATAGGCACAGTACGTTTAAATACATGCCCTCAATTTAATTTACATAATAATTCATACACATACACACTTAATAGGTATTGGCATTCCATTACCATGAAATTTTCACACAACACAAAACAATTTGTGCGCATGTCAACAAAGTCACTAGATTCCTTTAAAAAAATTAAGGATATACGAAGTTGTGCATCTATCTAAATTACATTTATTAACACATACAATACACATATGAAGAGCTTACCTCCTAAAGGTGCTTAATCCATTGTTTCAACTTTTAGAGACAAAAATAGTTACTGTGTCCAACTTAGTGCACATCTGCTTATGGGATCATAAACATTGAACGTTTCAGATTCAAATTTCTGTATTTTGTCCTAAAATTATAATTTCTAGATTTTTGGTTTGTTTATAATATGCTATAGTGAACAATTACACCATAAGGCGAGACAAAGGTCAAACTCAAATATAGACAATACAATTAATGCACTATATAAGACATCCTCATGGGCCAATCAATGGTTCACAGCGATTCGTAGCTCATTTATGTACCGATATCGTAAAATCAATATTAAAACAAAATAGATTTACGCCTTTGGGAACTACGCTTTTCATATAGAGTCATCAAAACAAGAGAGCGATTTTCAAAACTCACAAGGCAGGGCCAGGTTTTTTGTAACAACGCGGGTTCGCGCAGTGGGACTAAGTCATTTAGAGATATAGTCAATTTCTGGTTCAGAAGACTCTTCCAGTGTATTTAAGAGATATAGTCAAGTTTCATTTATGTTTGAATTCAACATTAAATTGTCACAACATCTCGATGTCTAATTAGCTACGTAGTGTATTTATTAACTGATATCGTTTCATATCGGTATCATAATTATGGAAAGTGGATTTAGTGCCTTTCGGAAGTAAGTTCTTCATTTGAGCAAATCCTTGAGCAATGCATAACACATATAAATCAAAAGAAAGAGTAAATTATCCTTTACATACTATGGTATAATATAAAAAACAATCGTAAATAATAGTATTCAAAGAGGTCGCTCCAGTAAATATTGTTTTGGTACACGGGTAATACAGGATAACAGTTCGTAGTCCTCTGATAAAAGAAAATTAAACATTATGATTGAAATATAATGTCACTGGCAGATATATATCAAATGAACGAGTACATTCTCCTTTATCACATGCTGTAAGATAATAAAACAAATGTATTTACTACGCGGCTATATATTGCATGTACAAACTATTATTTAAAGACGTTGCTCCAGTAAATATTGTTTCATTAAAAGGGGTAATAAAGGATAATAATTTGTATTCCTCTGATAAAAGCAAATCAAACGGTATAACTTGTAGAACAGTATCACAGTATAACCCGTTGCAGAAAGACATCCAATTGAGTGTAAGTAACAATTAATTCGCATATCATGACTGTGACCTCATTGCGCAAATCTGATTGATTAAAACGCGACAATTTTCCAACGTACAATTAATTGTAATTTACAATCGATTGTAATTGTATCTCTTTCTGCAACGGCGTCAGTCTTGTTACCACTTTGACTCTACCTACGTTAATATGCAAAGTGGCTTTGCCTTGGTTAGGTGTGACACTATATACATGATATATTACAATAATATTCCACTGAGTTGCAACAAGTACAACAAATATTGGTTTAAATGCTAGATAAATTATTTGTTCAATATCAAATTTAGCGCTATTCAAAATGACATGGCCATTTTTAAGAAAATATTTAACAGTTGATTGTGTGAATGACTTGAAGGGATAGTTGAGTTTTGGTGTAGAGGGCGCTGTAAGATAATGCAAAACTGAGTGTCAAATTCGAATGAGCATACAATTTTAATGACAGAATATACTTGATTGGA
The DNA here is from genome assembly GCA_037951105.1 of Echinarachnius parma. Classification (NCBI taxonomy): domain Eukaryota; kingdom Metazoa; phylum Echinodermata; class Echinoidea; order Clypeasteroida; family Echinarachniidae; genus Echinarachnius; species Echinarachnius parma. Next base: position 6,640 of record JBAMJV010001005.1, on the reverse strand, counting down.
TCATAATCGGTTCAGAAATGGCTGAAATATCTATAAACATAACCATTTGTAATAATTTTGGGACCCCACAATTATTGTATAATTTTGAACCAACCATTATTTTTTGTTTGTTAAATGCTTCCTTTTTTCAAAAATTTACAAAAAGAGGTTTATACTTATTGTTAATTATCTCTCTATCAAATCATTATTTAAACAAAACATCACATGCACAACATTTTGTTTGAAATGGCTGAAACCGATGAGGGTTTAGAGAGCACCCTCTTGAGTTGTAACGGCTCTTTTTGAATTTGTATTTTTCGTATTCGATTCGAGCATGGTGAAGTTTTAACTATCAGATTGTAATGTTATTGTGCAGGTTTTGGTTACTCAAATTCAGTTTGACCAAAACGGTACTCTCAATACCAGAACCCAGCTATCCCTTTAAAACTCTGTCATGGCATTACACGGAGGGATATTTATGCCCTCCTGTCTGCTTTGATCAACATATGGATTTACATCAAGTTTCAAGTTATTATAAAACAAAAGTGCTAGCTCGTACAAGTTTCAGCTCAATAGCCCTTTCTATTTAAAGTTGTATAGTATTGAAATTAAAATTTTAATTTGAAATATATTACATATGTACACAATTATATACACTGTGTAAACACTGTGTACAACTTGCATCAGTCAGTGGCACAACTCAAAACACAGCTTATTACCTGCAACTCTTAAAACCATGGCAACCCTATATTTTGAGTTTTAATTCGTCTACATCATCAATGTAAATCCCTTTGCATTTACATCCATAATAATAATCTCTTGCCATGTCAGCCCAGCTTCTCTAAGGTCTCCTCTTTCCTTCATAACTTGTTTTAGAAGAACCCATTTGGATTGCATATAGATGGAATATTGCACTTAACAATGTGTTCTTATGCTGTTTTGTTCTATTATTCTATGTATAAATGTTGTGAAAGAAATAAATAAAACGAACCTTGAACTTTGAACCTAGTAAAACCGGTCGCCAGTCATGCTAGTAATATTGAGTTCTGGATCTTCCAGGACTGGTGACCGGTTATACTTTGACTTTAATCATTATTCACTAGCTTCCTTCGTCTTTAATATTAATGCAAATTCTTTTGCAAACATTTCTACACAAAGAGTCCCTTGACATTCCAGTCATAGTATAACCAGCATAGGCGTATTGGGGCATATTTTGTCCGGGAGTGTGGGGCTAATGTCGTTTGCCCGAATAACTATTTTTCCTGTCTTTCCAACTGTCAATCAAAACTAATATTTTAACATAATTGTTATATAAACCATGTTTGCATGGTCATGGTACAAAGACATCTTAGCGGCTAAATTGTGTGGCTCTTTTCATATCGCAAGAGGGCGCCGTTCAGACACCTGTTCATTTCAATCGATCGTGATAGTAATGGCTGAGCAACATTACAGTATTCCCCTCGCTATCCCATAATGTTCATTTCATCTTGAATGTGGCTCATATTTTTGACTTCAACTAATATTTCGACCGAATTGTGGGACTGTACAGGTAGATTTTTTCATTTGGTATTTCAACTGTATTTATTCATGTCCATGCCTGTACAGCATGTTTATGTGCAAATATTAACCTTTAATATTTAAGAAGAAATTTAAAAACTCTAAACCTACTTCCCCCTCTTGCCACCAAACGCAAAGCAACACGTACAAGCTCCAAGTGATTTGATTGAATTTGCTGATGTTAATTATATCAATACAGCTCATCATAAACGTGCGAAACAAAGAAAGCGATTAATTTGAAATGTTTTATGTATTCTTTTCTTTATTTTGATTTATATATTCTCCCATGATTTATTGGCTTTATTGACATTACGTTATTCTATGCTTATCGAAAGGTATGTTTAATTATGAGTAAGGCTTATCAGCTAAAAAGAGGAGTATGTATCTTTCACTATTACAATTGTTTTGAAATTTTGGGGCACTTGATACCACACCCGAAGTCGCATCAAAAGATCAAAAGAAACCCAGCATTCCAAGCGTTTTGTAAGCAATCTCCATAATCAATTGGGATGTTTAGGGGGGGGGGGGGGGGGGGTATGTGGTATTGTTACGTATTTTTTCGAGTGGACGAGAATGGGCGGGGTATTACAAGGTCCTTTATTTAAGAACACGGGTCTTGGAATAAGTCGGAAATCTGTGACTCTGATAAGGTGTGGTTGTAGATACGCACTTCATCGATGAGGCCGTAGAAGTAGAAGTAGTTCTCGTTGTAACCGTCACCGGCTTGTCCAATGGTGACGTGTGTTTGCCCAGTGGCAATCTTACGGTCACAGCAGTTAATCTCCGTTTGAATCTTAACTCCATTCAAATAATCAATCTTTTGGCTGCCGTCAAAGGTGATCACTGCGTTGTTCCAGTTGGCGTCTGTTCCCTGTAACTGGTAAGTCTGGGACACTTCAGGCAGAGAGATTCCTTCATTCGTCGTGATGAACACGCGGGTAAACAAGTTAACATTCCCTCCATCTGCAGGTACTAAGAACAAGATCTCCCAGCTCCCCACTCCGTTGGTGACGATTCCCTGGTAGCCTATCTTAGATAGGTCAGTGCACTTGAACCAAACACTGACACTGAAACTAGAGCCCCAGGTGAATCCATCAAATGACGTCATTGTTATTTTAGAATTACCGTCGAAGACCGCAGCCTGACCGCATATTCCCGCATCGTACGTTAACGAACCACTTATGCTCACGTCCGCGGCAGATACGAAGCCGGAACTGTCTGTCGCGTCATTCTCGAACTTGAAGAACACTGTGAAGATTAAATAACAACCTAATGACAAACTTTTGTAAAAATAAATACTCATTCAAATCGTAAACATACAACATGACGTTATGAAGTATAATCAACGTGACCAAGGAAGAACTGTAGCCTAAGGTATATGTGTAAGCAACAGTTATGAAAGGGATAGTTGAGTTTTGGTAAAGAGATAACAGTTTTGGTCGAACTGAATTTTAGTGATCAAAATCTGCTCCATTGCATTACAAACTAACGGTAATAACTCACTATGCGAGAAAGGAATAAGGAATTACAAATGACTCAGTAAAAAGCCTGTTAATATTCAAAAAGAGCCATTCAAACTCAAAAGGGCGCTCTTTAAAAAAACTCATTGATTTCAACCATTTTGAATAAAATATTGTGCATGTGATGTTTTGTTGAAATAGTGATTAGGTAGAGAGATAATCAACAATTATTAATGACATATTTTATACATTGTTGAAAAGAGGAAGCATTTTGTTTGTTGAAGGCTGGTTCAAAATTATCGAATAATTGTGGGGCCCCACATTTATTACAAATGGTTATGTTTATGGATATGTCAGCCATTTTGAACCGATTTTGATCAACTACAGTTTATTCTGTAATTAAAATGTTATGCTCTTTTAAATTTGACACTCAGTTTGTCATTATCTCACAAACAATTATTTTGTGTAGCGCCCTCTATACCAAAACTCAACTATTCCTTTAAGCATGATTTTCATTGAACCAATTTCAGCGAAAAATTAAAAACTACATGTACTTTATTTTGAATGATACACCGTAGTGTTTATTTGAACCTTTTTATAACAGTCATGATCATGCAGTATGTAATATGCAGGCATGTTTGTTGTTTCTAGTGTTGTTTTAAATGTTTGTAAGGCTTGCTTTTTTCTCATATTATGTTTAGGTATTCGTATTTCATAATTCAATGACTTCCTGCCACGATTCCATACTGCCGCCTCAAGAAGCAATATCTACACTAATTTACGTTTTTCACATACTGAGATATTGACCATGTTTTTTTCTTCACCACAGCCGCTCGGAAATAATACACTTTTGAAGCTAACTTTATTATAAACATATATTTTATATAGATGTTCATTTTCCTGCATACGTTCGAAATTGAATTATTATTGTATATAGAATGAAAATACTTTGGGAAAGTCCCGAGTTCGTGACCGGTTTCCCAAAGGAAAACAAAAAACATATACAAAGAAACAAAAGGGCGAATGTGTATTCCTTTTATTGTTGATTAACGCAACAAAATATTTTGTCATACATTTGTTAGGTAAGTTTACATACATTACAGGTAAAACACTTTGAATCAATACAAAGCGTCCTCTCTGGGCAAGGCAAAAGTTTATACTAAACAGGCCTAAAGAATGGCGCGTGCCCCTAATTCCCTAATGAATAAATCATTTTCTTTGTGTTCCTTATATTATTGATTAACCAAGCAAAATGTTTTGTTATACATTTATTATGTACGTTTACATTCTTTGCAGGCAAACCATGTTAAACCAATAAAGAGCGCTCTCTCTGGGCAAGTCACAAGTTAACACGAAACAGACTTAAGAAACGGCGCGGTTCTGATGTCCGCAATATAAAAAGGCAGTTTCTACTAAGAAATAAGAATGGTGAAATTGTATTTCTTATATTATGGATTAACCAAGCAAAATGTTTTGTAATACATTTATCAACCTGTTTATTAGGTACGCTTAAATATGTTAAAGGACAACTAACTTCGTTATTATCACCGGTGAAAACCAAATGAATAGACGTTCATGCACACTTGTCTAGCTTTTGACACAAACTCTGCACTTTATATAATAATGTTGACTGCTTTGTGAAGTCACTTATATTTTTAGTTTCCTTTATTTCTTTGTGCTACATTTGTTTTCATATGTGATTGATAACATGTTATATTTAAGCACAGCATGTTTTTCAGTACGGATAATACAGATTATGCGTATCTTAAAATAGGTATGCGTCTGGTCTCGAGACTAACTTTGAAGATACTGCTTTTCATTGGGGAAAGTTGAAGTTGACTGTAGATACCGCTTTTAGAGGTCGTGAAAAAATGGTTCTCCGAAAACTCTTCGGATAACTAAATTTATCACATGAAAGAGTATAGTTCAATGAGTTTTTTTTTTCTAAAAAAATTGCAAATCGACAACAATTTAAGATATTGTTTTTTCCCTTGGAGCGGCAATATCTCAATGAGTATGCGTTGTATTTTTTTGAAAATCTGCATATGGGCGATTCCACGGTTAGTAACATTACCTTTGAAGGCATCTTGTACATAGGCTGCTACATAAAGATCCGTGAATATTTTCTTTAAATTTTGTGTACATTCAATACCTCCTGACAGAACATTCTTCACGTAAGAATTCAAAACAATTCCACGCATTTCAATGAGTGATAACACAAACTCAAACTTTGGTTAGTAACGTTACAAAAAAGGACATGAAAAAAGCAATGAGTCCTTATGAAAAATATTTCTCTTAAACAGAAGTCATCTAAACATTTTTTTCATTATTACACCATTGACGTGTCTTTGCAAGTGGTATGATGTATAGAATATTGAAATATTTCTTTTTGGTTTTAGTAGAAACAACAAAAACCTGGTTAGTAACGTTACGGTTAGTAACGTTACAGTTTGTCCGTCCGAATTAAAATGATGTTTTTAGCATGAATATGCATTTCAAATTCATAGAGGAGACACTTGTTGGTGTAATAAGAAGTGTTTTACATTATCCAACCGAAACAAACAAAAAAAGATTATTTTTTATAAATTTCTTTAAAATCCTATAAAACTGTGTTTCAAACATGTGTAGTCCCACATGTGCCATTTCATGTATAGTTCTGGTACTCCGTAACGAGGACACGACAGTGTGAAAATTAAAGCTCTTTCTGTTCTAATGTGATTCCTGAGATACTGAAGCTTGAAAAAGAATCAGGATTATAGAAATATGTAATAGAAAATTGGGTTGCATGTCCCTCTTATCATGGAATTGCCCATATGGAGAAAGAAACTGAAACTGAAACAATGGTATTACGTAGTCCGACCCTGACCGATCAATTTTGCTCACTGATTTGTTTTGGAAGAAAAAAAGGTGAACGTCTTAATAGATCGATTGTGTGACATTATAGGGGAACTCGTATCTACATTCCACATTTTCCTGTCCCCCAATATCATGGTTAGCCGGCCTAGCCATATGCATGATAGGTACCCATACATTAACATTATTTAGAAACTAAAACATATTGGCCCGGATTCACAATGGAGGTTCGTACAAACCATGGTCTACATCTATGGAGTGCAATTTGTAAACTGATGGAGAAAGAAAGTAAACTTCTTACTTGTTAACAGTGTTGATGGTACACATTTACTAAATGCACCAAATAAATGTTTGTCTTCTCAGATTGTGAAATTTGCTGGTTAGCAAGCACTAACAGTCATATCGTTATACATTATAAATTGTTTTACTTGTCTACGAGCAGCACCTATTGTGATCGTATCACATTTTGTGTTTGGATATTAAAGGGCTATGCAACTCAAGAATAGAGTTTATTCTACTTTATACATCGTAATATGCCTGTTTATTAAATGTAACATTACTCCGACTCAGATTTCTGCTTTGGAAGAAATATGTGAAAACTCTATCGGGTATACCACTATTCACGTGAACACTGGAGGCCGCCATTATTAGGTTTGTGCGGACTACGGTCAATGATATGCACTAATGCATTTCAATAGCACCAATTCAAACCATTGTCTGAATACTTGTAGATGCTTTGAAATCAGTGAAAATCTTTTTGTTCGGCCCGAAGCACATACGTCAGAGTTTGC
>JBAMJV010001004.1:0-145350 GCA_037951105.1 Echinarachnius parma | reverse complement strand
GTACGAACCAGGCGCTAGCTACGGTAGATCGATCGGCTAGGTGGAGGGAAGTGTTCTATAGGCTCCCGTGTCTCGAGTTTAGCCCCCTCTTGCTTGCGGGCAAAACTACTGCACTGCACTGAATGTATGCGAGTTTCGACCAACCCGTTACTACAGGGGAACTACAGTAGCCTACCTGTTGCATGTAGTAGTACCTGGCCACTGGAATAATATCACTACGGGCCACCAACATGGCGCGTTACTACGAACTAAGCACCGATGAACAGATATGGGTGATGTTACGCGTGAAGAAGGGCCTCATGTCCATGGAAGATGCTTTGGAATACGTCAGGAGTCAGCACGAACAGGGTGGAAGAAAGTCTTCCACGGGGCCCAGGATCCCGGCCAAATCGGATCATGGCGGAGGAGGTGGTGGTGGTGGGGACGGGAAGGACCCCTTGCTCATGTCGACATCATCGACAGGGACGGGCAGGTCGCGGAACTCGGCCCCGATGCGGACACTCTCACAGGTATACACACGCACCTTATGAATACAAACAAAACAGTCAGCATTTCTAATCGTTATGCCGTCTGAATAAAATATATATAATTAGTAACCTTCTTTTCCATATCATATGTATAACATTTAATAACTGTCATATTAATTATTATAGTGTAGTAGAAGTTACATCATTATACATTCAACAACCACAATAATGATAATGAAAACAGTTTCAATATGGTTCAATTATAACATGATTACAGTAAGTAGAGGTAAGTAGAAGTGAGATGATGACGATGCTAATAAAACTAATACAATATAATACTATTATTACTAATGATAAAAATAAAAATAATCATGATTTTGTTTAATGATAATAATTATGGTACTAATTATGATTATATCCCTCATAAGATCGTTTTACCATTGTATTTGACAAATGATAGTTTTGGACAACACGCGCAATCCCCGCGCAAACATGTGACCGGGCTGTTAGCAAAAAATTAACACTAAAAGTTCGTTACGCGTTCGTCCCATAGATCATGTGTTTAAGCAAAATGCACACGCGATCAAATTTGTGCAGTACTCTATGGCGCACACGTTCTAGTCACGTGATTGACATTGCTGGTAAAAACTAACACCCTGGGAAGAAGAACGCCAAGACAGCCAATAAGCACATCAGTGGGAGCGCTAGCACGCATTCATCGCGTATGTGCGCAACTGCCAGCGCAATGGTGCGCACTCAGTTTTGCGTCTTTGTGATTGTGTGCGCAAAATAACAATGACTTTAAGCGTATTAGATGCGCCGTGGTTCTGGAGGCTCATACTGGCTTCTTTAATGTCGATTGATTTTTATATCAAAATTTACAAGCGATTTTATGAAATATTCAGAGATTATCACTTATTTTGCTATAAGCTGAACACAATCACTGATATTGATGAGTGATTGTGATAGGCAATCTATTACCTCGGTGGGCTCAAAATGACTATTACCCTCAGCTACGCTTCGGGTAATAATCATTTTGAGCCCACCTCGGTAATAGATTTGACTATCACAAGAAGCCCATTCGTTAGTTGTATATAAACATATATTAAACAGATTACAATAATGGAGTATTAGTAATAGATTATACATAAAATAAAACTATTAAAATATTACATGTTAAACCGATCAGAACTGGTTCCAGAAAAAAAAAAATTTGACTAGGGTCTATAGAGAATACATGTCATAGCAAAATCAATCAGTCCTGAATGGGTCAATTATTATTATTAGTTGCAGTAAAGTAGTAGCAGTAGTAGTAATTTTGGTCGTAGTAATCCTATTACTATTATAGACGTAGTAAATGATAATAATCATAAAATTATATCGATGATGAATACATGGTGATGAGGATCATAGTCATAATAATTTATCTATTTTGCAGCATTGTAAGTTTTGTAGACTCCGAGCAGTTGGCTATTGATGCTAATCTTGAGCCCATCTGTAACCAATGTTTTGGTAGGGGGCCTTATGGGGTCATTGCCCCCTCTGCCATTTGACTGTATGTAAACACTTGATGCTTGAGACAAGGGGGGGGGGGGGGTGTTTCACAAAAAATCACATTTTAAGTTAACTCTAAGTTGGACCTAACTATTATGGAAAGCCGTTGGTTTCTCTGTAAAATTGTTGAAACAGTTATTTTGAAAAGGCATAAAGTTTGATCAAATCAGTTGATTTCGTTATTATCAAGAAACCTTGATGTTATTGATCTATTTTTTGTTCAAGGTATCAAATACTTGCATTTTTTGCTTAAATTGAATATATTCCAAGGCTACAAATGGCTTTCCATAATTGTAAGGTATATACTTAGAGTAAAGTTTTATGTAGAATCACTGTGAAACAACCCCAGGGGCTTTTTTGTGTTCATGATGCAGGCTCACTGGCTCAAGCATCTAGGTATTGTTGTCTATATACTTTGTAAACATGAAATAGTTTTGAATCTCCTGAACGAAAAGTATTTTACAATAGTCCAACTTCAAATTTAAGTTTATCTTAGAATCTTTGTGAAACCCCCCCCCCCCAGTCCGTATACTCTCTAGGCCTTTTAGGGTATACTGTGTCATTTAATCTGAACTAGCTAAATTCGCTTAATGCGCATTTGTTATAACTTTATTTTAGATATTGACTAAGTACTGTTCGGGCTACTTTTATTGCTGGTCTGAAGTAAAAAATTGGGTTAATTGGCAACTGTATAGTAATGAGCACCAAATAGATGGTTGCTTATTGTCTCTGCTTCATAGGGTATGATTTAAAGGGTTATGATTTTTGGCCACTGGTGTAAATCTGTGGAAAGTTCTTTATGTTCAGGTGGGTCTTGATGAATAGATCACCCCCCTTTGTACAAAAGGTAAAAGTTATCACTAACAGATCTATGCCAGTGGACTTTACCAAACATTTCTAATTTTTCATAAGGAAATGTTCACCACGCAACAAGTATACCTGTTAAAGGGGTAAAATATGTCTTGCACAATCCTATACCTAAAAAGGACGAGAACTACCTCAGAAGATCTGCCATTTTGTAATTCCATTTAAAAAAACCAATAAATGAAAGTAACTTGGGGTACTCCTGTGACTCACTTGTAATATGCCCAAGCCAAGGACAGGATTGGGAAGGAAACAACAACCATTCTAATATATCTAGATTATGATATGACTTGGGGTCGCACAAGTAGTGAATTGTAGTCACAAGGTACCATCACCTGTTCAGATATACTAGGACCTTTATAATTAGGGTATTGTATAGTACTGTGCCTTAAAGGGATCTAGTAACTTTGTTGACAAAGTGATGAATGGTTGATACAATGTATATTGTTGTTATCTGATATGACCACAGGGTATTGTGTGAAAATTTCAAGTTTAATGGACGTTAAATGGCCGAGTAATGAGCAGAAATGCAAAGTGATATTCACTAACCTATTGCACTGACTTTGTACACGGTTTCAATGATCTAGTGGATAATCATCTAAACCCTTCAATCGTGAATATCTTTTTAACGAAAGGGAAATTTGAAAAACCGAAACCTGTCCCATGCTTTTGTTGTTCATAAGAATACAACAAGGTATGAGGGAACTGTTAGAATTCCAATTGGATTTTGAGGATTTGGACAATGTTACTAAGTCCCTTTAATCTTTTGAGGACTGTTGGATTTGATATCGCACATAATCTCCATCAGTCCCATAGGCCCCAGCCTTACAGTGAAAAAAATACACAGGGGCCTCAGGGCGATTTAGTACCCCCAAAATGCCAAAAAGAGCCCCCACAATTATAAAGGAGCTCTGGTAAATTTGCATACAGTTCTATGCAAACCAATTATTAGAGTACTGTTTTCAAGCATGCAAGCTTGAAAAGTAGCCCCGGAAAAATACATTTGTTTTTCTTTCCTGCAGCCTTATATATTGGACTTAGTCCTCAAAGGGTTAATAAATGTGCTTTCTGTTTAGTTATATATGAATCACCTGGGGGTGTTGCATAAAGAGTTGCTATCAATCGTGAGTCTAAAAATGTGCCTAAATGCACAAATCTGATTTAGAAATTGGCTCGAATTGGCTTATTTTCTGACTTGCATTTACTCACAACTCTGTGATTGATTGCAATTCTTTATGCAACCCCCCTGTAGCTACAAATGATGTTTGCTTTCTATGTATTGAGGCTATAATATTTTGTATATATTGTAATCACTTTCTCTTAGAAAGAATTGATTGCGATTACATCAATTAAACATCAATTAAATGAGTCCTTGCTATTATCCAGGTGATTTTTTTATTTGTGTTTTCATTGTCATACTAATTGTAAGTGGTCAAAGAAAGCATTGGCAAATACACAACAAATAGCAACATGTAATGTTTCCCTAGATTATGATATCATTAATTAGAGATCACAAGGTGCCATCACCTGGTCACAGATATACATGAATATTTATGGTATCATAAAATACCTGTTGAGGACTATATATCACACAGTATACTATAATCTCCATACCGGTAGATCCCAGCCTGAAAAAATTTGAACATAGTCTTCAGTGGCTTTATTTTGCAGATATCAATTACCAATAGTTACATTTTTAAAACCTTACTGAAGAGAGGCTAATCTATTGTCAGTCAATCTGTTTGAAATCACTTGTATCATTCTAAATTCCCAATTTGCAACACAATTTTGATCTCGATTGCCAAAAAATGAATGGATCACAATAATTTGAATGTGTCCCTGAATTTCTTGCAATGTCAACATCTAGGCAGCAAAATCAAAACAAACCATACAATGGACACAGTGCTAGAAATGTATTCCTTTTTTGAAGGTCTGATTTCCCAAAAGACTGGCTCCAAACAGAGACAGATATTAAAAATTGCATTTTTTATTTTGTTTGCCCAATTGGTCATGTAATATAGGAATTACTGGAGTTTGGGTACATTGAGCATCGTTCTCTTCCTCAGCCAAAAAAATGATTGAAGCTAATAGCTATGCACTATATATTATAATTAAACTCTGGTTCAAAACTAGCCTGTCTATTCAGCAAGTGGGGACATCATAAATTTATTTTTTTCCCTGATGAAAATGAATGATTTTCCTCGAGGAAGTACTGTAATATTGTATTTTTTGTAGTTTGACAAATATGCTATGCTTAAATGGTAAATATACATTGCATTAAAATTAGCCATTCAATGGTATTATATACCTGGCTAATTCTTAAGCCTTAGGAAAAAATATATTTATAAACATTGTCTTTCAATGAGATCAATATTATGTACAGTATGTAATAGTGCATAATTATGTAACAGTATTAATCTCCAACAGGTTGATGATGCATCAGGTGGTAGGTGACTAATTTGGAAATGAAAGGAATTAAAAGTCAGGAGATAGAAAAGTTCAATGACAAAGTGGTCTACCTTCACTATAGCTTGGAATTCATGGTATAGTCACATGCTATACAGCTCAAGGTAAACCAAGTCCTATAATAAGATAATGAGCTAAAATCCAAGAATACTTTTAGTTTGGTTTCTAGGTAATCAGAAAATGGATGGAAAATTGAAATAGCAAAACATACCCTCAATACTCTCAAAGGTGAAGGTGAGTTAGCTCAGTTGGGAGCGCGTCTGACTTAGACACGAGAGATCCCCGGTTCGACCCCCACCATCGGACAATGCGTCTTTTATCACGAAATAAATTCGAGCTAACTCTCGTTGTGTGTTATCGGGCTCCACCGTGTTTCCTATGCAGGAAAGGATTCACGCAAAACACTCCGTCCCTCGGGTAGGACGATAAATGGAGGTCCCGTATATGAGACAGTCACACCTCATATACGCCAATAACCTAGTCTACTTCTCGAAAAGAGTAGGGTGTTAACCCGGTTGACTAGTATCAAAATCCTGCACATCACAACCAAATTTTAATATAATAATTAGTGCGTAATAACCAGCGCACCTGTCCGGTTGGCTCCTTCATTGAGGTGTTGGACAGTAACAAGAAGAAGAAGAAGAAACTTCAGACCAGTAGAACAAAATAATAGTACAAATTTAATATAGAACGCTGATCAGTAAACATCTAGTATGAAATGTACAATTGTACAATTTGCAATATGTTTCCCTATATTAATTTGTATAGGTTCCAATATAATATAAATGATCTAGTTTTCAATTGTTTAATACTTTGCCTTGACGTGACCAGCACAATGCAAACTGAAGGTTAATTGTGGTTCAGATTTAAACAGTGGACACATACTGATAATGGCTACAAACATGTGACTGCACACAAGCTTCAATTATACATCAACCCTGATAGTTCAAAAATAGGATACTCAATGTCTTTGGGATAATTGTTTTAAAGGGATCTAGTTACTTTGTTGACATACGTACAAAAAGTGATGAATGGTTGATACAATGTGTATTGTTGTTATCTGATACGTCCACTGGGTTTTGTGTGAAATTTCAAGTTAAATGGACATTGTATGACAGAGTAAAGAGCAAAAATGCAAAGTGATATTCGCAAATTCATTGCACCGACCTAGTACATGGTTACGACTATCCAGTGGATAGTTTAACATCTGAACACTTCAATCTAAAATATCTTTTTAACGAAAGGGCAATAAAAAAAAAAAACCTGGTCCCATGCTTCTATTGTTAATACGAATACAACAAGGTATGATTCCATTTTGATTTTTAGGATTTGGACAATGTTACTATCTCCCTTTAAGCATGTAGCAACTACATGTATGATACAAATTTGTCTAAGTTATATAAAGGGATCTAAAAATGTACATAATATGCACACATTTGTAAAATGGTTGATGAAGGAGTGTTGTGATGTGATGTGTCCACTGAGGAATGTGTGAAAATTTTAATGTGAAATTAATTTCTTATGGCCTAGGAATGAACACAAATGTAAAGTGTTATAGTATGTGCTTACTCATTGCCATAAGTTTGTACACAGTTGAAATGATCCTGAGGATTTGTTTCAAATAAATCAAAAATATGTCAACAAGAAAAAGAAATTTGAAGAAAAAAAGTATAGCTGGTTTCATACTATGAAAAGTAGTTCTAGAGATGCAAGTAAGTTAGGTAGATTCAGAAAAAGTAAATAGATGCATTTTTAATTGAAAAAAATCCTCCTCAGTGGTATGAAATGTGGTCTTTTTAAGCAAGTGTACTTTATAATAAGGTTCACTTGTTTTAAACAATGATATGCATTCAACTACACAATGGCTCAACTACACAGTTTAATCATTGATTCCAAAGTCGAACTACAAACTGTTTTTCTAGTGAGTCACAAATTTTTTTAAATTTTTAATCTAGACAGATGGTAGCTAGCGCAAGTTGGACTGTACATAACATATTTTTCAGTTACTTTAATTTACCTCTTTTCAATTTATGATGAAAAGTATTTAAGGAATTCCTTTGCAAGTCCGACTGACTGGCTCTCTAACCACTACGCTAGAAGCTCTTTATGATGGCAGTACTTCCCCCAAAACTTTTCTGTTTTCTACTTTTCCAAGTTGTCTATTTGTGTGCTAGATTCAGAAGCTATATAAAACTGGCACACAACCTGAAGGATAAGCATCAACTTAGAGATATTTGTGAGGGATCAATCAAAGAGATGCATCTTTCTCTGTATATTCGCACATAAGATAACTGATCAGAAATCTATTTGATATTAAAAAAAATAAAGAAACATCAATTTGACAAATGAAAATGGGCTTCCATGGGATTCTAACATGAGACCTTAGGATTACTAGACCCTTACCCTCCCCCTTATAGCCCGGTCACATATCAACGGATTGCGTAAACGGATGTCAAACGGAGAGCTAAATTTTCCATCCGTTCATATGCGTTTCTTGTCCGTTCCTTGACCGGTGATGTACGTTGTTCTATGTTTTCTACATAAAGCAATGGAGACGACTTTCATCACCGGATAATTTCATTTCGCAAATTTTCTATTCGTTTGGCATTCGTTTCCGCTATCCGTTGATATCTGACCGGGCCATTAGCTAGAAATTCTACAAAATCAAGATGAACTCATGAATATTGCCATGAACCATGTTATCTGTATCTCTTGGATGGTCTTTGTAGTATAAATGCTTGTCAACTCTATTATGTTCTCTTTACTCATGTTGCCAAGAAAATTACCTGATGCACTGCTGACTATTTCCTGTCCGTACAAATTGAATTAAACTATCACTATGCAGTGATCATTCAGTTCCCTTCTGTTTGGAAGGTAAAGAAGGCTAAGTCAGTAAACGATAATTAAATACAAAGGAAGTTGAGTAATTGTCAAAAGAAACAGGATTCTAACTGATTTTAGACGTTTTCAGGTTTGCTTAATTTCTCCTAAGCTCATACTGTAATGTATCAAAATGTCCCCAATGTTGATTTCTTATTCTTCAAATTTATATAGTTTCAGACTAGCACGAGCATTGAACAAAATGTTTTGGGGCGGATGCCCATTACACAAGCTTTCTAGCTCTGTTGGTAGAGCAACGTTGGTCTAGCAATCTGGAGGGCTTGGATTTGATTCTCATGGAACCCCAGTTAGTCAAAGTTACGAAGGAAAGGAATTCTTTTGTTCAGGAGGAATTGAAGACATTAGTTATAGATATTTATTTACTGGGGCTCTTTTGGTAAATTCCATAACTTTTCTTTGCTATAAATAACTTTATTTTGCTCCCTGTTTATTGATTTGATTAACTATTTACTATTTACAAGAAAAAAAACAAAAACAAAAAACAGGTAAATGGATGAATGTGCCAAGGGATGATAATTATATCTTTCTAATCGTGACTCAGTATGAATGTGAGTCTAGACGTATGAGTGGAGAGAAGAACTCATCTATAATATGCTTTTCATATCAACCAAATTTTAAGTGGATAGGGTTCTAAGCGTGGCTCAGTATGAATGATGTAGTTTTTCAGTATCCCAGTGAGTCTAGCCGAATGAGTGGAGAATAGAAGACCAAGGGCCCTTTCACATCTGTAGTATGCCTTTCATATCAAACAAATTTGAAGTGGATGATGTTCTGAGTGTGGCTCAGTGTAAACAATTAAGTTTTCAGTATTTTAGTCTAGACGTACATGAGTGGAGAGTAGAAGACGATGGACCTTTCACATCTAGTATATGCCTTTCATATCAAACAAATTTTAAGTGGATGGTGTTCTGAGTGTGGCTCAGTATGAACGATTTGGTTTTCAGTATTTCTGTCTAGATGTATGAGTGGAAAGAAGAAGACCAAGGACCCTTTCACATCTAGTATGCCTTTAGTATCAATATCAATGTAAACCCTGTATCAAGGGCTACATAAATGCAAGTTATTATTATTAATAGTCTGGACATGTCTGAAGAGGTGCCCAATATGAATGGCGATATTGGGAGAAAGCCTGATGTAAAGAGTGCTTGATTTCTCCCGCTATTTAGCAGTAGAAATTAATTGTTCTATGGGACTTGCCTTTTTAGCAACCAATCAGTCGGCAATTGCCTGACATTGTTTAGAAGTTCTCTTACCCATGGCATTGTATAGCTGTGTATAATTTCTGTACTCTACAGCTCTCCAGTCCTTGCTGTTCTTTGTGTAAGTTAAACGTTGTCTGCCTTGATCTAATCCTTTGATTTCATAGGTGATCTTCTGCAAGGTCTGTCCGATTCATTAAATCTATGTATTTATGTTAAGCTGTAGAATGTATACAGATATTTTGTTGATGGCTGATATGTGGTCACTGTCCAACATGCATTTTTGTAGCCACTCGTAATGGTTACAATAGGGACATTTCTATGCAACCGTACCAGTAGGGTATGTGTGAAGTCATTTGCAGAGCTGCCGACCATTCCGTTTTTGCCGTAATTGTTAGGTTTTTATGCCTCCGCAACGAAGTAGCCGGAGGCATTATGTTTTCGGGTTGTCCGTCCGTCCGTACGTACGTACGTCCGTACGTACGTCCCGTTCTCGTGATCGCGTTATCTTAAGAACTGATTAACGGATTTTCACCAAACTTGGGTCATGTATGTATCTTGGGGGGCCAATGATCTGATTAGATTTTGGGGTCATGAGGTCAAAGGTCAAAGGTCACAGAGCTCATTATACAGGGTGGCCCAGAAATAACGGAACGGGGCACTTCCCAAAATAAAGCAACGAAATGACTGGGTCCATTGGATAGTGTGTCTTTTCAAATGAAAATTGATACCAAGAACATTAATTTTGGTCGTGTAGTTTTTGTTTTAGAGCGCTGTGAGTGACACTATGTCAGGGTTCATTTTTCTTCAATTTTGACGGACCTATTGGCTAAAGAATGACCCGAACGGCTCGGCATAGAATTACGGTGCTGTGGCTATTCAGTCGAATGCACACTAACAAAGGTGTCCGCATCATTATGCATCGTAATTCTATGACGAGCCGTTCGGGTCATTCTTTAGCCAATAGGTCAGTCAAAATTGAAGAAAAATGAACCCTGACATGGTGTCACTCACAGCGCTCTAAAACAAAAACTACACGCCCAAAATTAATGTTCTTAGTATCAATTTTCATTTGAAAAGACACACTATCTGATGGACCCAGTCATTTCGTTACTTTATTTTGGGAAGTGCCCCGTTCCGTTATTTCTGGGCCACCCTGTATATGCAAAAATAGCTCGTGATCGCGTTATCTCAAGAACCGATTGACAGATTTTCACCAAACTTGGGTCATATATGTATCTTGGGGGGCCAATGATCTGATTAAATTTTGGGGTCATGAGGTCAAAGGTCAAAGGTCACAGAGCTCATTATATTGCAAAAATAGCTCGTGATCGCGTTATCTCAAGAACGGATTGACTGATTCTGACCAAACTTGGTACATGTATGTATCTTGGGGGGCCAATGATCTGATTAGATTTTGGGGTCATGAGGTCAAAGGTCAAAGGTCACAGAGCTCATTATATATGCAAAAATAGCTCGTGATCGCGTTATCTCAAGAACCGATTGACAGATTTTCACCAAACTTGGGTCATATATGTATCTTGGGGGGCCAATGATCTGATTAAATTTTGGGGTCATGAGGTCAAAGGTCAAAGGTCACAGAGCTCATTATATATGCAAAAATAGCTCGTGATCGCGTTATCTCAAGAAGGGATTGACAGATTCTGACCAAACTTGGTACATGTATGTATCTTGGGGGGCCGATGATCTGATTAGATTTTGGGGTCATGAGGTCAAAGGTCACAGAGCTCATTATATTGCAAAAATAGCTCGTGATCGCGTTATCTCAAGAACGGATAGACTGATTCTGACCAAACTTGGTACATGTATGTATCTTGGGGGGCCAATGATCTGATTAGATTTTGGGGTCATGAGGTCAAAGGTCAAAGGTCACAGCTTATTATATATGCAAAAATAGCTCGTGATCGCGTTATCTCAAGAAGGGATTGACAGATTCTGACCAAACTTGGTACATGTATGTTCCTTGGAGAGCCAATGAACTGATTAGATTTTGGGGGTCATGAGGTCAAAGGTCAAAGGTCACAGGGCTCATATGTAAAAGTAGCTTGAGATTAGAAATCTCAAGAACTGAATATCAGATTTCAATCCAACTTGATACCTGAATGTATAATAGGGAACAATTGTAGTCATTAGATTTTGGGGTCATGAGGGCAAAGGTCAAGGTCACTTATAGCTCATAATTGTGATACGTCAAGATCTAAAAGACAGAGTACCATCAAAATTGTGTTGACAGAATTAATTCTGTGTACATGTTGATTTGGGCTTGACATAAATAAATTGCGTAATGGCGGAGGCATCATTTTCGACTGCGCGCAGTCGAAGATCCATCTAGTTTCATTATAATTACGGCAGTATGATTTTTGAAGTTTTATTAGAAAAACGTAAATTAAAAATGTGACAATACATCAATCATATATTTTTTTTCTCCCCAAATTCTGTTGTTTGGGCCAGTTCATTCGTTTTTTTTAAATGTTAGATCAAGGTTGGCAGTTCTGCATTTGGGGCTATGGCCACTATGCACAAGTGCATCTATGGGTCGATCGATCTTCATTTGGCTAAACTGAGAACACGGGCATGATGGTTTTGCTGTCATCCTAAATATAGATGTGGTGTTGTGATGTCATCACGTTGCCTGCCTGGTTAATATTTGGTTTGTGAACTTCAAATATGAACATGACTACAATGAAGGGTCTGCAGTTGCTAGACTAAATGTAATGGTCTTTATTATTTAAAGATGTAAACTGAATTATACAAATTTATTTTCAAATCCTAATCTTCTCAGACTAGCTACTAAATGGTACTTTCTTTCATGGGACAATTATCTTGCAACTTTTGAATTTGGCTTGCAAAAGAGGAGATCACAGGAGTAGCGCTTTATCAAGAGTACCCCCATTCAATGATACTCCATTATGTAGGGACCACTGTAACTCATATAAACTAGTATTAGACATGTTACGGGGTTACTGACTTCATGTTGGGTACAATTCTGTTACTTGGCAGTTGGCAATAGAAAAAAGGTCATCCAAAGAAACACTCTGTATCTATATGAAAATTATCCCTAATTTGCATAATGTATATTTAGTTTAAATAATAAATTTGTATTAATTATCGCATTATTTCACAGTGTTTCGTTTAAGGCTGAGTCGGTTCGGTCGATCACACCGGTTACCGACCGTTTCAATCGGGACCCGGTTCGGTATATCGGGAAACAGTGCCCCGAAAAAAAAATTAAAAAAAGAAAATGTTTAAAAAGAAATTAAGATTATCACAATAATGTAGCGGAATTCAAATAAAAACGGGGCAATTGATATCATTTACTTTAAAGAGTGGTTATTTTCGAGAAATTCTTGGTTCATTACTTCATTTGACAGTCAGAAATTGAACAGGAAGCGCAAAATTAAGGCTGAGTCGGTTCGGTCGATCACACCGGTTACCGACCATTTCAATCGGGACCCGGTTCGGTATATCGGGAAACGGTGCCCCGAAAAAAAAATTTAAAAAATAAAATGTTAAAAAAGAAATTAAGATTATCACAATAATGTAGCGGAATTCAAATAAAAACGGGGCAATTGATATCATTTACTTTAAAGAGTGGTTATTTTCGAGAAATTCTTGGTTCATTACTTCGTTTGACAGTCAGAAATTGAACAGGAAGCGCAAAATTGCTAGTCATTTGAACGATATTGTCGGCGGATGTGCACACAATGTTAGTCCGATACTCCAGGGGAGTTGTCTGATGGATCTTTGTATGATCCAGCTGATGAGCCAGTGCATTCAAAAAGTGGCTAAAAATACGTTTTTTGGTAATTTGCACCATTTTAAAATGTTTTGATATTCTACTTACATGATTTCATGGCGTTTGATAGCTGAACAGAAACAAAAATGGGCCCCAAAACAATGAAAACAATTACGCAAAATATCGATAAAAAACGACTACATTGCTCCTATTCGCTTGTGTACTTTGTGTGCAAGATACAGGTCTTTTTTTTCTTACCCGAGATTCATCCGCGGCCGGTGGAACTATGTTAATACATCCGCCATAGGTTATAAGTTATAACTAGCGGGCTAAGTTTCTGTGAACCGTGTTGCGATTGTCAATGGTGAACAAACGATCGATTTCTAGGTCCAATTTACTTCGAAAAAAGTACTTTTCATGCGAAACTGAGTTAATTCTGGATAGTCTGTAACTATTTTCCCGTAAAGATTGATATGTAAATCCATAAAAGCCTCAGTATTTATAATGTTATTTGCATATAAAAAGAGCAATATAAGCCCCAAACAGTGCATTTTTGCCGATGCGTGCACGATTGCGTGATTTTACCGGTCGAGTTTCGACGGTAAAAATTTATCGGGATACCGGTTCCCGACCGGTAAAAGTTTATCGGGACCCGGTTCCGACAATTACCGACATGACTCAGCCTTACGCAAAATTGCTAGTCATTTGAACGATATTGTCGGCGGATGTGCACACAATGTTAGTCCGATACTCCAGGGGAGTTGTCTGATGGATCTTTGTATGATCCAGCTGATGAGCCAGTGCATTCAAAAAGTGGCTCAAAATACGTTTTTTGGTCATTTGCACCATTTAAAAATGTTTTGATATTCTACTTACATGATTTCATGGCGTTTGACAGCCGAACAGAAACAAAAATGAGCCCCAAAACAATGAAAACAACTACTCAAAACATCGATAAAAAACGACTACATCGCTCCCATTCGCTCGTATACCCTGTGTGCAAGTTACGGGACTATGTTCCAGTCCGCCCTCTATCGGCAAGATCCATCCGCCAGGAATTGGGGAAGTCCCCGGCGGATGGATCTTGCGCAAGAAAAGAGACCCCGTAACTTGCACACAGGGTATACGAGCGAATTGGAGTGATGTAGTCGTTTTTTATCGATGTTTTGAGTAGTTGTTTTCATTGTTTCGGGGCTCTTTTTTTTCTGTTCGGCTGTCAAACGCCAGTCGAAATCATGTAAGTAGAATATCAAAATGGTGTTGATTGCGAAAAGGCTAATTTATAGCCACTTTTTAAGGGCATGCCAGTGGCTCACTGTCACAAGCGATCGTACATGTGATGTTTCCCCCGCCCGACTAGCGGGCTAAGTTTCTGTGAACCGTGTTGCGATGGGCAATGGTGAACAAACGATCGATTTCTAGGTCCAATTTACTTCGAAAAAAAGTACTTTTCATTCGAAACTGAGTTAATTCTGGATAGTCTGTAACTATTTTCCCGTAAAGATTGATATGTAAATCCATAAAAGCCTTGGTATTTATAATGTTATTTGCATATAAAAAGAGCAATATAAGCCCCATACAGTGCATTTTTGCCGATGCGTGCACGATTGCGTGATTTTACCGGTCGAGTTTCGAGGGTAAAAATTTATCGGGATACCGGTTCCCGACCGGTAAAAGTTTATCGGGACCCGGTTCCGACAATTACCGACATGACTCAGCCTTAGTTTCGTTTCAATCAGACATAGGGGTGAAAAGGTTAAGTTTGTTCAATAAGTATAGGCCAAAGAATAATTTAGTAACTTCATATGAAAAGGATCAAACAGCGGGGAAAACATTCAAATGTATTGTTCGGGGGCTTACCTGCAAGAGAATAGCGCTAAAACTTGTTTTGCATTGAACTCTGGGCATATCACAGGGGCTTTTTTTATTAGTTGGGGGACTCTTTTTGGCACTTCAGACCTGTGCAAATTTGCCCTGAGCCCTGTGTATTTTTTCACTGTTAGAGGGGACCACCACGCAAATGACAATGCAGTCTTATGTGTTTTGGTATCAGTGTTTGATATTTTATAATATGTACACCACTCTGCAATGGGTCGTGTAATTCATAAACAATACAATTAATTATCACCACTTACAGAACCATTAGGTCCTCATGGTTCCGTATGCATCAATTGTCTGCGAGTGCGCCAATTCTATTCACGCATACGTTTGGAGACCATAGAGCCACAAAGACATGTATGTCCTATAGCTGTAATCTTTGTATGCAGACCCACGAACACTTACCCTAGTATGGTGATCATGAGTTTTCAAATTTGTTGTCTGGAAGCCGATTTTTCTGAACTTGTAGGTGGAATGGACTACCAAAACAATTACCTTTCATTTAATAATAAGAATATTATTTTTGGGTGGTGGTTCCCTATAACTAGTAACTTCATATGAAAAGGGTACTTGTAGCCCTCTGGCCGCCACACACCCATGAGCAATGACACTGACACGGTGCCGTCTGTAATCCCTCACCTGGCATCGTACAGATGACTAATCCACCGTATGACTAGGATTCATGCAACACGCACAGACAGATATCTGCAACGTAATGAATTACCATAGAGACGTAAGCTGGCCAACAACTATTTTTCATCAACGTTTACATTTAGTGAAGCCTTTATTAGAAAAACTGAGTACTCACAAGATAGAAAAAAAAAAAAAATAAATAAAAACATTTGAATGTAAGAAAGTGCTTGTAGGTAGGCAGAGGTATTTAGAAGGGGGTCTTCCCACAATAAACATTTGAACTTGAACAAGAATTAAGCTAGCGAACAATGCAGGATTGATTATAATGATTGAATATTGATTATATGACTACTCCACCATATGACTAGGATTCATGCAACACGCACAGACAGATATCTGCACCGTAATGAATTACCATAGAGACCTAAGCTGCCCAACAACTATTTTGCATCTATGTTTACATGTAATGAAGCCTTTATTAGAAAATCTAAGTACTCACAAGATAAAATTTTAAAAAGTTAAAATTAAAAAATATATTTTAAATAAAAAAATGTAAATGTAAGAAAGTGCTGTAGGTAGGCAAAGGTGATAACAAGGGGGCTTTCCCACCATAAACATTTGAATTTGAGCAAGAATGAAGCTAGGGAGCGAAGCAGAATTGATAATAATGATTGAATATTGATTATATGACTGATGCAGTATATGAGTATGACAAGGATTCATGCAACCTACTGTACATAGCCAGATATCTGCACAGTAAATGAGTTGCCATATAGATGTAAGCAACCATTTTTACATTAATATTTACATATTTTTGTTTTTGTGAAGCCATATTTAGCTACACTGCATACCTCATTAAATTAAAATTTAGTTTCAAATGTAGACATTGCCAGAAGTTGTATAGAAATTTGTATATCACATCACATCACATCAGGGTACGGAAAAGAAGGATGACTCCTGTAGACTTTCCGGTCTTCTCTGCGTTGATTGTTGCTACTGTACGTCTAATATAAACTTCAGTTGCGCATGCATTGAGGATCGGCTGTTTTGAATCTTTGATTCCACCAATGTTTATCCAAAAGATTCTTAAAATTTTTGACAGTTTTTGCTTCAATGACTTTCTCTGGCAAGCTATTCCAGTCTGATACCACCCTCTGACTAAAAGATTTACTTCTAATGTCCAATCTTGATCTCTCCTTATACAGTTTGTGGGCATGCCCCCTAGTGGTTGCATGAATTAATGGAGTGAAGAAAAGTTCACTGGAGATTCCAAGCTTCCCATTCATCAGTTTGAATACTGTAATCATATCACCACACCGTCTTCGATAATGCAAGGAGTGCAGGTTGAGACATTCCAAGCGTTGCTCATATTCCATTTCACGGAGATCTGGTACTATACGGGTGGCTCTTCTCTGAACTTTTTCTATTTTGTCCGCATCAAGCTTGTATCTTAAGTGCCAAAGTATATTTCCATACTCTAAGTGTGGTCGTACAAGTGTGGTGAAGAGTATTGGCAACATCTCTATGGTTATCTCTGAAAATGTCCTTTTAATCATTCCTAGGATCTGATTAGCTTTTAGTACAGCCGATGACACATGTTGATGGAAGTTGAGTTCTTCGTCCATTATCACCCCAAGATCATTCTCTTGTCTTGTCTCTTCCAGTTCTGCCTCATCCATGACGTAACTGTATCTGGGGTTGTTTCTCCCGATGTGCAGAACTTTACACTTTCCAACATTGAATTTCAGTTGCCAAGATTTGGACCATTCCACTGCCTTTTGTAGATCTTCCTGGAGTGACTCCTTTTTAGTAATCGAGCTAACATCACTAAAAATCTTTGTATCATCAGCAAATATGTAGATGTTATTGAAGATAGCATCCGGGAGGTCATTAATGTATATGATGAAGAGTACAGGTCCCAGAACACTCCCCTGTGGAATCCCGCTTTGAACGCGGCACCAGTTTGAATTTACACCATTTATTGCCACTCTCTGCTCCCTTCCAGTGATGAACGCTTTTATCCATGTATGAAGGTTCTCTCCTATTCCATAGGATGATAGCTTCTTGAGTAATCTCTCGTGCGGCACAGAGTCAAACGCTTTACAAAGATCAAGGTAAACGATATCGATGGGATTTCCAGAGTCAATTATTGATGTGATCTCTTCCATAATGCAGAGGAGCTGTGTCATGCAAGATCTGTTCAGTTGGCAGTCAGACATAAGTTGCTGATTCATCATGTGTTGCACCAAATTATCTCGAATCAGGCTTTCCAAAGTCTTCCCAATGACTGACGTAAGACTTATTGGGCGATAGTTTTCTGCTTTCTTCTTGACTTCCTTTCTTATATAGAGGAGTAATGTTACCAATCTTCCAGTCTTGCGGCAATATACCCTCTTCCTTGGATTTTGCAAAAATAATTTGCAATGGTTCCACTATTGATGAGGCATATAAAGGGGGTCTGAATCCAACAAGAAATATTTGTACAGAATCAATTATGCATGAGCTAGATAATGAAGTTGGGTCTTATTCATGGATTTGTGGGGAGAATCCTTCATGATAGAATTTAATAGACTGAATGTGTGAACAGATAATCCAACATTTTACTTCATAGCTTTGAGACTTAAAACAGTACCTTAATCTTATTGATACACCAAGATCATGAGTGTCATCTTTATATTAATTAATTTTCACTGTTATCCAATGTCTTTTGCTGACATTCATTTTATTTACTCTTACAACTACTATACGGTGTCCATGCTGGGCCCTTGGGGTGCCCATATGATGATGTCTACAGGCTTATGGTCAGTAAATATTGTATTATGAGTTTGTAACTCTGCGCTATAAGCTTCCATGATGTCTGCGATGAGGAAAAATGCAACAGCGACCGCAGGATAGCCATGGCACCCGTGTGGCCGCCATAAGATTCCTGTAAGATTTCCCCCAAAAGAGGCATGGTACGGGCGCCGAATCAGGGAATTTTTAACCTAGAGGCATTATTCAGTGTGTAAAAGAAGAATAGCAGACAGAGGGAAACGTGGGCAGGTGTAGGCCTAATGAGTCCTGGGGTGTTCTCACACCTCCACACAGGAAGGAAGTGGAGGAAATGCTTGGCACAGGCTGGGAGGGGTGTAACCCCCTTACCTGCTCTGTTAGAATTAGAGCTGTGTGTAATAAGTTGTTTATATAGGCCTATTTTATATTTTAATAGCAGTTCAGAAAAAAATAAATTAAAGATTTTAAAAAAAATAATAATTTGCTCGGCACATGCTGGGAGGGGTGTAACCCCTTACCTGCCCTGTCAGAAGTAGAGCTGTGTGTAATATAAAGTTGTTTATATAGGCCAAGATTAATTTCAATATCAGTTTTGGGGACGATCCCCCCCCCCCCCCCCACGTTGCTAGATACAGGCTGGGACGGGTGTAACCCTTTACCTGCCCTGTCTGAATAGACCGCTTCTGTAATGTATGCAAATAATATGCGTATGACGTAAGACTCTCCGTTGGCAAGCTGAACAATAGTAACTAGGTCCGGCAAGCTAGGTTTGCCGGAGCTTGTCGGACATAGTTACTATTGTTAAGCTTGCCAACGGGGAGTCTGACGTCCTACGCATAATATTTGCATACATTACAGAAGCGGTCTATTAGAGCTGTGTGTAATAAGTTGTTTATATCTATAGGCCTTTTTTATATTTCAAAATCAGTTTAGGGGACGATCCCCCCCCCCCCCCCCCCCCCCAATATTGCTAGGCACAGGCTGGGAGAGGTGTAACCCCTTACCCTGCTCTCTCTGAATTAGAGCTGTGTGTAATAAGTTGTTTATAATAGGCCTATTAATTTCTATAGCAGTTCAGGGGACAATTTCCCTCCAAAATTGCTAGGCACAGGCTGGGAGGGGTGTAACCCATACTTAACTGCTCTGTCGGAATTAGAGCTATGTGTAGTAAATTTTTTTAAAACTTATTTTATTTCAATATAAGCAGTTTAGGGGAAGATTTTCCCCCAGAATTACCAAGAAAAGAGCCCCTGAAAAATCATAAAAGAATCTTCAGAACAGTTCAATGAAGAAAAAAAAAAAACATTTAAGCGTACAAATTATTGTAGAATGTACAAAAAGTACCCCCTCCCCCTACAAAAATATATCTTATCTTCCCTGGTTCTGTATTTTTTAGTGTAGAAAAGGTTGTAAACGTTTTATGGAGTGTGGGGGCTAAAACTAAAAGTAGAGGGCCTTGATCGAGGGAGGAAATCTACCGACAGAAAGGGAAGAGGGTGTTGCAGGAACGTTAGCCAGCCGCCTTCCCCCCTCCCCACGCCCCGCCATCACTCAGCGCCTGCAATGTAGGTCTTTAGTCTGGCGGACCTTCGGATCTTGGGCCCTAAATCGGTTCACTGATCTGTAGCCTCGCGGCAGTTTTATCTGCCGCTATATTTGAAATTTGATGGCAAATCTTTTGATATGGTACTGTACTTTTATAGTTTATACTAGGGAAAGTTTTAATTTTAATTTTAGGGGCTACATTTTAAGCCTGCTTGTATTGATATAACTTTCTCAATTTATTTGAGTTCTTTTTGGTTATTTCAGGCAGTAAATTAACTGAGCCCCCATTTATATTCTACTAGTAGTCTGGTACCACTGAGTTTATAACTTGTCTACATGTGTACATGGTTCATTGAATACTCATTTTGCTTTTATTAACTTGCAGATAGGATATTTTCATTAAAAAGCTACAGACTTAGTAGTTGTGTAACATATCGTCAAACCTGATGAATTGCCCCAATGGGCAATTATATTTCAAAAATGTATGTTTTGGGACACTAGATTCTGCTAAATGGGCCATTAAAAATGTGTGAAATCTTGATTTTCCTTTGCCATAATTATTGAAAAAATGATAATAATTTCTGAAATTGTACAAGGTGTAGAATATTAGTCTTCCCTAATCTATGTTGTTGTATGAAACCAAAAAGAGATACCAGCTCCCAGAGTGATACTGTACATATAGTATTAAATTGGTTTCAACACATGGGGTGGAATTCACAAAGGAGGTTTGTACAAACCATGGTTCAAACCATGGTCTACATCTATGGAGTACTATTTGTAAACTGATGGAGAAAGAATGTAAACTCCTTAATTGTTAAGAATGTTGATGTTACACATTTACTGAATGCACCAAATAAATGTTTGTCTTCTCAGATGGTGAAATTTGCTGATTAGCAAGCTCTAACAGTCATATAATTAGAAATTAGAAATTGTTTTACTTGTATACGAGCAGCACTCCATAGATGTAGACCATGGTTTAAACCATGGTTTGTACAAACCACCTTTGTGAATCTGGGCCCATGTTCAATCATCCGATCATCTGGATTAGATATGAACTAATTTGGTACCGCTTCCTGAAAACCCCAATTTTTGTTGATAGGTTGGATTTCACAATGTGTTGATCCATGATATCAAATGCTGCTGACAAGTTTAACCCAATGAATTTTTAATTTTTGTTATGTTGTAATAAGCATTCTCCATAGACTGTAGTCCATAATATCTCTGGTTCTTCTTCAGGTTTGAAATTAGCACCCTGGGCTTCTAAGAATAATAATAATAATAATAGGTTTTATTTATATAGCGCGCCTAATATGATAAGATATCATCTCTAATGTTTTACACTATTATTACCCAGGTCATAGGATACAATGCTAGCCCACACACATTGTGTGCACCATAAAAGATTTCTCCTACCGGGTCCCCAATTATACACCTGGGGAGAGAGCAGCAATAGTGGATTAATTGTCTTGGTGATGGACAAACGTAATGCACATACACAGGGTTTGAACAAGGGATCTTACCATTGGAAAGCACACGCTCTATCAATCTTGCTTCACCGTGGCCCCGTTGCAGAAAGAGATGCAATCGATTGTAAGAACAGGTTTACAATTACAAATCAGAGCACGTGTTCTAAACGCGCATATCTGATTGGTTGAAACATGCACATTTTCTGACTTACAATTAATTGTAACTTAATACAATCTATTGTATCTCTTTCCGCAACAGGGCCAATGTCCACTAAGCTTCAGGCCACCACAAATTCAATAAAATGCATCATTCTACCTGCCTAAAAGGGCAACAAAAAATGTCTTGTGTAATGTTTTACATTGTGTAGACTGTAGAGCAATCCAATTCAAGCTACTGACAACAAGCATTTTGAAGGTTTTGATTTGACTCCCCTTACAGGCCAACCGAGATGAAAAAAAGGTAGAAGGGAACCAACTCCCCAAAATGAAATTCTTATAAATGAAAGGAAATAGTTTTAGTAGTCCATATCACCAACAAGCAACTTGCCAACAAGTTCAGAATAAAGGGTTTACAGACAAATCATCTAATTGGAAAAATCATGACCATTCTAAAGTAAAGAAGACTACCTATTGTCTAGGACATATGCATCTTTGGTGGTTCTATTGTCTCTAAAAGTACGCGTGAATAAAATTGGTGCACCCGCAGAACGTTTTGTGCAGAAGGAACCATGAGGCCCTGTTGGTTCTGCAAGTGTTATTTTTTAAATATTATTTATACAGTCTTGTTTGAACAGGGTGGCCCATCAGTGATCAAGCACTGTTTTCCAGGGGGCCCTGTATTGGTGATTATTGGTCTGTATTGGTGATTAATTGTATTATTTATGAATAACATAACCCTAAATGTATGCAAAGTATTGGACATCTATTTAATATCAAACGATGGTAAAAAACATACAATTCTGTGTGTTTTTTTTGCAGGGTGGTCCCCTTAAATTTCGAGCCCTTGTTTTATAGTAACATATCTACAAAATTATAATGTGACCAGAAATATACAAAACTGCTGTTCTGGAGAGCTACCCCAGTTTGTAAGCATTTCATTATTAACCCGTTCCCTTCGAGTTTCTGAAATCCCCATAGACTTTGTACACATCCCACCCGGTCCCCGTAGTCAAGGGCTTAAATGTGGCTTACAGCTCGTAGCTGGGTGGCCTCAAAGCTAAGGAAACAGACATAGGCAGGCGCTGCATAATACGTGACATAAGGCATTCAACGTGACATTTTGGTTTTTTCTGATCCAGGGCAGTAATGTTGCGTCTTCAACCTTGGGAGGTCAGAGCACTTTCTTGTCTGTGCAAAGGGCTTCAAGACAACTGACAACTGACAAGTGTGTCTTTAAAATAAAAAATCATCAGAGAACATACAAGTACAGATGCTTAAAATGCTGAAGCTGGGCTATTTGAGGTCTTTCTACATCCAGTTGGGGGGGGGGGGGGCATGATTTGAATTTGAATTTGATTTTAGGGGGGCGTTCTTGCACTGTGCAAAATGCTTCAAGACCAACAACTGACAAGTGTGTCTTTAAAATGAAAAATTAATCAGAGAACTGCAGTACAGATGCTTAGAAGGTCGGGCTATTTGAGGTCTTTCTACATCCAGTGGGGAGGGGGGAGGGGGGGGGGCATGATTTAAATTTGAATTTGAATTTGATTTTAGGGGGCTGTTTTTGGCATTTCGAGGGCTAATTCGCCCTGAGCCCCCGTTCATTTTGTCACTGCATTCTCCATAGACCATAGGCTAAGTATTTTTCGACCATTCCTGAAAGGGTTACAATTTGTAGAAGGTAATTTAAGGATATATTGCTTCTTTGTGGACTATAAAGAGGAACAATTTCAGCCATTGTTTATTTTATCCCTCACTTCATTTTGTTTGTAATTATATATTAAACAATACTATCACAATACAGTCAAACCTGCCTTAGTGGCCACCTGTCTATAGCAGCCAACCTGCCCATAGCGGCCACCAAAAGTTTTCCCCTACAGAGGAAAACAGTGTTGTGGAACCTGTCTATAGAGGTAACCTGTCTATAGTGGCCACTTTTCTGGTATCCCTTGGGTGGTCACTATACACAGGTTTGACTGTACTTTCTTAATCAGTTTTAATATTCATTGCATTGATATGGACCATCTTGTAAGCTCTTACCTGCTGTTTCGTAATCAGTTCTAAATATCGTTGAATACATGGTTCTTACTATGTAGCTGTCATGGCCAAAGCGACATTACATTGCAACACACATTGTGCAATAGTCAGGGATCTAGTAACATTGTCCAAATCCACACATATTACTTATAACTCGAATGGTTCTCTCATACCTTGTATTTGTATCAATTGCCAACAGAAATATGGAGCAGGTTTTGGGTTTTCAAATTTCCTTTTCTTTGAAAAGATATTTACGATTGAAGTGTCCACTGAAAAATTATAATGTGTACAAAGTCAGCGCAATGAGTAATTAGCCAATTCACTTTGCATTTTCGCTTATTACTTGGCCACATAACATCCATTTAATGTGAAATTGTCACGCATTAGTAATCAGAATACAACAATACAAATTGTATCAACTATTCATAACTTTTTGCACAGTATGTCAACAACGTTCCTAGATCCCTTTAATTATTAAGCTATGTACATGTGATGACAAAGAACACATGCCACTCCTTGGCGAGCCTGGTTGTCATGGAAACACATGTGATGAGCGAGAGATATGTGACACATTGCACATTGCTCATCAGTATACGTTACAGTGTCAAGGAAGACAACTAGCAGACTATCCTCTTGAGTCATAAAAACAAGTCTAAAATAGCTGTATTTTGTATTCATATTTTCTAGAAATAAGTGTTTTTTTGTATTGAAATGTGTAGAAATGATAAACTGTCTTTTGTATTGGTTTGTCTAGAAATTAATGTCTTTTACTAGCTGTTACTGGCCAAAATGACATTATATTGCAACGCACATTGTGCAATAGTAAGTGATGATTAGTTATACAGCTATGTACAAGTGATGACAAGAATACATGCCACTCCCAGGCAAGCCCAGTTGCCATGGAAACACATCAACTTGATGAGCAAGAGATACATGAAAAATTGCTCATCAGTATATGTTACAGAGTCAGGGGAAAACAAATACCAATGTGTCTGGCTAGAAACCAGACTCGACTCTGAGTCATTTAAAGGGGAATTCCACCCCAGAAATGTGATGTTTGCTATCAAATGAAGTGAATATGAAGAATCATGATCGAAAATCTGAGTCAAAACGGTGGAGCAATAAAAAAGTTATGACAGGATGAACTTTGCTCCGATTTTTAGTATCGTTCGCAATTGCTATCGATCGTGACGTCACTTGCGAGCTGCAGCCATTTTGACTTCTACATGGAAATTTAAAAAAAATTAAATTTTCTTAATAACAAAGCAAATTTATGAGCTTACAAATTCCAAAGAGGTTGGCCCATCGATATTATTCTATGAATTCGTGAAAACAAGCAGAGAAAAATTAATTTTAAGCAACGAAAATGAGAAATAAGTGTATTTTCATGTACTAAAGGCATGGCGAGTTGCTCGTCAATGATGTTGCATATGGCGGCAATTTTGAAACGATCGCTCATTACTACATGATGTTCAAATCGGTATAACTCCCGTGTTTCTTGTCCGATTTTGATCAAATTTTCACCAATTATGCCTCTTATTCTGCTTATTCAAATAACGAATGGTTTTATCAGGCCCGGACTACCCCTTTAAACTAGTCTAAAATAGCTGCCTATTGTATTGTACAGTATCATGTGTATATTGGTTTGTTTTATTGACTGTCCAGAAATAAATGTTCATACGTATATAAAAATATGTCTAGAATTACTCTTTTGTATTGACACGTTTAGAAATAACTGCCCTTTTGTGTTTTTTATCAAGAAATAGCTGTCTAGTGTATTGGTTTGTCTAGAAATATTTTGATTGTGTATTCACAATCTAGAAATCACTGCCTTTCGTATTGAATATAGAAAAAGTTTATTTGTACTGCTGTTTGTATGATACTTACCTATGAACTATATGCCTAGAAATGTCTTTCATTTGTTTTGTTATATAAATATGATTCAATATCTGTTGTATTGATATGTCTAGAAATAAGTGTTTTTCATATTGATATTGTATAGAAACTAATCAAATTAAATTCCATGAAATTGATAGTGTGTTTAATAATTAGGTGATAAGATTTGTATCTGACTATTTTTCCTAAATGTAATTCTTTCTTTTTATAATTTCAGGGGACAGCTCTTACACTGGCTCGCTTGACAGGGGTGAGTTAAAATTCTTTAGTGTTTATTTTTTATTATAAAATGAATTAAATTAAACAAAACTTGTGTTTTCCTGAGGTATGTGTTCATGATTCCCAAGTATTTCGTTTAATTTTTACCATGTAATTTCTGTTTTTTTCTTCTTTCCTTTTTAGCATTCTTGATGAAACATCTGTCATCTTGAACAATACATGCCTCTCTTGTGATAATATAATGATAATGGTCCATGTTAATTTTTGAACAGGCAGTTTTGGTGGTCAAAATTAATCCTGAAATAAATTCTGAGTGTAAATCTAATTCAGCACTGATACAGTCAGAATACAGACATCCTGATTTATCTTGGGACTCTGGTCAATTTTATTGTAATTCTATGTGTGTGCAATAGTCTGAGAACTTTTTCAATACATATCCCTTGGAATTTGAATGTTGGCTATAATGTGTACACGTCTTTTTATATGATTTTTGGCTAATAGCTCTTGGATCATCTTTTGTGAATCGGAGATCAGGTTTTAAGTATTCAGGCCATCAGGTTGTTGTGCAATCAACATAATTTGCTCTGACATATAGTTTTAGCATGCGATTCATGCAAAGTTCATTGAAAATTTAGATAGAATGGTTAACTTGAGTGACGCTCATTAAAACCTACTCTAAAAATGTAATAACAAAGAGTTGAATCCTATTCTTTCCAGTGCTAATGTGTAATGTGTATGCCCTAGTGGTATGTCATGGAGAAGGAAATCTAATTTCTTTTTTAAAGAAAGAGAGTGTGAATTATCCTTTGCTTTTCAAGAAATGTAATGTGAGTGACGTGGAATAGCCCATTGACTCTTAAGAAAGTCCTCGTTAATCTAAGCACTTTTTAATAGTTCATGTGTCCAATGACCTCGCAGTTTCTATATTCAGGATGTTGTGCCAGAAAACCAGAATCTCAGAACACACTTTCAAGCAACTTTCCACAAATGGCAACAGCTGTTAAGGGTGTACCTTAAGTTTAATCTCTCAAAATATGACCATGAGATTATATACAAAGCACTTTGCTACATGCAGTTAGTGACCCCCTTTTAAAAGTTTGTTAGTAACTTTTTTTAAAGTACATAATTCAGTTTTATGCTTTTATTTTCTGATGTTAATGATTTTGAAGAATTACAATTTGTTAATCCTTTTAAAGTAAGGCTGAGTCGGTTCGGTCGATCACACCGGTTACCGACCGTTTCAATCGGGACCCGGTTCGGTATATCTGGAAACAGTGCCCCGAAAAAAAAATTAAAAAAATTAAATGTTAAAAAAGAAATTAAGATTATCACAATAATGTAGCGGTATTCAAATAAAAACGGGGCAATTGATATCATTTACTTTAAAGAGTGGTTATTTTCGAGAAATTCTTGGTTCATTACTTCGTTTGACAGTCAGAAATTGAACAGGAAGCGCAAAATTGCTAGTCATTTGAACGATATTGTCGGCGGATGTGCACACAATGTTAGTCCGATACTCCAGGGGAGTTGTCTGATGGATCTTTGTATCATCCAGCTGATGAGCCAGTGCATTCAAAAAGTGGCTCAAAATACGTTTTTTGGTCATTTGCACCATTTAAAAATGTTTTGATATTCTACTTACATGATTTCATGGCGTTTGACAGCCGAACAGAAACAAAAATGAGCCCCAAAACAATGAAAACAACTACTCAAAACATCGATAAAAAACGACTACATCGCTCCCATTCGCTCGTATACCCTGTGTGCAAGTTGGAACTATGTTCCAGTCC
This sequence comes from Echinarachnius parma, assembly GCA_037951105.1. Classification (NCBI taxonomy): domain Eukaryota; kingdom Metazoa; phylum Echinodermata; class Echinoidea; order Clypeasteroida; family Echinarachniidae; genus Echinarachnius; species Echinarachnius parma. The sequence continues at coordinate 117,747 of JBAMJV010001004.1, read as the reverse complement.
GCCCTCTATCGGCAAGATCCATCCGCCAGGAATTGGGGAAGTCCCCGGCGGATGGATCTTGCGCAAGAAAAGAGACCCCGTAACTTGCACACAGGGTATACGAGCGAATTGGAGCGATGTAGTCGTTTTTTATCGATGTTTTGAGTAGTTGTTTTCATTGTTTCGGGGCTCTTTTTTTTCTGTTCGGCTGTCAAACGCCATTCGAAATCATATAAGTAGAATATCAAAATGGTGTTGATTGCGAAAAGGCTAATTTATAGCCACTTTTAAGGGCATGCAGTGGCTCACAGTCACAAGCGATCGTACATGTGATGTTTCCCCCAGACTAGCGGGCTAAGTTTCTGTGAACCGTGTTGCGATGGGCAATGGTGAACAAACGATGAATTTAGTTTTTACTTCGAAAAAAAAAAAACTTTTCATGCGAAACTGAGTTAATTCTGGATACTGTAACTATTTTCCCGTAAAGATTGATATGTAAATCCATTAAAGCCTCAGTATTTATTATGTTATTTGCATATAAAAAGAGCAATATAAGCCCCAAACAGTGCATTTTGCCGATGCGTGCACGATTGCGTGATTTTACCGGTCCGAGTTTCGACGGTAAAAATTTATCGGGATACCGGTTCCCGACCGGTAAAATTTTATCGGGACCCGGTTCCGACAATTACCGACATGACTCAGCCTTATTTTAAAGTAATGATCTAAATTGAGGTTATATCATTTACAGGAGTGGCATAGTCGGAAATCTGCAAGGGGGGCGGGGCTCCACAACCTGCAAGCATATAATGCCCAAGATATTTTGGTGGGGTCCATTTTCCTGCATTAGGGCCCCTTGTGGATGACCAGGGGTGGATTTTGGATTTAGCTATTCTAAGCTAAACAATAAAACCTATGATCAGCTAATAAGCAAGCAAGCAAGCAAAAACTAAGTAAATACAAATTGCTGGGCCTGATCGGGAGGGGGTGGGGGGGGGGGGGTGTCATGACCAGGAGCCCCCGGGCCCTTGCTTTGCCATTGTTCCTCTGGGTTATGAAATTCACAATTCTTGAAAGATTCTATCTACCATAAAAGGTCTGTTTAATTGTTTGTTCAAGATATGAGTAGTTCTATTAATGTTTAACATTTAAAGAGGGTTCTGAATTTTCATAAAAAAAAAAAAATGGTCTTTTGATTCTCAAAGGAAAACTATGGACCCTAATATAGCTACAGCGAAAACTTAACATGTTCCCTTATATATTGTGCAATCCCCAAAAGGTTAATACAGGACCGACCAGGTTCCCCTGTAGGCAATGGGTTGAGATGATTTAAAGGGTGTCTGCAAATCTTGAACAGGTCCTTTATGAATATAAGTTGCCTATGATCGTTACCATGGTTACGCCATATGCCCTTGAGAGGGGTAACAGACTTCGAGGAGAGGGTGGGAAAATCCCTGTTTTTCTTTCTCTTCTGTAAAGCTCAGAAACTGTTTATGAATAAAGAAAACAAAATGGCAGGAATTTGTATCCTTCAGTTAACGGAAGAGGATCTTTCCATTGCGTAAATGGGGCACCAAGGTACGTCCTTGGGGTGAGCCAGGGCTCAATGCCAATTGATGCAAGCCAACCTCCGAACACTTTCAAGTGCCCACAAACAAAAATGCCCAGGTGCTTCTGTTTTCTTTGTTGTGGCTTTTGTTGTAAACAAAGCTAATGCATATATATGCTTAGTATGTATGCAAGAAATTAAAAGAAATCTTGATTATTGGAATATTGTTTAATGAAAGGTGTGCATGGTGGCAATAAAAAGAAAAATAGCCTGTAACAAACTGACCTTTATGGACAGATTCCAGAAAAAACATTTATCTGGATGAACTGAATTCTCAATCCTGACTTGTAATGTTGTCTTGTCTTGTCTTCAACATGAATTTATAGTACAAATGTATGCCAAAAGTGTTTTGCAAAACATTTGGTGAGATATTTGTGAAACCATTTTTATTTGAGTCACTTCATCCCCTTTTTTTTCTTCAAATAACAGTATATTCACATCTGTTCATGTGTGCAGTGTTGGTTTAGCACTGGATTTGATTATTTAGATTTTGCCCGGCGATATACTTTTACTCATTTCGATTTTGTACACTCTTCGCAAATCATTTTGGTTTTCATACCATTGCTGTCTGTATACAATTCTTCAGCACAATAATACTCCACATTAGCTTTAAAAACATTACGCAAGAGGAATATGTTGATAGTTACCATGGTAACCCCCTTTGTCCTTGGAGAGGAGTAACAGTAGCAGATGACAGATGATGTTCTATGTTACGTTTTGATTACGCAATGAACAAAGTGTTAGTGACTTGTACAAGGATATATTTTGTATCACTCTTTAGATCAAGATCTAACACAACTTGGCATCATTTAAATCCTGGAGACACTTGAACATAATCAGATAACTTTAGATGTGAAATTTGAATTAACTTGAACAAGTCTTAGGAAAGTTTAACAGGCTTTCTTCTTTGGAATTTATTCAAAACTTGATTAGAACCTTGGATAGAGGAAGTAGATATCAAATGACTTTGGATGTAAAAGTGCAAAATTGTCAAGATCAAGATTTAAAGTGATTCATTAACTTTATGTCTTCCCAAAGTAATATTTCAGACTTCAATCATATACCAATTTCATTGTAAGATTCTTGAGAATGATATGTGAGAATTTAATACATCGTTCGCGTGAAGTATCATATTTCAGAAACTATGGACGTTTGAGTATCCAAATTTGAATACTCTGGACTACAGTCGAAAGCATCGATAGTCGCCTTCAAATTCAATCTGAAATATCTTTATAAATTGAGAGACATTTGATATTTATCAAAACCTATTTAATTCTTCTGTTACCATGAGCCAAACAACAAGGTACAAGCGAAGTATGAAAGCTGCACATTTGATTTTGGTTGAATTTTACAAAGTTAAGGAATCACTTTAATACTGAAAGTATTATTTCTTAGCTCTAGAATGAAACATTGGGGTGGGGTGAGGGGGGGGGGCAGAAGATTTGATGGTTAGGCCAATGGTCTATGTGAAATGGATTGTTTTTAATTTTTTCAAATGTAATTTCATGAGAAAATAATTGATAATTTGGAAGCCTGGCTATTAATAGGCAGTTGGTTACCTCTGATGTCATGAAGAAAAAAGATCCCCTATAAGAAGTTATTTATGCAATCCAGTAAATGCTTTTCTTATCTAGTCACTTGTCACGATTGTGTAACCTAAATCAACATCACTCGTCCTTAGCGAAAGGGGATGTTTTATGTGATTTAATGAGAAACTGTGTGAACTCAGGAGCAGAGCCCCCTAGAGCTGAAATTAAGTCAATTGTCAAATCTCCAGAACTGAAAATCAAGACAGTTTTTACTTTCGTCAGCATAATGTTGAAATAGAAACATTAATTGCAATGTGTAATATGCGCTATACAAAAACTGCATATTATTCATTACACGTATACATACAATGAAGAAGGTGCCCCCATACATGTCCCCAGTTGCTATTGTGGTTTTTCCCAGCATACCTCTGCTCGTTCTTTGAACACACATTGACATGGGGGTGAATGCTCACGTGAGCACAGTACAGGTATGGGCCTCATCAGTTAGGTTCTTCCAAGAAAGAACCGTTCTTCCAAGAAAGAACCTAACTGATGAGGCCCAGTGATACCTGTACTGTGCTCACGTGAGCATTCACCCCCATGTCAATGTGTGTTCAAAGAACGAGCAGAGGTATGCTGGGAAAAACCACAATGGCAACTGGGGACATGTATGGGGGCACTTCTTCATTGTATGTATACGTGTAATCAATAATGTGCAGCTTTTGTATAGCGCATATTACACATTGCAATTCGTCGCTGGGCAATTAAAAGGACAAATTGACGGTATCGATAGCAATAAACGATACTTACTTTTTGGGAAGAAACAACATTTTGACATTTTGGGCAATTATATTTTTCAAATGCCAAATCCAGTAATCTTGTTTAGTGAAACAGTTACGTAGGCTATAAAGCAATCAAGTTGTTTAATTTGGCGTATGCTCAGTTCTTTTTAACGTAGTTTTTTACGCATTTCTGAATTTGTCCTTATTCCACGCCGATATCGTGCATGTAAAAAGGACAATTATGCAATTGCCCTTTTACGCGCATTGACAATGCACAGCCAATGCGCGCGACATGGTGCGATAATGGGCAATAAAAAGGGCAAAGTCCATTTTGTCCTTTTTATTGCCCATATCATACGCGCACGAGATGCGCGTTTAGTTGTGTATGCCAAACATGCAAGGGCTATTTCGTCATCACTTGAATTAAAATTGGTTAAACTTGTGGCCGTACGTATGTGCGGATATTGTGATGAATGCTATATTCTTACGGAAAAGTAGTAAAATAACACATTTCATTCGTTATACATTGATTCTTATCCAAATAACACCTCTCGGCAGTTCGTGAAAAACGATTTTGTCCTTTTTGTTGCCCAAATACGTGCAATTTTGTCATTTTGTCCTTTTGTTATTTTTGATTTTCTCAAAAAGTGGGGCACATATAGGAATTCTTAATATATCATCGGATAGGTTTTAAAGAACTCTATCTGAAAATAAAATAAAAACAAATTCGATATTTGACGATAATATCGGCCATTTTGCCCTTTTTATTGCCCAGCGACGAATTAATGTTTCTATTTAAACATTATGTTGACGAAACTAAAAACTGACTTGATTTGATTTTCGGTTTTTAGAGATTTGACAATTGACTTAATTTCAGCTCCAGGGGGCTCTGCTCCTGAGTTCATTCTGAATCAGAGTTTCTCATTAAATTTATTTGGCTAGCTATGTATAATCCCAGATTTTAAAAAACACATGAATCATTCTGATTACAAACTGTAAGGTAATGTTGATCATGATTCATGTACATTTCCTGAAGTCATTAACAAAAATAATACAAATATTGTTTGCAATTTGACCAAATGTTTGGTGGCTGACTTTAAAATCTAAGCATCCTGAACATGTTAAAGTAATCCATTAATAGCTTCATAAGATTTTTCCAAAAGTGATATTTAAGATTTCAGTCATATATACTCCGCAAAAAAAGAAACTGGACACTTGTATGAGACCAAATATTTCTTATTCATTAACGATAAAATATATGATATTGTATATCAAATTAAAGATAAATTCACCCTCTTCAATATTCGCATGCAATCTAGATAAAATCATTCATGCATGACTTGTCATGGTCAATTAACCACACCAAGGTCTGTTTTCAAAAATAGCAAAAATGGAACATCCACTCAACCATATAAATGTTGATAAGCAGAATGTAAAACGCTATATTCATGAGATGGCATAATTTTTCATTACAAATGTGATCTTTTCTATCTTCATCTCAATATAAAGTATACATGAAGACAAATTGTGAACATTATAGGTGTTATTTTCATCCAAAAGTAACAAAATGGGGAATTCCATGGCAAAGCTTTATCAGTCAAAACCACAGTTTGTGCCCTTATTTCAGCATAAAAATGGTATAAATTCTTCTCAAGAATTATACCGTAGTCCAAAGATCTTCAAAACCTGAAGTAACCCTTGGTCAAACATTTGGGCAGTCTTTAACATGACATTTCTCTAGGTAATTATGGTTAAAATTGCAGGGGACACATGAAATAGACACGCTTCATGCCTGTAATACAGACCAGTATGATAATGCTCTCATAACCTGGCCCTGTTTTATTGACAAATTTGTATTTCCAGAGTTTGTTCATAACAATAAAGTTGAATAATGTCATAATTTACTTGCCCCGCTCATCTTGTTTTAAGTGAAACGCTTACTATCATTTCAGTCGAATGGTGTGGTCCTCCATTGTTTTGCTATTTTTGAAAACAGACCTTGCTAGTGTTAATTGACCATGGCATTTCATGCATGAACGATTACACCTTTAAGTTATACCCTGCATGTAGAGGACTAAATTCCCTTTAATTTGATATATGATAATGTACACTTTATCGTACATTAATATGAAATATTTCAACTTATACAAGTGTCCAGTTTCTTTTTTTGCGGAGTATATATATCCCTGTAATATTCTTGTGAATGATGTGATCGTCTGAATGATGAATGATAGTTAACATAAGAAAAGTATGCTGTTTACCTAGTAAAAAAAGTGAAAATTAATGTCAGCTATTATCATCTTTGCTCGTTTATTTTGAATATATGTACCATCAACAAGCTTTCTGGAACACTCTGACATTCAATCATAAATGAATCTCCTAACTAGGGAGACATTTGAACAATCATTGTTACCATAATATGCCAAACAATAAGGTACAAGAGAAGTGTGAAAGCTCCACAAGTCAGATTTTTCATGAATTTGACAAAGTTAATGGATCACTTTAACCTATTCAGGACTAGTCCTACCAAATACTCCTGCAGGAGTCTATGGAGAATGCATGTTATAGCAAAATCTGTTAGTCTTGAATGGGTTAATTTTGTTCCCCTCTATAATTCACCTGTTGTACCGCTTCTATCGTCAGTTAATTACCCTACTGTGTACCACTCCCCAGTAAGCCAGCTAGCTATCAATGTCACACCTCTCATGCTATCACGTAGGGATATCTGCGTACAGGATCTACTCATCGGTGGGAGCATTGATGGAGAACTTGCAATATTAACCCCTTTCATCCAGCAAGACAATTTGTAACCATATAGTCCATAGATTAATGTGAATTGAATTGAATTGAATTTATTCGGCAAAATAAAATACAAAGTATTACAAAATAAATCATAGTACATATCATATATAGCCGGGACCTCTGTGAAGCAGCAGCTTGTAGTTGAGGTCCCAATAAATAAGCATTTACAATAAAAACAATGTGCATATATACTCCTCAGTAAGCCAGCTACCTATCAATGTCACACCTCACATGCTATCATGTAGGGATATCTGTGCACAGGATCTACTCTTTAGTTTACTAGTGATGGAGAACTTGCACCATTAACCCCTTGCATCCATCAAGACAGTTCCAATATAAGTTAGTTACCATATAGTCCAATTTGCATATAATTATACTCCCCAGTAGGCCAGCTAGCTATCAATGTTGCACCTATCATGCTATCACGTAGGGATATTTGGAAGAGGATCTACTCATCAGTGTAGTAGTGATGAGAAATTGCAATATTAACCAATTTCATCTGATTCGTTTAGCCTCTGAAGAAGATTCTGCTAGGATCGAAATTTTAGGCCCTATATTGACTCCCATTTCATCTTTGTTATACTTATAATCAAGTTTCTAGAACATAGGTTGCTCATGGGTATAAGGTTTTTACAGGTTTAAACAAATACTACTAAAGTACATCTATCTGCGCACATGATCTAGTCATCAGTGTACTAGTGATTGAGAACTTGCAATATTAACCCTTAGTAACCATAGATTAATGTGCATATAATTCCCCAGTAAGCCAGCTAGCTATCAATGTCACCCCATTAATGCTCTCAAGCACAGCTATCTATGAAGATGATCTACTCATCAGTTTACTAGCGATGGATACCTTGCAACATTAACCCATCATGTCTTAAATATATATCCTCAATCCATCAAACCAAATATGTCATGCACAGAGCAAGCCTTTATCAAAACCGTGTTTTCTGAACCTGGCATTCTAGGTACTCGGTACTCAATACTAGGTATTTGTAAGAAATCCATATAAAGCCTGATGTTACTCAAGCACAGAATCTACTCATCAGAGTACTAGTGATTAAAAAGTTGCAAGATTAATCCATTTTTGTCTTAACTATCCCATCAATTATCAAGTTATCCTCTGTCAGGTTAGTTACCCAATCATGGACAACACTCCTGACATCGAGCCCCTCCTACCACCCACCCTCTCCTTACTATAACCCAAACCGCTGTATTTCTTTTTAGAACTACAAGCTCAAGACAGTAATTTATAGGACTACCCAAGATAGTACCATACAGTCCTTCTCACATGGTGCAACCGCAAGCTGACTGTATATCTACATCACCATGGAAGCCGATGCCTAGAAGCAGCATTTAATCCCATTTCGTCTTCATACATACATAGCACATTAGCACTTCCTGTACTCATAGACTTAAAGGGATCTGGGAACATTGTCAAAATCCCCCAAATCCAATTGGAATTCTAGCGGTTCCCTCATACCTTGTCGTATTCGTATGAACAATAGAAGCATGAGACATGTTTCTGTTTTTAAATTTCCCTTTCATTAAAAAGATATTTATGTTTGAAGTGTTCAGATGTTAAATTATCCACTGGACCACAAAAAAAACATGTACAAAGTGAGTGCAATGAGTTAGTGACTGTCACTTTACATTTTTGCTAATTTCTCCGCCATATAACATCCATTTAACTTGAATTTTTCACACATTACTCAGTGGACATATCACATTGTATCAACCATTCATCAGTTTTTGCATATATATGTCAACAAAGTTACTTGATCCCTTTAAATCCATGGGAAGTTATGGTCTACTTTGCTCCTTCATAAAGTAATCCTATAGCTATCAAACCTCTCACGCCTAGCTACCTGTGCACAGGATCTACTCATCAGCGGAATCCATTTCGTCTTCAATATTTTCATCTCAGACGTGGCCTTATAAACATTGATGTAGACTAAATCCATGGAGTTATGGTTTACTTTGCTCCTTAGTAAAATAATCCTAGCTATCACACCTCTCATGCACAGCTACCTGTGCACAGGATCAACTTATCAGCGGAACCCACTTCATCTTCAATATTTTAATTTCCTGATAGTTCATACGTGTATGTATACATAGCACATTAGTTCTTCATGTACTCATAGACTAAATCCATGGGGAGTTATGGTTTACTTTGCTCCTTAGTATATTAATCCTAGCTATCATACCTCTCATGCACAGCTACCTGTGTACAGGATCAACTCATCAGTAGAACCCATTTCGTCTTCAATATTTTCATCTCAGTTGTGTCCTTATGTAAACGTAGACGTAGATTAAATCCATGGAGTTATGGCTTACTTTGCTCCTTAGTAAAGTAATCCTAGCTATCATACCTCTCATGCACAGCTACCTGTGCACAGGATCAACTCATCAGTGAAACCCATTTTGTCATGAATATTTTCATCTCATGATCATACATACATAACTTTTCATGTACTTGTAGACTCGATCCATTGGGAGTTATGGTTTACTTTGTTCTACCGATTGAAACCAAGGAGAACATTTTACATTGTCTTCCATTTACCCTCTGTAATTAGCATTTTTGATCTTTAAGTATTAGACAAGTATACTTAGCCCCCCCCCCCCCCCCCAACCCTTCCCCACAAGCACACACACCAGACCCTTCCATAGCTTCACCACCGTTCCTTATGTAAAATTATTGTTAGATATCCTCCATCTAATTAAACATATTTGGGGGGGATAAAATGTACAGAGCAACATCGGCCTATGCACATGTATGATTTCAACAGGCTGTATGTTATAGACAAGCTTTACATTCATTTATATAACATTGAACCATTTAAATTCTTAAAGGGGTAGTACAGTTTTGGTAAGGCTGCGCTTTAGTAACCAAAACTGTACAATAACATTACAAACTAATAGTTATAAATAACTCCACCATGCTCGAAAGGTATACCGTAAAACTCTGTGTATAAGACACACTTTTTTTCCGTCGGAAAATTTTCAAAGTGGGGGGTGCGCCTTATACACAGGTACAGCCAAAAAAAAAAAAAAATGTTTACATTATTAGGGTTTAGGGTATGACATGAACTTACAGTCAGTTGTAGCATTCAGCTAAATATACCTTTTTCTCACACACAAAATATTGGTTTCAGATGTAAAAATTGCAAGTTAATTGATATTATATTTTATCTCCTTCTGCCCATTACTTTTAACTACAATTGAAATGTGTTCCAGAATACTTTTCTTTCAATAGTAAATATATTCATAATTAGGGAGACAATTTAGATATCAAAGGGATAGTTGAGTTCTTGTAAGGAGAGTACAGTTTTGGTGAAACTGAATTTTAGTAACCAAAACCTGCATCATTACATTACAAACTAATAGTTATAACTAGAAAGGAACACAACATTACAAATGACGTAGTAAAGATCATGTTATAATTCAAAAAGAGCCGTTCAAACGTAAGAGGGCGCTCTCTAAACACTCATCGGTTTCAACCATTTTGAATAAAATATTGTGCATGTGATGCTTTGTTGAAATAGTGATTAAATAGAGAAATAACCAACAACTATTTAAATACCTATTTTGTAACTTTTTGAAAAGAGGAAGCATTTTTTTGAATTTTCAATGGCTGGTTCAAAATTCTCTAATAAACCTGGGGCCCCAGGTTTATTACAAATTGTTATATTTATGGATATTTCAGCCGTCTCTGAACCGATTTTGATCAAAGAAAGATGATTTTATTATTCAAATATTATGCTCTTTCAAATTTTACACTCAGTTTTTCATTACCTCACAAACAAAAAAAGTAGTCTAGCGCCCTCTCAACCAAAACTCAACTATCCCTTTAAAACCCATTGTATTCTTCCGTTACCATAAGCCCAACAACCAGGTATAGGAGAAATGTGAAAGCTCCAAGGGATCTTGGTTGAATTCAATAAAGTTTATGGATCAATTTTAACAGGTATATTTTTACATTCGGTTAATCGTGAATCGTCTCATTGAATTATTCAAGGAAGTGAGATGCAAGAGTATCATATTTCAAAACAAAATTTCAGTCAAATAAATATAAGTGGTGCAGTACGGCGAAGTTTCTATAAGTTCTTTTATGTTCATGTTATTTGTTTAAAAAAAAAAAAAAACATGCTGACGGACACCAAGGTTATTATTTTGTTATATCAATTGTGTATTGTGGCACCATTGTTTAAAAGAATAATGACAAATTTAGTAAAGTATGCATTTTTTCTATAGTGCATATACACATCTAGGTAATAATGCGCATCTGTATGCCCATATTATAAACAAACCTCCACGCTAACCTTTTTTTCTCTACTGACCCAATCGGGGAAGTAAAAGCATAATTTCAACTTTTACTTGCCGGAACAGAAAATGTATTTGCCCACTAACTTCTACATGAGATTTAAACGTTAGGAATTACATTTTGTCTCATAGTTATAAAAAAATAATGTTGTGGCCTGATCTGACAAACAAACTAGATGATTTATGAATATTTACTTGCTAGGCATCATTTTGTTACTTCCTCTGGGCATTCATGCAAGTGCTAGTGTAAGCCCTGTTATAAAATAAATGTCAACATTCAAGTGATACCGTTGAACAATAACAACAGAAAAAAAATACATCGGGTAGATAATTGAGTAAGGGCAATGTCACAATGATCAACGACTCATTAATTTGTCGGAAAGCTTTGAACAAAGACTAACTGACATTTTCGCTATTGACTAATGCTTCCGAGAGCAGACAGGCGATTCTATTTTGAGATATCCCCCCTGTTTTTCATGTATTTGCATGCGACTTGAGGACCCTTGGCTGTTGATATACTTGATCCTGTGCCAGCCATCCCACAGTATGTATTTACATTTTACTGTTCACATATGTCCGTTGAGAAGGAGAAGGGCGCTTTAGTCATTTTTGTGTACTTTTGGAGTTAATCATGTTTAAAAGTTTTTTGGGAGCCCTGTAGAAACCAATCGTAGCTCTCTTTGCATTTTGCTAAATGAATAAAAAAAATAGAAAATATTATAATCTGAAAATTTGATATTACAATAAGGGAGCTCTGATCTACAAGATGGTCTGCATAACTCAATTTAGCCAAAAACGTATGTACGTCCTTATTGCTCTTACCCCACCAATAGAAGTGCGTGTTGTAGAAAAGCCTTGTGTAATATCCATTTTCCCCCTTTTTGATATGCCCTTGTGTTACCAAGGTGAAGCTAGCGACCAAACTCAGCAGCCAAACTCAGCAGCCAAAACCAGCAACCAAACTATCGATACCGATCGTTTGGTGTTGTATCGCCAATGTGAACGCGCTCATATCGCTGTACGTAGGTACGTGTCTTCAATTCCGTACCATGCATGACTCCAACTCATTCCAACTGCGCACCAAACACACGTGCGTTCAAGTAGCGGAGGAAAGATGACGTAATTTTGTTCAGAAAAAAAAATCATAAAAACAATACTTAGGTTCTTGATATCTGTAGTTTTATGCTGGATTTGGCATTACGGTAATGCTATCTTTCAAAATAAGTCTGGATAAATCTCGTAAATAATAACTTTTGTTGATTATTAAGTGCAAAGCATGCAATCGATTTAATTTTATATTATGGGGATAATATTTACTACTTCAGTGAGCGTGTCAACCACACGATCCGACCAGTCGTCTCGGGAGTGGAAGGGGGTGGGGGAGAGGGGGTATAATAAAAAAAAACACGGTCTGAAAGCATCCATACAAGAATGCACACTATAGTCTATGCGTCATTCCCTTTAAATTTCAATATCTTTATCTCGGGTTGCTACAAGATGTCCCCATCCAGATCTCTGTATTATATAATAATCAACAAATACAGCAAATTTCAAGTCAAAATATTAAAGTATAGTCGGGCGCCGACGGTTTAAAGGACGCCATGCACGGTCTGAAAGCATCCATACAAGAATGCACATATAGTCTATGCGTCATTGCCTTTAAATTTCAACATCTTTATCTCGGGTTGCTACAAGATGTCCCCATCCAGATCTCTGTATTATATAATAATCAACAAATACAGCAAATTTCAAGTCAAAATATTAAAGTATAGTCGGGCGCCGACGGTTTAAGGGACGCTCTGCACGGTCTGAAAGCATCCATATACAAGAATGCACATATATTCTTTGCGTCATTCCCTTTAAATTTCAACATCTTTATCTCGGGTTGCTACAAGATGTCCCCATCCAAATCTCTGTATTATATAATAATCAACAAATACAGCAAATTTCAAGTCAAAATATTAAAGTATAGTCGGGCGCCGACGGTTTAAAGGACGCCATGCACGGTCTGAAAGCATCCATACAAGAATGCACACTATAGTCTATGCGTCATTCCCTTTAAATTTCAATATCTTTATCTCGGGTTGCTACAAGATGTCCCCATCCAGATCTCTGTATTATATAATAATCAACAAATACAGCAAATTTCAAGTCAAAATATTAAAGTATAGTCGGGCGCCGACGGTTTAAAGGACGCCCTGCACGGTCTGAAAGCATCCATATACAAGAATGCACATATAGTCTATGCCTCATTCCCTTTAAATTTCAACATCTTTATCTCGGGTTGCTACAAGATGTCCCCATCCAGATCTCTGTATTATATAATAATCAACAAATACAGCAAATTTCAAGTCAAAATATTAAAGTATAGTCGGGCGCCGACGGTTTAAAGGACGCCATACACGGTCTGAAAGCATCCATACAAGAATGCACACTATAGTCTATGCGTCATTCCCTTTAAATTTCAATATCTTTATCTCGGGTTGCTACAAGATGTCCCCATCCAGATCTCTGTATTATATAATAATCAACAAATACAGCAAATTTCAAGTCAAAATATTAAAGTATAGTCGGGCGCCGACGGTTTAAAGGACGCCATGCACGGTCTGAAAGCATCCATACAAGAATGCACACTATAGTCTATGCGTCATTCCCTTTAAATTTCAACATCTTTATCTCGGGTTGCTACAAGATGTCCCCATCCAGATCTCTGTATTATATAATAATCAACAAATACAGCAAATTTCAAGTCAAAATATTAAAGTATAGTCGGGCGCCGACGGTTTAAAGGACGCCCTGCACGGTCTGAAAGCATCCATATACAAGAATTCACATATAGTCTATGCGTCATTCCCTTTAAATTTCAACATCTTTATCTCGGGTTGCTACAAGATGTCCCCATCCAGATCTCTGTATTATATAATAATCAACAAATACAGCAAATTTCAAGTCAAAATATTAAAGTATAGTCGGGCGCCGACGGTTTAAAGGACGCCATGCACGGTCTGAAAGCATCCATATACAAGAATGCACATAATAGTCTATGCGTCATTCCCTTTAAATTTCAACATCTTTATCTCGGGTTGCTACAAGATGTCCCCATCCAGATCTCTGTATTATATAATAATCAACAAATACAGCAAATTTCAAGTCAAAATATTAAAGTATAGTCGGGCGGCGACGGTTTAAAGGCACCCTGCACGGTCTGAAAGCATCCATATACAAGAATGCACACTATAGACTATGCGTCATTCCCTTTAAATTTCAACAAATTTATCTCGGGTTGCTACAAGATGTCCCCATCCAGATCTCTGTATTATATAATAATCAACAAATACAGCAAATTTCAAGTCAAAATATTAAAGTATAGTCGGGCGCCGACGGTTTAAAGGACGCCCTGCACGGTCTGAAAGCATCCATATACAAGAATGCACATATAGTCTATGCGTCATTCCCTTTAAATTTCAACATATTTATCTCGGGTTGCTACAAAATGTCCCCATCCAGATCTCTGTATTATATAATACTTAACAAATACAGCAAATTTCAAGTCAAAATATTAAAGTATAGTCGGGCGCCGACGGTTTAAAGGACGCCATGCACGGTCTGAAAGCATCCATACAAGAATGCACACTATAGTCTATGCGTCATTCCCTTTAAATTTCAACATCTTTATCTCGGGTTGCTACAAGATGTCCCCATCCAGATCTCTGTATTATATAATAATCAACAAATACAGCAAATTTCAAGTCAAAATATTAAAGTATAGTCGGGCGCCGACGGTTTAAAGGACGCTCTGCACGGTCTGAAAGCATCCATATACAAGAATGCACATATAGTTTATGCGTCATTCTCTTTAAATTTCAACATCTTTATCTCGGGTTGCTACAAGATGTCCCCATCCAGATCTCTGTATTATATAATAATCAACAAATACAGCAAATTTCAAGTCAAAATATTAAAGTATAGTCGGGCGCCGACGGTTTAAAGGACGCCATGCACGGTCTGAAAGCATCCATATACAAGAATGCAGACTATAGACTATGCGTCATTCCCTTTAAATTTCAACATCTTTATCTCGGGTTGCTACAAGATGTCCCCATCCAGATATCTGTATTATATAATAATCAACAAATACAGCAAATTTCATGTCAAAATATTAAAGAATAGTCGGGCGCCGACGGTTTAAAGGACGCCCTGCACGGTCTGAAAGCATCCATATACAAGAATGCACATATAGTCTATGCGTCATTCCCTTTAAATTTCAACATCTTTATCTCGGGTTGCTACAAGATGTCCCCATCCAGATCTCTGTATTATATAATAATCAACAAATACAGCAAATTTCAAGTCAAAATATTAAAGTATAGTCGGGCGCCGACGGTTTAAAGGACGCCCTGCACGGTCTGAAAGCATCCATATACAAGAATGCACATATAGTCTATGCGTCATTCCCTTTAAATTTCAACATCTTTATCTCGGGTTGCTACAAGATGTCCCCATCCAGATCTCTGTATTATATAATAATCAACAAATACAGCAAATTTCAAGTCAAAATATTAAAGTATAGTCGGGCGCCGACGGTTTAAAGGACGCCATGCACGGTCTGAAAGCATCCATACAAGAATGCACACTATAGTCTATGCGTCATTCCATTTAAATTTCAACATCTTTATCTCGGGTTGCTACAAGATTTCCCCATCCAGATCTCTGTATTATATAATAATCAACAAATACAGCAAATTTCAAGTCAAAATATTAAAGTATAGTCGGGCGCCGACGGTTTAAAGGACGCTCTGCACGGTCTGAAAGCATCCATATACAAGAATGGCACATATAGTCTATGCGTCATTCCCTTTAAATTTCAACATCTTTATCTCGGGTTGCTACAAGATGTCCCCATCCAGATCTCTGTATTATATAATAATCAACAAATACAGCAAATTTCAAGTCAAAATATTAAAGTATAGTCGGGCGCCGACGGTTTAAAGGACGCCCTGCACGGTCTGAAAGCATCCATATACAAGAATGCACACTATAGACTATGCGTCATTCCCTTTAAATTTCAACATCTTTATCTCGGGTTGCTACAAGATGTCCCCATCCAGATCTCTGTATTATATAATAATCAACAAATACAGCAAATTTCAAGTCAAAATATTAAAGTATAGTCGGGCGCCGACGGTTTAAAGGACGCTCTGCACGGTCTGAAAGCATCCATATACAAGAATGCACATATAGTCTATGCGTCATTCCCTTTAAATTTCAACATCTTTATCTCGGGTTGCTACAAGATGTCCCCATCCAGATCTCTGTATTATATAATAATCAACAAATACAGCAAATTTCAAGTCAAAATATTAAAGTATAGTCGGGCGCCGACGGTTTTAAAGGACGCCATACACGGTCTGAAAGCATCCATACAAGAATGCACACTATAGTCTATGCGTCATTCCCTTTAAATTTCAATATCTTTATCTCGGGTTGCTACAAGATGTCCCCATCCAGATCTCTGTATTATATAATAATCAACAAATACAGCAAATT
The DNA here is from genome assembly GCA_037951105.1 of Echinarachnius parma. Lineage (NCBI taxonomy): Eukaryota > Metazoa > Echinodermata > Echinoidea > Clypeasteroida > Echinarachniidae > Echinarachnius > Echinarachnius parma. The sequence continues at coordinate 101,176 of JBAMJV010001004.1, read as the reverse complement.
TCAAGTCAAAATATTAAAGTATAGTCGGGCGCCGACGGTTTAAAGGACGCCATGCACGGTCTGAAAGCATCCATACAAGAATGCACACTATAGTCTATGCGTCATTCCCTTTAAATTTCAACATCTTTATCTCGGGTTGCTACAAGATGTCCCCATCCAGATCTCTGTATTATATAATAATCAACAAATACAGCAAATTTCAAGTCAAAATATTAAAGTATAGTCGGGCGCCGACGGTTTAAAGGACGCCCTGCACGGTCTGAAAGCATCCATATACAAGAATTCACATATAGTCTATGCGTCATTCCCTTTAAATTTCAACATCTTTATCTCGGGTTGCTACAAGATGTCCCCATCCAGATCTCTGTATTATATAATAATCAACAAATACAGCAAATTTCAAGTCAAAATATTAAAGTATAGTCGGGCGCCGACGGTTTAAAGGACGCCATGCACGGTCTGAAAGCATCCATATACAAGAATGCACATAATAGTCTATGCGTCATTCCCTTTAAATTTCAACATCTTTATCTCGGGTTGCTACAAGATGTCCCCATCCAGATCTCTGTATTATATAATAATCAACAAATACAGCAAATTTCAAGTCAAAATATTAAAGTATAGTCGGGCGGCGACGGTTTAAAGGCACCCTGCACGGTCTGAAAGCATCCATATACAAGAATGCACACTATAGACTATGCGTCATTCCCTTTAAATTTCAACAAATTTATCTCGGGTTGCTACAAGATGTCCCCATCCAGATCTCTGTATTATATAATAATCAACAAATACAGCAAATTTCAAGTCAAAATATTAAAGTATAGTCGGGCGCCGACGGTTTAAAGGACGCCCTGCACGGTCTGAAAGCATCCATATACAAGAATGCACATATAGTCTATGCGTCATTCCCTTTAAATTTCAACATATTTATCTCGGGTTGCTACAAAATGTCCCCATCCAGATCTCTGTATTATATAATACTTAACAAATACAGCAAATTTCAAGTCAAAATATTAAAGTATAGTCGGGCGCCGACGGTTTAAAGGACGCCATGCACGGTCTGAAAGCATCCATACAAGAATGCACACTATAGTCTATGCGTCATTCCCTTTAAATTTCAACATCTTTATCTCGGGTTGCTACAAGATGTCCCCATCCAGATCTCTGTATTATATAATAATCAACAAATACAGCAAATTTCAAGTCAAAATATTAAAGTATAGTCGGGCGCCGACGGTTTAAAGGACGCTCTGCACGGTCTGAAAGCATCCATATACAAGAATGCACATATAGTTTATGCGTCATTCTCTTTAAATTTCAACATCTTTATCTCGGGTTGCTACAAGATGTCCCCATCCAGATCTCTGTATTATATAATAATCAACAAATACAGCAAATTTCAAGTCAAAATATTAAAGTATAGTCGGGCGCCGACGGTTTAAAGGACGCCATGCACGGTCTGAAAGCATCCATATACAAGAATGCAGACTATAGACTATGCGTCATTCCCTTTAAATTTCAACATCTTTATCTCGGGTTGCTACAAGATGTCCCCATCCAGATATCTGTATTATATAATAATCAACAAATACAGCAAATTTCATGTCAAAATATTAAAGAATAGTCGGGCGCCGACGGTTTAAAGGACGCCCTGCACGGTCTGAAAGCATCCATATACAAGAATGCACATATAGTCTATGCGTCATTCCCTTTAAATTTCAACATCTTTATCTCGGGTTGCTACAAGATGTCCCCATCCAGATCTCTGTATTATATAATAATCAACAAATACAGCAAATTTCAAGTCAAAATATTAAAGTATAGTCGGGCGCCGACGGTTTAAAGGACGCCCTGCACGGTCTGAAAGCATCCATATACAAGAATGCACATATAGTCTATGCGTCATTCCCTTTAAATTTCAACATCTTTATCTCGGGTTGCTACAAGATGTCCCCATCCAGATCTCTGTATTATATAATAATCAACAAATACAGCAAATTTCAAGTCAAAATATTAAAGTATAGTCGGGCGCCGACGGTTTAAAGGACGCCATGCACGGTCTGAAAGCATCCATACAAGAATGCACACTATAGTCTATGCGTCATTCCATTTAAATTTCAACATCTTTATCTCGGGTTGCTACAAGATTTCCCCATCCAGATCTCTGTATTATATAATAATCAACAAATACAGCAAATTTCAAGTCAAAATATTAAAGTATAGTCGGGCGCCGACGGTTTAAAGGACGCTCTGCACGGTCTGAAAGCATCCATATACAAGAATGGCACATATAGTCTATGCGTCATTCCCTTTAAATTTCAACATCTTTATCTCGGGTTGCTACAAGATGTCCCCATCCAGATCTCTGTATTATATAATAATCAACAAATACAGCAAATTTCAAGTCAAAATATTAAAGTATAGTCGGGCGCCGACGGTTTAAAGGACGCCCTGCACGGTCTGAAAGCATCCATATACAAGAATGCACACTATAGACTATGCGTCATTCCCTTTAAATTTCAACATCTTTATCTCGGGTTGCTACAAGATGTCCCCATCCAGATCTCTGTATTATATAATAATCAACAAATACAGCAAATTTCAAGTCAAAATATTAAAGTATAGTCGGGCGCCGACGGTTTAAAGGACGCTCTGCACGGTCTGAAAGCATCCATATACAAGAATGCACATATAGTCTATGCGTCATTCCCTTTAAATTTCAACATCTTTATCTCGGGTTGCTACAAGATGTCCCCATCCAGATCTCTGTATTATATAATAATCAACAAATACAGCAAATTTCAAGTCAAAATATTAAAGTATAGTCGGGCGCCGACGGTTTAAAGGACGCCATGCACGGTCTGAAAGCATCCATATACAAGAATGCACACTATAGACTATGCGTTATTCCCTTTAAATTTCAACATCTTTATCTCGGGTTGCTACAAGATGTCCCCATCCAGATCTCTGTATTATATAATAATCAACAAATACAGCAAATTTCATGTCAAAATATTAAAGAATAGTCGGGCGCCGACGGTTTAAAGGACGCCCTGCACGGTCTGAAAGCATCCATATACAAGAATGCACATATAGTCTATGCGTCATTCCCTTTAAATTTCAACATCTTTATCTCGGGTTGCTACAAGATGTCCCCATCCAGATCTCTGTATTATATAATAATCAACAAATACAGCAAATTTCAAGTCAAAATATTAAAGTATAGTCGGGCGCCGACGGTTTAAAGGACGCCATGCACGATCTGAAAGCATCCATATACAAGAATGCACACTATAGACTATGCGTTATTCCCTTTAAATTTCAACATCTTTATCTCGGGTTGCTACAAGATGTCCCCATCCAGATCTCTGTATTATATAATAATCAACAAATACAGCAAATTTCAAGTCAAAATATTAAAGTACAGTCGGGCGCCGACGGTTTAAAGGACGCCCTGCACGGTCTGAAATCATCCATATACAAGAATACACACAATAGACTACCGTATGCGTCATTCCCTTTAAATTTCAACAACTTTATCTCGGGTTGCTACAAGATGTCCCCATCCAGATCTCTGTATTATATAATAATCAACAAATACAGCAAATTTCAAGTCAAAATATTAAAGTATAGTTGGGCACCGACGGTTTAAAGGACGCCATGCACGGTCTGAAAGCATCCATATACAATAATGCACACTATAGACTATGCGTCATTCCCTTTAAATTTCAACATCTTTATGTCGGGTTGCTACAAGATGTCCCCATCCAGATCTCTGTATTATATTATAATCAACAAATACAGCAAATTTCAAGTCAAAATATTAAAGTATAGTCGGGCGCCGACGGTTTAAAGGACGCCCTGCACGGTCTGAAAGCATCCATATACAATAATGCACACTATAGACTATGCGTCATTCCCTTTAAATTTCAGCATCTTTATCTCGGGTTGCTACAAGATGTTCCCATCCAGATCTCTGTATTATATAATAATCAACAAATACAGCAAATTTCAAGTCAAAATATTAAAGTATAGTTGGGCACCGACGGTTTAAAGGACGCCATGCACGGTCTGAAAGCATCCATATACAAGAATGCACACTATAGACTATGCGTCATTCCCTTTAAATTTAAACATCTTTATCTCGGGTTGCTACAAGATGTCCCCATCCAGATCTCTGTATTATATAATAATCAACAAATACAGCAAATTTCAAGTCAAAATATTAAAGTATAGTTGGGCGCCGACGGTTTAAAGACTACAATCGAAATTTCATTTGTATATTATTTCTTTATCGTACACTTTTACCTTAATTAAAGTCACGTCAATATAGAAACAAATTGCATTATCCTTTTTAAATTTATATAAATACGATAGAAAAATAATACCGATGTTTTCCTGTAGTTAAAACAATTTAAAGGGATAGTTGAGTTTTGGTAGAGAGGGCGCTAGACTACTTATTTTTTTGGTGAGGTAATGAAAAACTGAGTGTAAAATTTGAAAGAGCATAATATTTAAATAATAAAATCATCTTTCTTTGATCAAAATCGGTTCAGAGACGGCTGAAATATCCATAAATATAACAATTTGTAATAAAGCTAGGACCCCAGGTTTATTAGAGAATATTGAACCAGCCGTTAAATTTCTTTTTTAAATGCTTCCTCTTTTCAAAAAGTTACAAAATAGGTATTTAAATAGTTGTTGGTTATTTCTCTATCTAATCACTATTTCAGCAAAACATCACATGTACAATATTTTATTCAAAATGGTTTAAACCGATGAGTGTTTAGAGAGCGCCCTCTTACGTTTTAACGGCTCTTTTTGAATGATAACATGATCTTTAATACGTCATTTGTAATTTTGTGTTCCTTTCTAGTTATAATTATTCGTTTGTAATGTAATGATGCAGGTTTTGGTTACTAAAATTCAGTTTCACCAAAACTGTACTCTCTATCCCAGAACTCAACTATCCCTTTAAGTGGTATCGAGGCCAATTTGTAGTGGTCTCGACCACCATGACCAATGGTCTTGGCCCCCGAAAACCAAGTGGTTCCTGATCTCGGCCTCAGGGGCGTCGATCCGTTTTTGATATTGGGGGGGGGGGGGGCGAAATTTGAAGGAAAAAAATCCAGAGTGACCACTGAGAGAGCTAAAGGCCCCACATTGGCATGCCCGGAAGTTGTATTATGCGCTCATTGAAAGTGTCTTGATGGCTCGAAGAACTGATTTTTGGGGGGCACCCACATTTGGGGACAATAATGGGGGTCCAGGGAGCGGAGCCCCCGGAAGCTTTTAAATTTCAGACATTTGCAACCCCTATCAAGATCATGTGTGTTAAAATTGTATAAAATAGTGAGCCTATACTCATGACGTATTGTTAAAGGGCATATAGCGAGAAAAAGATTGAGCCTTGCATGAAGTGGATCCACGTGATCCTGTATACTATAGAGCCATCGATATAGTCTAGGGCATTGGGCTCCCATGAAACTAAGCAAGGGCGTCAACAACTTCTCAAAACTGGAGGGGAGACATTGCTAGGAAGCGAAGCGACCGAGCGGGGGAGGGTGTGGGAGGGGGTGTCCCCCTCCCACAGTATAGGAAGCTTTTGTATTTTTGGGCGTGAATTGTGCGATTTGGTGCACACCCGAGACAGAAATTTCACGTAATATGAAGTATATAAGTATGGAACCAAACATACATAATGACAAAGGGAGGGGGACAATCTTCACCACTTTCAAATGTAGGGGGACATGATAATTATTCCAATAATTTGCGTTCAGCGCATATGGACCGAATTGACTGAAAGATATATTTCAGATTATTTTATTTTCTGTGACGGTGGGCTATATATGTAGATGAGGGTTTAATTAACTTCGTTTGAGGTGAGCTTTTGAGAAATTACACTGCCCCAACACATTTCGAAATGTGAGTTCCCGCAACCAAAATGAAACTTGCAATATGATAAACTGTATGCGCGCGAAGCGCGCGGCAAAAAAGAGATTTACAGTCCTTTTCAAACTAGAAAACGGCTATTTTGAAGATTAATTATTGATAAATGTGTCTTTCCCCTCTTTGGCATTATGTCACTTGATTTTGTTCTTCCTCATTTTCGGAATTATTGGGGGGGGGGGGGGGGGGCGAAATGATATGTTCGCCCCCCCAATATTTTCATTGGGGGGGGGGGGGGGGGGGCGACCGCCCCCCTTGCCCCTGCTCGGCCTTGAAATTTTGACGGATCTTGGTCTCGGCCTCAACATATTTTCGAAGGATCTCTAAAAATCTTAAGCGACGAACATTTTTCGAGAATGCGTCCAGAGGGAGCTGGGGGAGCTGGGGCAGAGCCAGAGGGGGAGGTTTCGGAAGGGTGTATCCCCCTCGTACGGTGAAGACATTGCATATATATACTTGAAATGGTGCAATTTGTTGCACGTCACACAATCAGCCAGAGCAATGCCAGCCTACAGCTGCGTTTCCATTAGAGCGAATTTCCGCGGCGAATATCCGCCGAGAACATTAGCACGGACCAAATCAGTATTATTTATATATTATTCATATAACATGGCGAATATTCACAAACGAATTTTTTAAATCGCTCCTCAGAGCGATTTTTTCAATAATTCGCTGCGAAAAAAACAATTCGTCGCGGAAATTCGATATAATGGAAACGCAGCTTACACGGGAATTATACGTGGCCCCGCAGCTTACACGGGAACTATACGTGGCCTGGTACAGAATAAGGGTAGGCCTACTCACCCCCAGACCACACGCAAGTTACACGACAAATTGAGATAATTATGTTCGCGCGCGAAGCGTGCAGCGAAAACTTTTGAACATTAGAATTAACAAGTCTTAGCTTATACTTTTTTTTCTGGGGGGGGGGGGGGGGGGCAAAAACGCGTTTTGCCCCCCCCCCCCCCCCCACACTTTTTGGATTGGAGGAGAGGGGGGTGGCCTCCATTTGCGGCGCCTATGCTTTTTGTTATCATAGGTACATTGACTTGTCGATGGTTAGTAATTAATTTTGGAGAATATGATTATTAATATTCGTGGTTCATAGCCAGAACCAATTAAAACTTTAAGGGGGTAGTTGAGTTTTGGTATAGAGGGCGCTACACACAATACATTTTTTTGGTGAGATAATGAAAAACTGAGTGTCAAATTCGAAAGTGCATACAATTTTAATGACAGAATAAGTTTTATTTGATCAAAATCGGTTCAGAAATGGGTGAAATATCCATAAAGTTTTAAACATAACCATTTGTGATATTTATGGGGCCCCACATGTATTCTATAATTTAGAACCAGCCGTTTAAAAATGTAAAAGGGGACCACCAGGCAAAGGACAACACATTATTATATGTTTTGGTACCGTTTTGTGATATCAAATAGATACCCAACATTTTTCAAAGGGTTGCGTAATTCATAAACAAAGCAATTAATTTCCACCACTTACGGAACCACTGCTATTTCCTGGTTCCACACGGGCCAAGCATTTGCGAGTGCGCCAATGCTTGCACGCGTACCACGTCAATAAAATCCCGGATGATTCGTTCGCTCTGCACAGAGCGCTCTGGCTCAGCACACATATAGTCTACGCAATTCAGACCGCATGAACGCATGGTTGAGAATGGTGATCATGGTGATGCGTTTTCCAATTTTTTTTTTTCTTTCTGGAAACATATTTTTGTGAACTTGTTGAAGGAATGGAATACTAAAGATGTTACCTTTCTATAATAAGAATATTATTTTTGGGTGGTGGTACCCTTTAAGTTGATTATCTCTCTATCTAATCATTATTTCAACAAATCATCACATGCACATTATCTTGTTTAAAATGGTTGAAACCGATGAGTGTTAAGAGAGCGCCTTCTGGAGTTTTAACGGCTCTGTTTGAATAATAACATACTTTTTACTTAGTCATTTGTAATTTTGTATTCCTGTAGAGCATGGTGGAGTTATAACTATTAGTTTGCAATATAATGGTGCAGCTAATGGTTACTAAAATGGGTGCGGTTCGTTATTCCGAAGGTTCGTTATTCCGAAGGTTCGTTATTCCGAACACGCAAATTTCCTATACCTGAGTGATCGTTAATCCGAAAATGAAATAGGGTTCGTTAATCCGAACATTTGTTGCATTATTCCAAAGGTTCGTTATTCCGAAGGTTCGCTATTCCTAAAATGAAATCGGGTTCGTTATTCCGAAGGTTCGTTATTCCGAAGGTCCGTTATTCCGAGGGTTCGTTATTCCGAAGGTTCGCTATTCCTAAAATGAAATCGGGTTCGTTAATCCGAAAATGAATTTGGGTTTGTTATAATGCTATAATTTCATATAAAGAGATAAAATAAACTTAAATGTTTGATTGGTCTGGCCAAGGGAGGGAAAGGGGGAGGGGTATGCTTAATGCAGGCTGTAAAGTAAATAAACAAAACACAAACTATAGTATTATAACAAGCCCGATTTAATTTTCGGAATAACGAACCCGATTTTATTTTCGGATCAACGAACCTTCGGAATAACGAACCTTCGGAATAACGAACCTTCGGAATAACGAACGTTCGGAATAACGAACCTTCGGAATAACGAACATTCGGAATAACGAACATTCGGAATAACGAACCTTCGGAATAACTGAACCTTCGGAATAACGAACCTTCGGAATAACGGACTGTAACCGGCCAGACCAATCAAACATTTAAGTTTATTTTATCTCTTTATATGAAATTATAGCATTATAACAAACCCAAATTCATTTTCGGATTAACGAACCCGATTTCATTTTAGGAATAGTGAACCTTCGGAATAACGAACCCTCGGAATAACGAGCCGCACCCGATAAAAGCACTATAAGCAGTGCGTCTTAAACATGCATTGTCTTGATTTATTTTGTTGGGTGTCTGTTATTCCCACATGTATTATGACTACTTAGTTTCTAAGTGAACTGAACAAAAAAAGTAGACAATTGTATCATATATAAAGTCTTTGTACTAACATGCACAAAATGAGGCCACGAAATGTTTGTTCAAAGTTGTTAGGAATTAGTATTATTATGAAGAAGAAAAAAAAGAGAAAAGAATATCACGATATTGTATTAGTAGCGCTAAAGTAGTGTTTATTTATGAATAAATGTTTTTGTTTTGTTTTGCTTTGTTACTACAGTCAAACCTGCCAATGCGACCACCTGTCTATAGTGACCACCTGCTCATAAAGACCGCTCTCTGGTCCTCCCGTGAAAAATCATGTGTTAAGCGACCTGCGTAATGCGACCACCTGCCTAACGCGACCAGCGACCACCCTATTCGGGTCCCGACACACATATAAATCTGTGTATAGCGACCACAACATTGGCACTTGAGCGGCCAAGGCATCAAATCTGTTGCCTCTGGTCCCTCAATTCTCCAATTTTAAGCAGGTCAATGCAAATAACAAGCTTTTAAAAGGACAATGAACTTCAGACAGACGCTAAATTACCGACAAAAAGTGCTTCAATTCATAAACAAAGAATATTTAAGCTCTTCAGTACCTGGTGCTGATACAGAAATGCGTTGAACAAAGACACTATACTGACCATTGCAAATAGACAAAATTTAGACAATACATCATTAGTCATTAGACAATACATCATTAGTCATTAGACAATACATCACTAATACATTTTAATCGCCGAGGCGGAGTTTTTCTCATTCTTTTCATGATAATCCTTGCGCTTGTTGCGACCATTTTGCATGTTGCATTTTCCATTTTTACTTCAGAATTCTATAGAAAACTATACTGTGCATAAGCGTAGCTGATACTGTCATGATGAAACACATAATAAATGGCACATTGACACATTTTGTATTTTCAATTTCACTTGAAAGATAATACAAACATTTAATATGATTCTAAATATAACGCCATTGATATATAATTTCAATTCAAATACTAAATCTAACTAACTATCGAAAAGTGCGTGTACAGATGTCAATTAATTACACATGTGCATAATATAGTCACGATATGCGACCATAAATTCAAAATGGCCGCCATCCTGTCTAATGCGACCAACTGTCTATAGCGACCGCTTTTCGCCGGTCCCTTGAGTGGTCGCTGAATGACAGGTTTGACTGTATTATAATTAAGTGTTGTAAGATAATAATTTTGATTACAATAAAAGAAGTCTAACTCCACATAAGTAGCGGGAGTCTCTATGTTGGAGAACCAAAAAAGTATCGCGATACTTATAGCGGTGCCATAGCAATTTTTTTGGATGATTTATAAAATGTTATAATATTTTTAAAATATATGAATAATGAATTAATACAAATTTTATTGGCAACAACAGTCACATTTGATTGATTGCCACCAAACAACAACATGAAACATTTTTGCCAGAAATAAACTGAACTATACGTCACCGCCAGTGTAAAATATGTCGAAGGCCACAGAGTGGGTGGGATAAAGTGAGGTCGTCTAACGTTCGTCGGATAACTTTGTCCTTGTAGCCCCTTACTACTTGATATCCCTTGGGATGTCATAGCTATAAACATGTTTAGATGTTTAGTGGCCAATCTGAATAATGTTCCAAGTAGAGGAGCATGGTATTTTGTTTATCTTCCTTATTTTCCAAAAAAAAACCTAACGATTATAATAAAAAGTTATACAAAAAATGAACTGTCCCATTAAAGGGATCTAGTAACTTTGTTGACAAAAGTGCAAAGTGCAAAAGTGCAAAAAGTGATGCGTGGTCAATAAATTGTGTATTGGTGTGAAATGTTATGTCCTACAATTCAATCGTAAATATCATTTGAACGAAATCGAAATGTGAAGAACCGAAACCGGTTCCATGCTTTTATTGTAAATGCGATTGAAACAAGGTAAGAGTGAACCGCTAGAAATCAACTTTAATATTTTTGATATGAAATTTGCTGTATTTGTTGATTATTATATAATACAGAGATCTGGATGGGGACATCTTGTAGCAACCCGGGATAAAGATGTTGAAATTTAAAGAGAATGACGCATAGTCTGTGTGCATTATGTATATGGATGCTTTCAGACCGTTCGGGGCGTCCTTTAAACCGTCGGCGCCCGACTATACTTTAATATTTTGACTTGAAATTTGCTGTATTTGTTGATTATTATATAATACAGAGATCTGGATGGGGACATCTTGTAGCAACCCGAGATAAAGATGTTGAAATTTAAAGGGAATGACGCATAGTCTATAGTGTGCATTCTTGTATATGGATGCTTTTCAGACCGTGCAGGGCGTCCTTTAAACCGTCGGCGCCCGACTATACTTTAATATTTTGACTTGAAATTTGCTGTATTTGTTGATTATTATATAATACAGAGATCTGGATGGGGACATCTTGTAGCAACCCGGGATAAAGATGTTGAAATTTAAAGGGAATGACGCATAGTCTGTGTGCATTCTTGTATATGGATGCTTTCAGACCGTTCGGGGCGTCCTTTAAACCGTCGGCGCCCGACTATACTTTAATATTTTTACTTGAAATTTGCTGTATTTGTTGATTATTATATAATACAGAGATCTGGATGGGGACATCTTGTAGCAACCCGAGATAAAGATGTTGAAATTTAAAGTGAATGACGCATAGACTATAGTGTGCATTCTTGTATGGATGCTTTCAAACCGTGCATGGCGTCGCCGACGGTTTAATATTTTGACTTGAAATTTGCTGTATTTGTTGATTATTATATAATACAGAGATCTGGATGGGGACATCTTGTAGCAACCCGAGATAAAGATGTTGAAATTTAAAGGGAATGACGCATAGACTATATGTGCATTCTTGTATGGATGCTTTCAGACCGTGCAGGGCGTCCTTTAAACCGTCGGCGCCCGACTATACTTTAATATTTTGACTTGAAATTTGCTGTATTTGTTGATTATTATATAATACAGAGATCTGGATGGGGACATCTTGTAGCAACCCGAGATAAAGATGTTGAAATTTAAAGGGAATGACGCATAGACTATATGTGCATTCTTGTATATGGATGCTTTCAGACCGTGCAGGGCGTCCTTTAAACCGTCGGCGCCCGACTATACTGTAATATTTTGACTTGAAATTTGCTGTATTTGTTGATTATTATATAATACAGAGATCTGGATGGGGACATCTTGTAGCAACCCGAGATAAAGATGTTGAAATTTAAAGGGAATGACGCATAGACTATATGTGCATTCTTGTATATGGATGCTTTCAGACCGTGCAGGGCGTCCTTTAAACCGTCGGCGCCCGACTATACTTTAATATTTTGACTTGAAATTTGCTGTATTTGTTGATTATTATATAATACAGAGATCTGGATGGGGACATCTTGTAGCAACCCGAGATAAAGATGTTGAAATTTAAAGGGAATGACGCATAGACTATAGTGTGCATTCTTGTATATGGATGCTTTCAGACCGTGCAGGGCGTCCTTTAAACCGTCGCCGCCCGACTATACTTTAATATTTTGGCTTGAAATTTGCTGTATTTGTTGATTATTATATAATACAGAGATCTGGATGGGGACATCTTGTAGCAACCCGAGATAAAGTTGTTGAAATTTAAAGGGAATGACGCATAGTCTATAGTGTGCATTCTTGTATATGGATGCTTTCAGACCGTGCAGGGCGTCCTTTAAACCGTCGCCGCCCGACTATACTTTAATATTTTGACTTGAAATTTGCTGTATTTGTTGATTATTATATAATACAGAGATCTGGATGGGGACATCTTGTAGCAACCCGAGATAAAGATGTTGAAATTTAAAGGGAATGACGCATAGACTATAGTGTGCATTCTTGTATGGATGCTTTCAGACCGTGCATGGCGTCCTTTAAACCGTCGGCGCCCGACTATACTTTAATATTTTGACTTGAAATTTGCTGTATTTGTTGATTATTATATAATACAGAGATCTGGATGGGGACATCTTGTAGCAACCCGAGATAAAGATGTTGAAATTTAAAGGGAATGACGCATAGACTATATGTGCATGCTTGTATGGATGCTTTCAGACCGTGCAGGGCGTCCTTTAAACCGTCGGCGCCCGACTATACTTTAATATTTTGACTTGAAATTTGCTGTATTTGTTGATTATTATATAATACAGAGATCTGGACGGGGACATCTTGTAGCAACCCGAGATAAAGATGTTGACATTTAAAGGGAATGAAGCATAGATTATAGTGTGCATTCTTGTATGGATGCTTTCAGACCGTGCATGGCGTCCTTTAAACCGTCGGCGCCCGACTATACTTTAATATTTTGACTTGAAATTTGCTGTATTTGTTGATTATTATATAATACAGAGATCTGGATGGGGACATCTTGTAGCAACCCGAGATAAAGATGTTGAAATTTAAAGGGACTTAGTAACATTGTCCAAATCCTCAAAATAAAATTGTAATTCTAGCGGTTCCTTTATACCTTGTTGTATTCGTATTAACAATAAAATCATGGGACAGCTTTCGGTTTTTCAAATTTCCCTTTCATTACAAAGATATGTATGATTGAAGTATTTAGATAAGAAAATCTCCGGGCGAGATTTTCATCCCTGTACAAAGTGAATGCAGTGAGTTGGTGAATATCACCCAATATCACTTTGCATTTTCGCTCATTACTTGGCCATACATTGTCCATTTGACCTGAAATTTTCACACAATACCCTGAGGACATATGAGATAACAACAGTATACATTGCATCAACCATTCATCAGTTTTTGCACATGTCAACAAAGTTACTAGATCCCTTTAAAGGGAATGACGCATAGACTATAGTGTGCATTCTTGTATATGGATGCTTTCAGACCGTGCAGGGCGTCCTTTAAACCGTCGGCGCCCGACTATACTTTAATATTTTGACTTGAAATTTGCTGTATTTGTTGATTATTATATAATACAGAGATCTGGATGGGGACATCTTGTAGCAACCCGAGATAAAGATGTTGAAATTTAAAGGGAATGACGCATAGAATATATGTGCATTCTTGTATATGGATGCTTTCAGACCGTGCAGAGCGTCCCTTAAACCGTCGGCGCCCGACTATACTTTAATATTTTGACTTGAAATTTGCTGTATTTGTTGATTATTATATAATACAGAGATTTGGATGGGGACATCTTGTAGCAACCCGAGATAAAGATGTTGAAATTTAAAGGGAATGACGCATAGACTATAGTGTGCATTCTTGTATGGATGCTTTCAGACCGTGCATGGCGTCCTTTAAACCGTCGGCGCCCGACTATACTGTAATATTTTGACTTGAAATTTGCTGTATTTGTTGATTATTATATAATACAGAGATCTGGATGGGGACATCTTGTAGCAACCCGAGATAAAGATGTTGAAATTTAAAGGGAATGACGCATAGACTATAGTGTGCATTCTTGTATGGATGCTTTCAGACCGTGCATGGCGTCCTTTAAACCGTCGGCGCCCGACTATACTTTAATATTTTGACTTGAAATTTGCTGTATTTGTTGATTATTATATAATACAGAGATCTGGATGGGGACATCTTGTAGCAACCCGAGATAAAGATGTTGAAATTTAAAGGGAATGACGCATAGACTATATGTGCATGCTTGTATGGATGCTTTCAGACCGTGCAGGGCGTCCTTTAAACCGTCGGCGCCCGACTATACTTTAATATTTTGACTTGAAATTTGCTGTATTTGTTGATTATTATATAATACAGAGATCTGGATGGGGACATCTTGTAGCAACCCGAGATAAAGATGTTGAAATTTAAAGGGAATGACGCATAGACTATATGTGCATTCTTGTATATGGATGCTTTCAGACCGTGCAGAGCGTCCTTTAAACCGTCGGCGCCCGACTATACTTTAATATTTTGACTTTAAATTTGCTGTATTTGTTGATTATTAAATAATACAGAGATCTGGATGGGGACATCTTGTAGCAACCCGAGATAAAGATGTTGAAATTTAAAGGGAATGACGCATAGACTATAGTGTGCATTCTTGTATGGATGCTTTCAGACCGTGCATGGCATCCTTTAAACCGTCGGCGCCCGACTATACTTTAATATTTTGACTTGAAATTTGCTGTATTTGTTGATTATTATATAATACAGAGATCTGGATGGGGACATCTTGTAGCAACCCGAGATAAAGATGTTGAAATTTAAAGGGAATGACGCATAGACTATATGTGCATTCTTGTATATGGATGCTTTCAGACCGTGCAGGGCGTCCTTTAAACCGTCGGCGCCCGACTATACTTTATCATTTTGACTTGAAATTTGCTGTATTTGTTGATTATTATATAATACAGAGATCTGGATGGGGACATCTTGTAGCAACCCGAGATAAAGATGTTGAAATTTAAAGCGAATGACGCATAGACTATAGTGTGCATTCTTGTATATGGATGCTTTCAGACCGTGCAGGGCGTCCTTTAAACCGTCGGCGCCCGACTATACTTTGGTATTTTGACTTGAAATTTGCTGTATTTGTTGATTATTATATAATACAGAGATCTGGATGGGGACATCTTGTAGCAACCCGAGATAAAGTTGTTGAAATTTAAAGGGAATGACGCATAGACTATAGTGTGCATTCTTGTATGGATGCTTTCAGACCGTGCATGGCGTCCTTTAAACCGTCGGCGCCCGACTATACTTTAATATTTTGACTTGAAATTTGCTGTATTTGTTGATTATTATATAATACAGAGATCTGGATGGGGTCATCTTGTAGCAACCCGAGATAAAGATGTTGAAATTTAAAGGGAATGACGCATAGACTATATGTGCATTCTTGTATATGGATGCTTTCAGACCGTGCAGGGCGTCCTTTAAACCGTCGGCGCCCGACTATACTTTAATATTTTGACTTGAAATTTGCTGTATTTGTTGATTATTATATAATACAGAGATCTGGATGGGACATCTTGTAGCAACCCGAGATAAAGTTGTTGAAATTTAAAGGGAATGACGCATAGTCTATAGTGTGCATTCTTGTATATGGATGCTTTCAGACCGTGCAGGGCGTCCTTTAAACCGTCGCCGCCCGACTATACTTTAATATTTTGACTTGAAATTTGCTGTATTTGTTGATTATTATATAATACAGAGATCTGGATGGGGACATCTTGTAGCAACCCGAGATAAAGATGTTGAAATTTAAAGGGAATGACGCATAGACTATAGTGTGCATTCTTGTATATGGATGCTTTCAGACCGTGCAGGGCGTCCTTTAAACCGTCGGCGCCCGACTATACTTTAATATTTTGACTTGAAATTTGCTGTATTTGTTGATTATTATAAAATACAGAGATCTGGATGGGGACATCTTGTAGCAACCCGAGATAAAGATGTTGAAATTTAAAGGGAATGACGCATAGTCTATAGTCTGCATTCTTGTATATGGATGCTTTCAGACCGTGCAGAGCGTCCTTTAAACCGTCGCCGCCCGACTATACTTTAATATTTTGACTTGAAACTTGCTGTATTTGTTGATTATTATATAATACAGAGATCTGGATGGGGACATCTTGTAGCAACCCGAGATAAAGTTGTTGAAATTTAAAGGGAATGACGCATAGACTATATGTGCATTCTTGTATATGGATGCTTTCAGACCGTGCAGAGCGTCCTATAAACCGTCGGCGCCCGACTATACTTTAATATTTTGACTTGAAATTTGCTGTATTTGTTGATTATTATATAATACAGAGATCTGGATGGGGACATCTTGTAGCAACCCGAGATAAAGATGTTAAAATTTAAAGGGAATGACGCATAGACTATAGTGTGCATTCTTGTATGGATGCTTTCAGACCGTGCATGGCGTCCTTTAAACCGTCGGCGCCCGACTATACTTTAATATTTTGACTTGAAATTTGCTGTATTTGTTGATTATTATATAATACAGAGATCTGGATGGGGACATCTTGTAGCAATCCGAGATAAAGATGTTGAAATTTAAAGGGAATGTCGCATAGACTATAGTGTGCATTCTTGTATATGGATGCTTTCAGACCGTGCAGGGCGTCCTTTAAACCGTCGGCGCCCGACTATACTTTAATATTTTGACGTGAAATGTCCTGTATTTGTTGATTATTATATGATACAGAGATCTGGGTGGGGACATCTTGTAGCAACCCGAGATAAAGATGTTGAAATTTAAAGGGAATGACGCATAGTCTATAGTGTGCATTCTTGTATATGGATGCTTTCAGACCGTGCAGGGCGTCCTTTAAACCGTCGCCGCCCGACTATACTTTAATATTTTGACTTGAAATTTGCTGTATTTGTTTATTATTATATAATACAGAGATCTGGATGGGGACATCTTGTAGCAACCCGAGATAAAGATGTTGAAATTTAAAGGGAATGACGCATAGACTATATGTGCATTCTTGTATATGGATGCTTTCAGACCGTGCAGAGCGTCCTTTAAACCGTCGGCGCCCGACTATACTTTAATATGTTGACTTGAAATTTGCTGTATTTGTTGATTATTATATAATACAGAGATCTGGATGGGGACATCTTGTAGCAACCCGAGATAAAGATGTTGAAATTTAAAGGGAATGACGCATAGACTATAGTGTGCATTCTTGTATGGATGCTTTCAGACCGTGCATGGCGTCCTTTAAACCGTCGGCGCCCGACTATACTTTAATATTTTGACTTGAAATTTGCTGTATTTGTTGATTATTATATAATACAGAGATCTGGATGGGGACATCTTGTAGCAACCCAAGATAAAGATGTTGAAATTTAAAGGGAATGACGCATAGTCTATTAATTCTTGTATATGGATGCTTTCAGACCGTGCAGGGCGTCCTTTAAACCGTCGGCGCCCGACTATACTTTAATATTTTGACGTGAAATGTCCTGTATTTGTTGATTATTATATAATACAGAGATCTGGATGGGGACATCTTGTAGCAACCCGAGATAAAGATGTTGAAATTTAAAGGGAATGACGCATAGACTATAGTGTGCATTCTTGTATATGGATGCTTTCAGACCTGAAATTTGTATTTGTTGATTATTAACTATAGTGTAATATTTTATTTTTTATTATACCCCCTCCCCCCCACCCCCTTCCACTCCCGAGACGACTGGTCGGATCGTGTGGTTGACACGCTCACTGAAGTTAAGTAGTAAATATTATCCCCATAATATAAAATTAAATCGATTGCATGCTTTGCACTTAATAATCAACAAAAGTCATTATTTACCAGATTTATCCAGACTTATTTTGAAAGATAGCATTACCGTAATGCCAAATCCAGCATATTACTACAGATTATAAGAACCTAAGTATTGTTTTTATGATTTTTTTTTAAAAACAAAATTACGTCATCTTTCCTCCGCTACTTGAACGCACGTGTGTTTGGTGCGCAGTTGGAATGAGTTGGAGTCATGCATGGTACGGAAGACACGTACAGCGATATGAGCGCGTTCACATTGGCGATACAACACCAAATGATCGGTATCGATAGTTTGGTTGCTGGTTTTGGCTGCTGAGTTTGGCTGCTGAGTTTGGTCGCTAGCTTCACCTTGGTCCTTGTGTTGAGGGGCTTCTAAGGGGATGATTTTATTTAATGCAAGCACGCCTGTTCTCCACACATTTTAAAGATGATGATTAAAGGTACCAGTTAGTAACTTGCAAAAAAACTTGTGGATGGACAAGTTGGATATATTAGTTTAACTGTCATGGCATGCATATGATGTTCTGCAAAAAATGTCATGGCATGCAGATGAGTTTTAATTGGCTAAGATGTTATGAGTACAATACAAATTTTAGAAAATGAAATGAACACTGGCTTGGGAGAACCGTTACATGTTAATGCTTTTACACAATGTCATATAGTTTCTTGATAATTTTTACCAAAATATTTTGATACCAGACATAAATATACATGTTTGGGTACTTATATTTCCCCTCCAAACTGAATGGTTTTCCAGTTTGTTCTCCAACAGTGTTACCAGTAACTTTAATATGTCTTTTGTTCTGAGAGGGTTATAGACTTTAAAGTGATCCATTAACTTTGTAAAATTCAACCAAAATCATTTGGAACTTTTTTCTTGCACCTTATTGTTTGGCTTATGGTAACAGAAGAGTGTAATGGCTTTGATTTTCAAATGTCTCCCTAACAGAGATGCCAAGTAGTACGTTTTTGGCGTATTTAGTACGTTTTCTAAGAAAAAAATACGTTAACATGATTTTTAAATTTTTATTTAAAATTTTTTTTTTTAATAATTCTTTTCCCCCCCCCCCTTCTCCTCCCCACCATATAGTAACAGTTGAAAATGGCAAAAATAATTAGGTTGAACCCTGAAAAACTAATTATTAAAGTTATAAATTTGAAATATATCACAAATAAACAAAACAAACTCATAAAACGCTGTGTGATTGACTGAATCAACTTTTATATTAACGCAAACATAAAGAGTATTTTTGCTGTGCGAAAATAAATTCGCGAAAAAATAAGATTTTTTACCTCATACGTTGGCTGCACTGAAAATACTTTTTTTTGGTCCAAAATACTGTTTTTTAGAGCTCAGAATACTTTTTTTGGTTTGTGAAGGTTGGCATCTCTGCCCTAATTATGAAGATATTTAAGATTGAATTTGAAAGCGTCTATGGACACCTCCGACCATAGTCAAGAGTATCCAAATTTGGTTACTAAATCCTCCATAGTATCCAAATTTGCATACTACACTCTAACGATCGGAATAAATTCAGACATCGATTTACTCTTTTTTTTTCCATTTGGTAAACATTTTCTTTTCTATGAAACTCTCACATCATTCTCAAGAATCTTACAATGATATTGGTATATGATTGAAGTCTCAAATATCAATTTTGGAAAAGAAAAAAAAAATAATGGATCACTTTGATAGTAAAAGTGCTTGTTTATTTTGTCATTATGTACCATATATATCGCCTCATTCCTTGAGGCATTTTGTCATTCAGTTTTTATTTTAAAATGTTTATCCTAGGAAAGAACATCCTTGTGATATGATTGATTATCAAGGGGTGAACATTTATTCTAAGTATAAAAATATCGTTTGGCACATATTTCTTGGAAATTTGTCTAAATATAAAACTGTTCTCTCTTTAATAGCAGTAGTTGTTTGAATGATTGTATCCTATGAACAATTCATTGATGTTTATGTCACCGAACTGGAAATTATGAAATGTTATATTTAACATGCTTTATCATATTGATTTCATGTGTAATAATGTTAGCCGTGTAGGATTTCAGTCTGGTAAATTAGATCCAGACACTCGGCCATGTCACGTCCTAAAATAGCCAAGCCAAATATCAACAGATTTAGTCAAGGCATGTTACAAAATGCTCAAGATCTAGATATGAAATTAAATTATGTAGTATGTACAATAACATAATATTGCAGTCGTTTTTAGAAGTGAATTACATCTGAAGAGAGGAATTGTCTCTATAGTTGGTTAGAGTTTGAAGATACATGTTTCATTTGAAGTTTCAATGTTTTAATGTAAAGTTATTAATTTTATCTTTTGGAAACATTTTTGAACCGTTGTCAAAAAAACATAATTGGCAAGGTGAAAGGGCTTCAACATGAAGTGGTACAGTAATAAAATCTTTGATATCCAGGAAGTATTGCACATTTGTACAAGATTACAAGAATCAGTTCTATTTTCCACTCCTGTTCTTTATACATTTTTTAATTTCCTGTATTTATTTATAATTTAAACTACAAGACCTACATGGTTACTGTTGAAAGTGGGTAGCTTTTTTACTTTTATACAATAAACTACATTTATAAGAGAATGCATGTTATACTAAAATAAAGTAGTTTTAAAGGGATTAGTGTGACTCCTTGGTAACATTTCATAATTATATTATATCATATTGTCTAATTGCTAGTTTACCTAGAAGTTTTCTTTGGCAATGGTCCCATTTGAATGATGTTCTAAATTAGCTTATTAGAGCAGTTGCACAGGGTTTTTACAGTTTTGTCTATATTTAAAGGGGACCACCAGGCAAAGAACAACACATTATTATGTGTTTTGGTACCGTTTTGTGATATCAAATAGATACCCAACATTTTGCAAAGGGTTGTGTAATTCATAAACAAAGCAATTAATTTCCACCACTTACGGAACCACTGCTATTTCCTGGTTCCATACGGGCCAACCATTTGCGAGTGCGCCAATGCTATTCACGCGTACGTTTGTAGACAATAGATTCCCGGGCGATTCATTCGCTCTGCGTACATCGCAATTCACCGCACACATCGCAGTCTTCGCAATTCAGACCGCATGAACGCATGCTTTAGAATGGTGATGCGTTTCCAATTATATATTTTTTTCTGGAAACGTATTTTTGTGAACTTGTTGATGGAATGGAATACTAAATATGTTACCTTTCTTTAATAAGAATATTATTTTTGGGTGGTGGTACCCTTTAAATAAATATAAATATTTTGACTATTTGATTTGCAATATTTTAAAATTATTTTTGAATTTGTTTCTATTTTGAATGAATAATAAGAAAGCTAAACAAATGCACTTTTGTTTGCACATATTTCCATGACAGTTCTTCACATGCCATGAAACTTACCATCTAACCTTAGAATAAGAAATGTGGACAGTTTGGCATAAATGTGGATGTAGATGTTGTCACATTTTCCCCCTTCAATTTTTGAATGGATAACATTGTGAATTCTGGACAATGATAGTTTTGTTTCACCCTATTTTCGTGACTGTTTTTCACATACCATGATACATTACAATTACAATTTTACCTTAGAATGAGGAATTAGGACTGTTTGGCCTCATGGTGGATGTAGATGTTTTCACATTTGCTTGTTTCATTGGTTTTAATGGATATTGTGAATGTTGAGCAATGATAATTTTGTTACACCCAATGATAATTTTGTTACACCTAATTTTCATGACTGTTTTTCACATGCCATGATACTTACCATCTTACCTTAGAATGAGAAATTTGGACAGTGCATGTGGCCTCATGGCGGCTGTAAATGTTGTCATGTTTTTTTTTGGTTTAATTTTTGAATGGATATTGTGAATGCTGAACAATGATAGTTATGTAACACTCTTATTCCATGACTATTTTTCACATACAATGATACTTACCATCTTACCTTAGAATGAGAAATTATGATAGAGTGGGCCTCATGGCAGATTTAGATGTTGTCACATTAAAAAATTTTTTTAATGGATATTGTGAATGTCGAACAATGATAATTTTTTGTTACACCTAATTTTCATGACAGTTTGTTCACATGCCATGACGTATACTTACCGTCTTACCTTGAAATGAGAAATTGGGACAGTGTGGCCTCATGGCGGCTGTAACTGTTGCCATGGTTACCTTCCTGTGTGTCATTGTGTGGCTAGACCTGACAAAACCGTCTTGGAGACCCGGGGGTGTCTCTCAAATGTTTTAAGTTGAACTTAAGTTGTTCAAGTTTGCCTTAGAACTACATGGTAGGCTATTTGTAGCCTTAGAACAAACATTCAATAATGACATACACATTCTGAAGCAAAAATATATATGCAAATATCGTAGACTTTGAAAGTAACTTTTTACATCGAGAACATGAAATTACCTTGATAAAATAAAATATTTTCAAAAACTGATTTGGCAGTTCTACAATGCAACTAATGGCTTTTTGTAAAGTTTGGTTTATCTTAGATAATTATAGTCCTACTTACATATATTTTTAAGTATCACCTGAGCCTATAGTATCAAATGCATCTGGATACCCTGTTTGCTCACATTGTAGAACTTTGCTAATCACACACTTGTTGGATGTTGTGGTAATTGTTTGTTGTTTTTTAATAGCAGAGATTCTTTAATACAGGCCCTTGATCTTTTAATTCCTAGTTTCTTACAGTAGAAAAGGTAGAAAATACAGACGAATTTGCCAAAGATAATTAAAAGTAACCGTCATGCATTTTAATAAGATGATGAGGAAATGGCCCATAAAATGGCTCAATTCAGTCACTAAATCAGCTCCCCAGTGTTGTCACTTCATGTTGGTCATGTGTACTCATCATCATTCACTATTTCAAGAAAAAAGGGGTTATTTTTCCATAGGTGATCCATAATCAATGAGAGAAAAAAAAAATTCTTGATATTCATGGAGATGATAAAATGGGGTTTCATTTGCTGAAAATGTGCATGATAGGCTGTGAATAGGGGGTAATTTTTCACTTTTAGAACAATCATGTGTTGCTTCTTTTAAATATGAATCGACACCAACGGGATATGTTCTGAGTTCAGTGGTTGGTTGAACTAGATGCTTAACTCAGAATTAGGACAGATATTATAAACATTTTGGGATGGCCTCATGGTGGCTAGCTTTTGTCATGGTGTCTTTCCTGCCTGACACATTGTGTGGCTATAAACTGGATTGATACTGACAACAATTTCTTTGATACTAAGGCCCATATGAATTCATAAAACCAAAACCACCAGAGCCCATGTGTATTTATGAAACCTTGCAAGCATTATTGCCCAACTCTTAATTTGTTATACACTAGCTAAGTCTAATTGAAGTAAGAACATATAGATCTGAAATGCGAACAGCCGGCCTCTTGGTGGCTAGATATTGTCATGGTGTCTTTCCTGTGTGTCACATTGTGTGGCTGTAAACTGGATTAATACTGACAACAATTTCTTTGATACCAACGCAATGCCCATGTTAATTTGTGAAACCATGCATTCTTATATTTGCCAAAATTCTAGGAATTTGTTGAATGATAAGTGATCAAAGCACTAGTGTTTTTTTATTAGTTGCCAACTAGAGTTATAACTTATTTACAAGCTTTCTGAGTTCAGTGAATGGTTTACCTAGATGTTTAACTCAGAATTAGGACAGATTTTGGAAACACTATGGGATGGCCTCCTGGTGGCTAGCTATCGTCATGGTTGTGTGTCCTGCTTGACACATTGTGTGGCTCTAAACTGGATTGATACTGACAGCAATTTCATTGGTACCAGGGCCCATATGAATTCATAAAACCAAAACCACCTTGCAAGCTTATTGCCCAACTCAGAATGTGTTAGCTATGCTAGCTAGGGCTTATTGAAGTAAGGAATTAGTAGTCTCACTAGTAGCTAACTAGAGTTGACTTTATAGTTTACAACTATGCTTAAACTCACTTATTGTTTAAGATCGATGTTTTTGTTCCACCTAGGGATAGGTTGCTCCTTGTTTGCACAGTCTGCAAGACAACGTCAATTGCATGAAAACTTTCAAGCTTATTTCCAACTAAGGATTACTTTGATGCTATTAAGTAAGGAAATAGTGGTCTCATTGGTTGCTAACTAGAGTTAATTTAGTTCCCAACTATGTTTAATAGTTAACCTCACAAGTATCATAAGTTCAAAGGTGTTTTTGTAGTTGCCACTTAGGGGTATTGCATCCTGTTAGCCCGAGATGGTATTTTGTTGCTTTATAAGCCCTCGCATCAAATTAAAGTCTAGTTTGCAACTATGCTAGCATTATATTTTATGATTGTAAGCCTCATTTTATAAGGATGATTTATTGTAAATGCAATCCAATAAAGGTTATACAAGGAATGCAAAAGTACAGAATGTAGTGATGGGTGCTCCTAATATGTTAAGAACTTTTATGTAATAATGAAAACACATGTTTGAGAGGTTTTTTTTTATATGAAAGATGAAATATGTTTAGAACTTTTATGTAATAATGAAAAAAACATGTGTTGAGAATTTTTTTTTTACGAAATGAGAAATACAGGAACACAGAAATGAAAAGTGCCTCCCAGTCCCGGGACCTGGAAATTTGTTTGACACGTTTTAATAAACAGCCCTAATTGCTAAGGAAGTGGTGCCCTTCGCAGAGGGCACATGCATCATACAAACATATCAAAGTTTGTATCTCCAATTTGTTGACATTTCATGAAGCTTATAGAGGATTACGCATCATGTGTCATTCGATCCCCCGGTTTTTGTTGAAATGTTGAGTAGATTTGCGATCGAGTTATGCATGCATATCCTATACGGAATTGAGTTGGATGAGTGTAGTTTCGTTTATATTTGTATATTATTGCGTTTCGGTCCTGTGTGTGTGTGTCCCATGGGGGAATGAGTGGTTTGCATCTGTGGGATAAGAATAGGCCGCAAACAGTATCAGAATTGTGCTTGATGCACTGATTGTAGTCTTCGTTGGGAAATGTGTTCTGCAAAAATAGAACTAGGATTTTTGTCATTTAACCGGGCTGAGTGGATGTGCTTGCAGCTAACACAGTGCAATTCACTTCTGAGGCCGCTTGGGTAAGAAAAATATAGATTTCTTTCTTTCTGTGAGATATGTGTTTGGTGTGTAGTATGTGATCAATAGGCCTTTGTCAGTAGGAATCTTGTGTGATGTGCTGTAGTTTTCCCCAAAAAGTATGTTTCTGCAAAACTAGAACTAGAAGTTGTGTGTTTTAACCAGGCTGAGTTAACATGTTTGCAGCTAAAAACAGTGCAATTCACTGCTTCAATATCTCTTTGTCATGTGAATCTGTTTTCGCTGATAAATGGAGTAATTCTTTAGTTGTGGCATTATATGTTTGAAATATAAAATGTTCTGCCTTGTGATTGTCTATCATGATGTGTATATTGAACTGTTTAATGTGAAGGATAATAAATGACTTTTGTATTGTAATTCTTTCATTCCTGTGACCTAGGAGCTCATTCATATGATATACAGTGCAAAGTGTTCAAATGTTTCAAATGCATTTTCTCTAAAATTAGTATTACATGTACTTGCATATTTCTCTACTACATCAAAATTTTTCAAGGAGCAAGGGCGCATTATCCTTAACCATGAGCGTCGATCCTTACGTAATACCTATTGTTGAGCAGGGGGATAAATGAATAGATCACTCCCCCCCCCCCCGAACAATAGGTATCAATTACAGATTGACGCCCATGTCCTTAACCCCTCCCTTGACAACCCTCCCCAGAGGAGGAAGAGGAGAGAGGTGGAAGAATGTCAAAAGTGAGACAAAAATGTGTGCAAATGTTTCTTAAAGTATCTTCAAATCCCTTTTTGCCATCTAGGAAATTGTGGGATCTAATTCTCATGAAACAAGTCTCCCATCAGTATTCTCCTCAGGAGAAACATGAGGAGAGGATGTCGGTTTTACATTATTGGACCATAATAATTATTTGCAAATGACTCTAAAAGTATATATTTGTTTGTATACCAGGATCGTATGTCATCTACGAGCAGGGATCGCAGTCTCCTAAACACATCTACTTAGTAAATGGTCATATACGATGGTATGACCATTTACACGCCCGACACGCAATATCATTGCAGCAACCGGTGTATACTTATAATGCATGGGTGACGTGCATTCTTCTACACGGGACTTGTACATTGTCAATGCAATGCAGACTGCACATTAGAGTATTGTAATGTTTGTTTGTGTGCTCCTATAAAGTACTTTTCTTGGTAGCACTCCCTGGCAGGAAACAAGAAGGGAGGTTACCGGCAGATCTCTAGCACGATACCCAAATCCAACTATTTGTCCATCCTGGTGGAAAAGAAATGGCAAAAGGAGTGTGAAGCATTTAGATTGCTTCTAAATTATTATTTTCTTTTTTTCCCCCCAGATCATATGTAATTTAGTAGCAGGGGTCGCAGTCTCCTCAAACACTTTTCTCGGCAGCGCTCCCCGGCGGGAGACGATGACAGAAGCGGACGATACTCCAGCACGAGACCAAAGTCCGTCTGTTTGTCTATTCTGGTGAACAAGGAATGGCAGCAACAAAGTGATGCATGATAGATTGTCTCTAAATGTTTCTTTTCTTTCTTCCTCCAGGATCGTATGTCATCTAGGAGCCGGGGTCGCAGTCTCCTCAGGCACTTTTCTCGGCAGCGCTCCCCGGCGGGAGACGATGACGGAAGCGAACGATACTCCAGCATGAGACCCAAGTCCGTCTGTTCGTCCATCCTGGTGGACAAGGAGTGGCAGCAGGAGAGCGATGAGCTCCTGGACCTGATGGTCGCCCAGGGGAAGATCTCCAGGGACGACAGAGATGACCTGCTGCGGAAGTTTGCCACCGACAGGAACTTCAAGAGCGGGGACGCTCAGAGGATGATCCTTGCCAATCTTGTCAAAGTAAGTTACATTTATTTTTATATTAAAGACATGATCTCAGAAAGGAAAGTTGATGCATTTTAGAAGAGAAGGCTGTACAGTTTTGTCGTGTTATTGTTCCTTTATTATAAAAAGATGTTCAGGCTTTCAATAATTTATTTTGTTTTCATTTAATGTATTTAGACCAACAGGATATTCATAGACAAAGCAGTCCTCAACTCAGGTGTACTTAGAATTGTCGCTTCAGCAGAACCATATATGCAAGAATCACAGTAGAGGACATCAACACATTTAAGGATAAGGGGAAACAGTCATCTATTGTTTTTTGGTTACTCAGAAGATTACATGTTTTTAGTGTATTACAATAGACTGTCAGGGATACAATGATTTCATGTTTATTCAGACCGGTAGGATATCTATAGATGATGCAGTCCACTACTCGAGACTTCTTGGGATAGTGGCTTCAGCTGAGATTGAAGCAAGAACCATAGCAGAAGTTAGCAATGCATTTCAGGAGGAAAAGACAAAAGTCATTTGTGTTTTTGTGCTTGTTTAAAAGATTAAATTTTTTTAGTTTAGCAGGCTGTCTAGAATACAACTAAAATGATTTCATGTTTATTCAGACCAGTAGGATATCCATGGTCCATTACTCAAGGCTTCTTGGTATAGTGGGCAAGAACTGTAACAGAAGTCTGCAACGTAGTTCATGAGGAATAACAACAGCCAATCTTTTGCTTTCTTTTGCTTGTTTAGAAGACAATTGAAATGGTTTAAGTGTAAGACAATAGACTGTTAGGAATACAACTAAAAAGATTTCACCTATTCTCAGACCGGTAGGATATCCATAGACGATGCAGTCCATTACTCAAGACTTCTTGGTATAGTGGCTTCAGCTGAGACTGAAGCGAGAACCATAGCAGAAGTCAGCAACGCATTTCAGGAGAAAAGGCTCTACAATTTTGGCGTGTACAAGTACTACAAACATCGCACATGTCAGCGAAGAATTCTTCAGGTAAATTTTGTTTCTCTATGTTTATTTTGATCATTTTGTTGCAGTTTTGTTGTAACCAATTATCCTGTAGATAAAAAACTATGTACATTTTACTGTACTAAGACTGTTCTTGTCAAACTTAATTTTTAATTCAAACATATAAATAAATTGACCAGAAATATATTGTGATTAAAAATGAGCAAAGAAAATGGGATTCCAACGGGAACTTAATTTTTGGCGGTTAACAAATGTATTTCTGGAGAACCTTATTTTTAAAAATATTTTACACTGATGCAATAAATTTGAAAGGAGATATGGACTATAATTTTTAATAACATCATAGAAACTTTTTTCACTTTTCATAAACTTTCCAGGGGATTTTGTTGTATGTAGGTCAAAGGGCAAATACAATTTTTGTTGACCAATTTTATAAGTTGAGACATATTTCTTTTGAACTTATTGTATAAAAGATTATATTATATGACCTATAAAGATACTGGTGTGCGATTGATCAAAATGCTGTCACGTGACCATCGCTACAAGGATGAGAAGCGTTATATTGACCGGTAAATTACGTCACCGGTCAATATAACGGCGTTATATTGACAGGTGACGTAATTTACGTCACAATGGGTGTGTGAAGATGAACAATGTGCGCGTATTAGCATCCTGGCACGCGCAGCGTTGTTAAGCTTTCTACGGAGATTGCGCGATCCGAAAGTAAATTTGAAAGGAAGTTCGAATAAAGAAGCATTTTGCACAGCATTTCGATAATAACACGTCTGTTCTACTGGAAGGATTTTGATTTGATTTTCCCTTGTCCATAATTTTATTTCAACACCAAATTTATATTTATCTTGATTTGTATCTATATAGGTCATCATAATATAACAGATATTGACTTTTTCCTTCGGGAACCATATAACATTTCATTTCCCTTGGGGGAGTTATATTTTTGTCTCGGAATACTATATTTTTCCTCAGCGCTACGCACTTCAGAAAAATATAATGTCCTTCGACACAAATATAACTTCCCTCGAGGATCTCAAATGTTATATTGCCCCTCAAGACAGTCAATATCTGTATAATATTCAAGAATCGAAATAAGAATTGTCAAACATGACAACCTGGATTTTGTCAAACTCTACCCTACATTACAATCACAATTCATTTCATTTCATGTCATTTTATTTCTTTCCATTTAATTCAGTGTTTTGTCTTGTTCTCAAAATTCTAGATAGATTTCCAGACCTGTCAGCTGTGCAATATCCAAAAGGGAAATCTTAACCGAAAGTTCAGTTTCGTTGCTGTGACGGACTACGAAAGTGAGGTAAGTCTATCAATTCACACAATCTCTTTCTTCTTCTTGTTTCTTCAGAGGTACCAACATTGAAATTTAACAATCAGGAAGATTAAGGGAAATTTTATCAGGAATCAGGAGATATGTATCATATGCAAATAACCTAACAGCAATAATATTTCAATAATCAGGGAGATAGGCTGATGGGATGAAATCCTATGCTGTAATCTTAGTCTATTTTCAGGGAGTCTCCTGCGAAATGAGGGAGACTTGGCAGCTCTGTTTCTTTTCGTAATCTCTTTTTTTTATCATTGTAGAGAAACATAAATATGATTGCCATGAAATATACTTTACTTTATAACCCATTCAGGACTGGTCCAGAAAATACTTAGGGCTTGGGTTTTTGGAGAATACATCTTATAGCAAAATCAATCAGTCCTGAACGGGTTAAAAAGAAGACAATTGTTTAACATGAACTTTTTAAAAATGTACAGAATACATTATAGTTATTTGTTATGTTCTTCTAAGCAATATAAGCTGTAGGAGATTTGTCACAATTTTTCATAAGTCATTTTTGTAATGTGCAGAAATGATTAGTTTCACATGCTCAATATTTCACTGCATAAGCCCATGTCACATATCACCGAATAGCATCAATGGAAGCACGATGGAGAGCCACATTTTAAAAACTGTTTGTCTCTGTTTCTTGTCCGTCTCTTGTTCTGCGAATGCATTCTTTGTCATGTGATGTACACTGTTCTATATGGCGGAATGCTTTGTGCATGAGGCAATGGAGATGACTTTCACCACTGGAGAATTTGGGTGGAATTCACAAAGGAGGTTTGTAGGAGGTTTGTACAAACCATGGTTTGACCATGGTCTACATCTATGGAATG
Organism: Echinarachnius parma; assembly: GCA_037951105.1. Lineage (NCBI taxonomy): Eukaryota > Metazoa > Echinodermata > Echinoidea > Clypeasteroida > Echinarachniidae > Echinarachnius > Echinarachnius parma. Next base: position 70,875 of record JBAMJV010001004.1, on the reverse strand, counting down.
CCATTTGTAAACTGATGGAGAAGGAATGTAAACTCCTTGTTAACTCCTTGTTAACAATGTTGATTTACAATTTACTTTTATACGAGCAGCATTCCATAGATGTAGACCATGGTAAAACCATGGTTTGTACAAACCTCCTACAAACCTCCTTTGTGAATTCCACCCATAGATTGCGCAAATTTTCTATCCGTCAGGCCTCCTTTTATGTTATGCAGGGATATGTGACAACACCTATACTAACGGTAGACACATGTATTCCCCCTGGGTGATGGAATGGTTCTGATACAGCAACATGTTGACTGTAAGAGGCAGCCAACAGTCCCCACATTAACAAGTTTCACATTGGGTGTTGACATTCTTATAAAACTTTAGTACATGACCTACCTGGTTCCTGTAGACTATGGGTTAACATGTAAAAGAGGCACAACAAATTGATTCATTAAATTGGCCAAATTAAGTTAATATCCTCATTCAATCACTAGTCTTTAAAATGAAAATTGATGTCTAGAGCAAATCTGTTGACTTGGATAGGCAGGCAGTCTGACTTTTCCTTTTTATTCACGAGACTCTATTAATTTGAGCATAACTGTTTACACAGATAGCCAGACTGTTTTCCTTTTTTTGTAGTCTTATTTATCCAGGTTGGCCTCTTCAGTGCTCTTTTTTTTCCTTTCTTTTATCCCAGAGGGACCTACATCTGATATTATTTTTACCTTTATATTTAATAGTGAAACTAATTTTTAATAAAACTTTTGACACAGATAGCCAGACAGTTACTTTTTCTTTCTTAATTAATGATTAAAGGTAATCTTCTGTTTCAACTTTTCTCTTATTTTCTGTTTAATGACTTGTACATGGCTTAAGTAAAGCTATAACGGAATTATTGGAATACACGGCTCAAAATATGTACTGACCCACTGGCCAGTGCATGGGCCACTAAAAATTAGCCATGGGCCACTTACATTTCACTTGGTGTCCAATTTCACTTCAGGTTGCTAAAATGTGAACATTTGTGGTTATATTTGCCAGACTGGGCCACAAGGTGGAAAAAAGTTGGCATTTGCAGTACTAGATTCTTATTAGGATTTTAATGGTTTCAGAACATTTATTTAAGATAGTACTGTGAATCATAAGTAATTGAAATCTTGTATACATTTTGGTACAAACCCCAACATATTCCAGTATAGTTTATAAAGTAATCAAGAAAGAAACCAACATGTTTACATAACTTACACAGAGTTACACAGTGATACACAGTGATACACATGCAAAGTGATATTAGCAGACTCATTGCGCCGACTTTTTAGACAGTGTTAACTATCCAGTGGATAGTTAAAAATCTAAACACTTCAATCGTAAGTATCTTTTTACCAAAGGGGAAATTTAAAAGATCAAAACCTGTTCCATGCTTCTAATGGTATATCCAATACAACAAAGTGTGAGAGAACCACAGAGTTCTGAGTAAGTTTTGAGGATTTGGATAATGTTACTAGAAACAAATCAAAAACATATGTCAGAGTTATCCTTGAATGCAACATCTAGTGCCCCATACATTTATTTACCTGTTCAGTATTCCTGTCAACACACTGTATGTGGTTTCCTTATGAGATTTGATTTACAACAATGTTTTACTATTTCCAACCAAATCCTGATGTGTCAGGATTTCATCTTCTAGATGATTGATGGGATATAATGGTTTTCAGGCATGTTTTCCCCCAAATTAAATTCAACTGACATGAACCAAGGAGGTTCAAACATGACGAGATCTATCACCAGTTAATATATTCAAACACCTGTTAGTATCAATGCGTGAACAAAAAGAGTATTAAGGACTCTCGCTACTTTGATCACGATCTGTGATGCCGCCTAAAAATCACTATGATGTGGTAGGAAAGTGATCGATATACACAAATATTACTCTAGAAAGTACAATTTTGTGTCTTTCAAATTGAAATTAATATGATGTATTATGATAGTATGGATGAGGAGTATTATAGCTTCCCATGCAGAAACATGGTCAAATATTGGAGATACAAGGCAATAATCTTTGAATACAACTCCTTCTAAAATCCTGATTTCTCAAATTCCGCAAAAATCCTCAAGTCAAGTTTATGTTATTTTAAAAAATTCTTCCTTGAAAATTAAATCTTATAAGCGGCCGATTGCGGCCCTAGCAGAAATGTGATAATTTTTGCATGGATAAAATCATTGTATTCCCTTTGCTTGTCCTAATATGCAATGTATACACCACGTTATAGCTGGGATTATGGGTCATCAGCGAAAACTGGGAAAAACTTTCATTTTAGACATCCATTGTCATTGTTGCTTGACATTGCAGGAATTCAGAAATGCGCCTTATTGTCATAAAGCCTAAATGCATCTGTGGATGTACGCATAACTCGGTGGAGGCATCATAGTTCGAACAATAGGGTCTAGGTTTGAAGTATCTCCTTGTGTTTTGAACCTCCTTGCATGAACCATGTATTTCACCCTGCTTTTAAATGTTGTTGCATAGTAACATTTTCAAACATGTTCATATCTCTGAAAATGCTGGAAAAGCGGCAAATGTGCATGGACGCAAGTTTGCGTCATTTGAAAGGGACAAATTCCTGAATGTAGAGTAAATAGTTATCGAAACAGTTAACTGGTTTCCAAAATAAATTTCACTAAAAGTGCTAATTTATTTCAATAGTTGGTGTCACACTGGGGCCAATTATCTAGATAAAATAATTATCTGGATAATTTGTAGCATGTCTATTACCTGTCTGTCACATACGCAGGTGAATTATCTAGATAACTATTATCGAGATAATTGTGTGTGACACCAGCTAGAGCTAAAATATTAGTATATCTTTGTCTAATGGACTGAGGATACAATATATTGTTTTTGTGGGAAAATTATCCATTATACATTATGGAATGGAGAGTGAAGTCCATTTGTATGACATTCATATAAAACTAATGTGATCTTACAAAATATGAAATGTATTTTTATTTTGGAACTGACAGGAAATATGAATTGTCATTTCTTACTTTCATCTATTCATATTTTGTTTTCAGATTTGTAGCTTGCAAATCCCTGATAAGATCTTCAATCATTTAAGGGGGTGCAGTCATGGCGTCAACAGGGAATTTGATCATTTTGTCAAAATTGTGTTATCATTTAGATAACATTGTCTCACATTCTATCAACTTTATATTCATGTCTTTAATACATTCTACATTATACGTAATTGTATTTCCAGTTAGCAACTTTATGTTCTAGTTCTCTAGTGGAAATAGTTTTGAAAGAGATGATGTCAAAAGTAAATTGGATTTTATGCTCAAGGATATACTGTTCAGTTTTCTATCCCTCGGCAGTCTGTTGCTATGTTTAGTTTCTTGATGGAGTTGATAAAAAATGAAAGACCATGTTAGCAGAGTATAGATACAATCCCTCGTAAAATGTATAGCATTTATACAACACATACATTTTGTAAGTAGTTTAAATACTGTACATGAATTTTGAACATAAAATAAAAACTGTCACAACATTGGTTTCATTAATTACAACACATACATTTTGTAAGTAGTTTAAATACTGTACATGAATTTTGAACATAAAATAAAAACTGTCACAACATTGGTTTCATTAATTGCATAATGTAATCAGCTCTATGTTGCTATGTTTAGTTTTTTTGATGGAGTATATAAAAATGTAAGACCCTACAAGCAGTGACAAACTACAGTATAGTTACAATCCTTCGTAAATGAATTACAGCATTTATACAACACATATACAAACACATACTTTTTGTAAGAAGTTTTAATACTGTACATGAATTTTGAACATAAAAATAAAAAATGTCACAACATTGGTGCATTTATTGCATTACATAATCCGTTCTTTGTTGCTATGTTTAGTTTTTTGATGGAGTTGATAAAAATGAAGACTCTGCAAGTAGTTGACAAAGTATAGATACAATCCTACACTTTGAAAAATTTTCATTTTGATTTACACACACCTTTTGTAAGACATTTCAGTAGTACTGAACATGAATTGTTCACTTCACATGAGTTAGAAGACAAAAAACAGGCGCTCAGGACGAATTAACCCCCGAAATGCCAAAAAGAGCCCCTGAAAGTCATAAAAGAGCCCCAATGAAATTGCATAGATTTCAATGCAAACCAAATTTTGTAGTGCTATTTTCATGCAGGCAAAAATAATGTTTGTATATTTTCCCCCTGCTTAACATAAAGATCTTCTGTCACAAAACTCTAGGTACAATGGTGCATTTATTTCAAATTCAGTCGGGATAATGGTTTAAGCTTAATAAGCAATAAGCAAGTTGGACTCAGACAAGGATGACTGCATGCATTCTTGTGCTGACTTACTTTTCAAATGTATTATTCAATAAGAGATTCTTTTTGAAAACATTATTAATTATTTCGATACGCCAGATCTTGCATTGAAGTTATTCTAATATGAAATATTACTGTGCATATTAGTGTTTGCAGCACAGATACCTTTTTCTGAAAGTGATATTTAAGACTTCAATCATATACCAATTTCATTGTAAAATTATTTTAAAGATGTGTAATAGTTTCATAGAAAAAGAACTGAGAAAAAAGTGACAGTCATCATTGTAATTGTATCGTTTGCAGGAAGGACTGAGGTTTTTCATCTACTTCAAGGATCACCATGAATATGAGATGGAGGCAGATACCTTGGAGGAAAAGGAGAAGGTGAGCAATAAACTGTGACTAAATATGAGTGACATTTCTTAACAAGCATTCTTTTATGAACAAAATTTAAAACATGAATCATATTTGAGATAAAATTGGGGTTTCTTTGCTTATTTTAAAAATTGTGATATATACAGTATATCTCCAATCTCTGTGTCTTATAAATCCTGACCACAGGAAAGCTGCTCGATGAGTCAATGATGCATATGTTTGTACGCAATGTGAGCAGCGTTTATTCATGCGATAATACGCTCATCGAAGAGACTCAGAACCCAGTGATAACTGTATATACGGGATCATATTCGTGCACACATTGCGTTGCAGAGCGGCGCTTGGTCAGTTTCCCTATGTTTGAATTTTAAATGTTACCAATAAATAAAATTTGACCATTCTGCTGCAGATCTGCAGGTTGCTGCAGATGATCGTGGAGCAGAACAAGTCGGCAGCGATGGGACGCGTGATCACCCAGGCAGACTTCAAGGGGACCCTGTCGCAATGTCAGGCAGTCATCAAGGAGGGCTTCCTGGAGAAGAAGAATCACAACCTGTACACCACATGGACAAGGTTTGTCAAATAGTCGAGTTTGTTTATTTGAGTTGAGTTTATTTTATTTCACTACGGTCACTTGCTTCAGCCAGTGGCTGTTTTTCAGCAAGTCCATTCCATATTAAAAAGCACATTTACATACTCAACATTATACACATAGTGTAAACAAACAATTTAAAAATACAATAGTTTATAGTACGAAATTCCAAATACAACAAATATATATATATATATATTTACTAATTTACAAATAATTCCTCTAAAGTAGATATTCACAAATTTTAAATTTAGATTCAGCTTATATCACCATATTTCAGATGCTATCATCCTTACCAAGGAAATTGCATGTAAGCATTTCAAAACATTGATATTAAGGAATAATGTTCAATCAAAATAGAGGTAATATGTTAGCTCACTATTGCATTCAAAAGTCCTGCTTTTAGAAACTTTTTGCTCAGTTTCATTGACCATTATTTTTCTAAAGATTTCCTGTCTACCCCAAGGAAAATTAGTATTGCAGCTTCAGACCCTTCATTTGATGTTACTTTGCATTTGATGTTTACAGATCATATTGTTTTGGTGAAGCATGTACAATCAAAGTTGTTCAATCAGATTTGATCAGATATTATAGATGGGAGTCTATGGAAAATGTGCTAAATATCTAAAATCAAATTGCCTGCAATTGGTTAATAATCGGTGTGACTTTGTGGCGAAACTAACATTTCAAGAGAACTATTACCCAATAAGCTGTTCTTCATAATAATGAATAGATGTGACCTCATACTTTGATTCTATGATTGTTAATGAGGGGTATGATTAAGGTCCTAATTAGATATACCTGTTCCCAACAACATCATCATCATAACAATAAACAATTACTGCTGACAAAATCATACAAATCCATGCCAATGGTGATAACCTTTCTTGTCATTCATTAAAATTGTCATTCATTGATAAATAAACTTTGTTGAACTTTTGAGTGATTACCAAAATAGAGAGCCATTCTTGCTTCTTTTGTGTACATTAATTAGCATTTATATGAAGGTAATATAATGTCATTAGATAGAGAAAAGGGTTGATATTAATTATTAAGCCTTGTGGAACTTTGTGTGATTACAAAAAAAAGAGCCAGCCCATATGCTTCCTTTGTGTACATTAATAAGCATTTATATGAAGGTTACAGAATGTGGTTAGAGCAGAGAGACAACTGTGGTTAACCAACCATTCCACTAATGACCCTCTACAACTCTTGATGATGTGCCAATACATTGTGACATCATGCTGTCACAGACATAGGTGTGGTCAGTGACTACAATTGCTCCTAGCAGTGAAAGTATATTCCTGTTTTACTGTTTAGAGATGACAATGAAGTTGAAAGGGGATCCACCACATAAAGAACAGCACTGGCTTATATGTTTTGGTACAGTTGTTTGATATTAAATAGATGTCCTACACTTTGCAAAGGGTTGTGTAATTGGAGACGATAGAACCATGGAAGCTGCGTATAGTCCTACACAATAGACTAGTCTTGTGCAGACACATGAACACATGTACTTACGTATGGTGATTAGCTTTCAAATTATATAATTTGTCTGGAAACCTATTTTCTGAAACTAAAACTAGTACCTTTCCTTTAGGCAAGACGTCCAAATTCTGTTAATACGATCGGCGAAGAGCGGCGATGTAGCACAAAAGAATGTTTTCATTCGTCTGGACGATTCCCAAATATTGTATAAGAAGCTCATTAAAATTCAGACCTTGCTCATTATAAGTCTGATCTTTTGTCTGTGATTGTATTGTAAGTTACCGGTAGCTCCGACGCGTCGGAACGTTCGTTACATACTTATCTTTTGTTAAAAAACGCACTTTTCTTATCCCTTCGAAAGCCGAGTTATTTCATTGTTATAGTTCTAATTCGTCCCGACGATACAAGACGCACTAATCCATTCCCCGTGAAGCCAATATTGTTGATTGTGATGAGGTTGATTCGTCGCGACGATGTCCACCCTCTTTTGTTAGAAAATGCACTTAATCCGTCCCCTGTGAAGCCAATCTAGTTTATTGAGATAACGTTAATTCGTCCGGACGATACTTGCACTCTTTTGTTAGAGGACGCACTAATCTATTCCTGCTGAAGCCAAAAAGTTCATTGTGATAATGTTGACTCATCGGGACGATGATTGGGACCATCATCATGGACCGTCGATAACCCGCTGTTGATCACTGTGTGTAACATTCGTAAACCTTTTCCAGATTAATTTTACCAATTGTTCTCGTTAGATAAAAAGTGTTGATTGTATTCTGATATGGGATGGCACATTACATGGCATTTGGCTGTACAAATCGAAATGAAAATGACATACAAAAGGCTGAAATCACGTTTCATAGGCGAGTTGTTTGCAGTCATTGGGTCGCCTATATACAGTCCCATGTGTTTTGTTTTATGTAGTTCAAGTTCTTGATATATTATATACCTCTACAATTATGTGTCATGATTAGTAATAATTTATGTGTAATATCAATAATAAGTAATAATTTATTTTAAAAGTATACAGTTCATAGTTCTGCTCATGAGTGCAGGTATAATTTTATTCATATCTACTGGAATTTTGCACGAGAAATTAAAGGTGCACCTGTAAAGTGTCTAACTCCACGAAAATTACTTGGAGCTTCCTCGTTTCTTTTATATCGTGTCGTTTAGCAATATCTGACACTTTGCAGGTGCATCTTTAAGATTAAAAGAACACCCCAACCATCATATTGTTTCAATAGAATCAGAGGAAATATTCTTTTAGAGCTGGCATTAAGGTTTGGGGTTGGTTTTAGGCTACCCTCTTAGACAGAAAAGACAGCCAATGGTCACTGAAATTCGACAATTTTTCCCCAAAATAGATGGCAAAAACGTTAACAAAAAATACGTATATGCGCATGCGCGAAGACAAGCGGCCAGCGATCGATAGAAGATTACGACCACGGCCACGGAGCTAATTACGCCCAGGGTCGTACGCAGCTTTCACCGACGCAGGAACGATCTATTGGTACGTCCGCCGCGCTAAAACAACTCTGGTTTACAAGCAGTTTCGCAATCGGTCAACGCGGCATACGGACGTAGACTCAGATCGTTGAACCACACTCTACACGTGCGAGCGCTGATGATGAACGTTTGACCTCGCTACGAGCAGCGAGCGCCACTGATTGGCTATTTGCCTGATCGGGCGGTCTTTTAGAATTGACCGAAGCCCGGGGGGGGGGGGGGGGGGGGGGTAATCACTTATATTGGGTATACGGGGATGTGCCGCTGGGATTTTTCAAGAAAGATCCTTAGACATGGGTCCCCTTTTCATTAAAAAAATCCTTAGACATGGGTCCCTTTTTTTAATTTCCTCTCTTTTATCCGGGATTTTGGGATTTGCCGATGCGAAATTGCAAACAATTTCAAGCTCGCTACGCTCGCTAAAAGAAACCACAACATTTGCGGGAAATACACAGCGAACATGCGACGCCGGCGAACAAAAAACCTTAGACATGGGTACCTATTTACAGTAAAAGGACCCTTAGATGTGGGTATGGGTTAGGAGGTCTCAGCCACACACCCCCGTGCAATTATAATCTGAGTACCCCCCCCCCCCCTCCCCCCCCCCCCCCCCCCCCGGACCGAAGACGGTCGGTGATAACAGTCCAAGAACGTAGGGACCGCTATTACTACAGGAAATTGCGATTTTGCACACGACACGCCAATTTCTACGGCTGCGTTGAGGTTGCGAGGCCCCCAGCTCCATGCAGTAGATGCACGTTGTACACACTGACCTCTATTAGTAGAGGTCAGTGGTTGTACACAACGTATGGAAGTACTATGCTCGCTGCCATGATACCCCAACTACACAACAGTGTTTGCTGGCACCAATCAGCGTCGCGTATTTCCGGCGTTGCGCGTGCATTGATCCGGTGTAAAACTCTTCAAGCAATCGTACCACTAAACGTTGCGTCAATTTGAACTAGAGCTCAAACTGCAAGCGATATTATGGAATCTGTCTATAATGGTCACCTGTTTATAGCGGCCAATTTGTTGTTTCCCTTTGGTTGTCATTATACGTAGGTTTGACTGTAAACGATATTTTGACGCCTGTCTATAAAGGTCACCTGATTATAGCGGCCACTGTTCTTGTTTATATTTGGTGGTCGCTATACACAGGTTTGACTGTATACGATTTTACCCTAGGCGTATCTGTAAAATGCTCTATTCAGGAATCTAGTAACATTGTCCAAATCCTCAAAACTTGGGCTACTTCGAACTCTATAGCAATAGATGGGACTGGTTTCATTTTTTCAAATTTCCCTTTCGATGGGTATAATGATGATGAAGATGAGAATGAGGATGATGATGATGATGGGGAAGACATTGATGGGTATAATGATGATGAAGATGAGAATGAGGATGATGATGATGATGGGGAAGACATTGATGGGTATAATGATGTTGAAGATGAGAATGAGGATGATGAAGATGATGATGGGGAAGACATTGATGGGTATAATGATGATGAAGATGAGAATGAGGATGATGAAGATGATGATGGGGAAGACATTGATGGGTATAATGAAGATGAGGATGATGAAGATGAGGATGATGATGATGGGGATGACATTGATGGGTATAATGATGATAATGATGATGATGAGGATGATGAAGATGATGATGATGATATGGAGCGATCTGGTGCACATTGAAGGTGAACATTTCAAATTTTCAAATGGAAGAAAAAAGGAAATAACACCTTTTCAGTACATGTATATGTACATGTCGACTATAGTGAAGTACATGTAATTTGCATCAATATGAATACCTTTACCAGCTGTAAGAGAGATAGATACTATTAAACTGGCGCTCAAATTCGGCATATCGCGGTTAGTACACTGCCGGTAGAACCTGCCAGACAGCACGATGCCTATCGGATAGGCTATGCCCGGCGCAGACAGAGCCGACTCGACTGGTTGTCATTCCGATCGGCTAAGTTTTCAGTGCGTCGCGACACACATTTTGCCAGTCGAGAGACAGTCGGATGCCTGTTGGGGTCGATTCAACACGATAAATCTGCTCCGACCGACCGGGCCCAACTCTAGCCTGATTGAAACCAGTCGGATCGGGTCGAGTCGGCTCTCTCTGCGCCGGGCTTAAATTATATGGCATACATCAGGCTTTAGTCTTGGCTTACCAGCGCGTTTTGGGCCCGTTTTGGGCGAACATGGCTAAACAGTGGTGTAAAAAAACATACGCCCGCGGGCCGTGATCGGTCGAAATTCATTCGTTTCGTGACCCATGCACCTCCGAGATCTATCTTATTTCTTACATGTATATGTTGTACATAAATATAATATGATAACATTCCGAAATGTCGTCAAGCTCAAAAGATGCACATTATTTTCTTCAAAAAGTGGAAAAATACTTAATAAAAATTACAATACTCTCTGGAAATGTATCCAATCCCAGTGCATCTTTCATTGGAACGTAGCGCGATCCCGTAAGCAAGAGCCAATCATATTGCTTGTATAATTTTTGCGCTAAATTATATGATTTACGGAACATCAACATGCTCTTCCCGCCGGGCCCCCGGGGCACTGGTCGGCTACAAAAGGAGGCACCATGCAGGGAGGCACATCAGGCACAACACAAACGTCATTATCATGAATATGGGAGGAAGGCCTTTTTTCTGTTTTATTTTCTACATTTGTGGTAAACTGAAGAAAGGACTACCTCCTAGATTCATGCTGATGGCGTTTCATTATGCCTCCCTGCCACCTTTCGTAGCCGACCATTGCCCCGGAGGCGCAATTTTTTGTTACACGCTACTAAGCCTGGGGCTTGTTGCAAGAAAGGGTCCTATATTTAGGACGTCCTCAATGTCACGTGATTGTCATATGACTACGTACATAGGACAGTTATCCTAAACTGTTGCAAGAAAGGCTCCTAAGTCGAAATTAGGGGTGTGGTTCGTTATTCCGAAGGTTCGTTATTCCGAACACGCAAATTTCCTATACCTGAGCGTTCGTTAATCCGAAAATGATATAGGGTTCGTTAATCCGAACATTTGTTGCATTATTCCGAAGGTTCGTTATTCCGAAGGTTCGTTATTCCGAAGGTTCGCTATTCCTAAAATGAAATCGGGTTCGTTATTCCGAAGGTTCGTTATTCCGAAGGTCCGTTATTCCGAGGGGTTTTTATTCCGAACCAACCGCACCAACACAAGATGTATCAATTACATTGTCACAACGAAGAGCGACGTATCAACAAACAGTGGGACAAGATTACATGCTGATGATAAGCGGAATGATAACAAATGAACGGACTGTACCTATTTCAAAAGAAATTCGTTGAGACGATCTGGAACCTTTGAACAATGACATAACATTTCAAAGTAAATGTACCGCAACAAGACCAGATGTTTTGGAACGATGAGCGACGAGTGAACAAAGATTTGAAAAGGATTACTAGCTAACCGCAAGCAGTATGATCGCTAACCATTGATCTCACTTCTTTGAATAGGAATTCGTCCCGACGATGTCGCACGTTCGAACAATAACACAGGTATCAAGCTTAGAATTTGTGAGCTAATCTGTCGGAACGAAGATGGATGACGGAACAAAGTAACCATTTGTCAGGAGATAGTTACTCGTCCGGACGATTGAATAAAGAGCTGAAAAGACTTGTGTCTATTCATATGCAAGAACCTCTTTTCATATGCATTTCTGGCTAATCCTACACCATCTGGCGGGGATTAATTTGCCAACACAATGGCATTCGCCGCTCTTCGCCGATCATATTAACAGAATTGAGTCGTGGTCCCTTAGACCAAGTGGTATTAGACCAAGTGAATATAAACCATAGAGAACAGCATTTAGTACACGTTAAGTACACCGCAGGCTCCTACACAAACTACCTAATGTGACTATCAACATGTACCTGACCAACATGGTGAAGACCCTGATTGAGAACAGACGCCTCTTCATTGAGCTTGCAGACGGCCTGATTATCACCATCCAAAGTGATGTCTTCCCAAGACGGAAGTCAACCATCTGAAGGCCGATTCAACAAAAACTTAAGTATGCCCCTTTCATCTGATTAACATGCATGCACAGCAAAATGAATCTAGGAAACGACAAAGTAGGCCAAATGGCCTTGTGGAGGCTAATAACATCTATCTGCTCTCTGACATGATGGGAGCTGTTGCTAGCCAGAATGGACGACTGAGACAAGCAGGGGATGACCACCCACTGCATCCTCGGCGCCTTAAGTTAAGCTTTAATAAAAGCTTCCTTTCATCTGTTAACCCCTGGACTGCAGTGCGCCAATGCCATTAACGCGTACGTTTGTTGGAGAGAATAGACACCCTGACGATTCGTTCGCTCTGGACAAAGTAGTCTTCGTACATGACCCATAAACGCATGCTTTAGAATGGTGATGCAATTTCCAATTATTTATTTTTTTCTGGAAACATATTTTGTTGAACTTGTTAATGGAATGGACTATGCAAGATGTTACCTTTCATTTACAAGAATATTATGTTTGGGTGATGGTAGCCTTTAAGGCCCGGTGTTATGTGCACCCCCTCCCCTCCTAAGACCCCTGTTTTGAGGCACACCTGCTCATAAGACCCCCGTTTTGAGACGGCCACACTCATAAGACCCCTGTTCAGATCCCCCCCCCCCCCCCCCGGCCCTCAGACCATGGAACACCTGCTTAGTTTTGATCTGGTACAGGGAATGTGTACAATCGATGATCTGGCAGAGTCCAACGACGTAGTACTAAGTTTTGCCCGCCATTACCAGGAAGTTGTGTGATGTTTGGGCCATTTTGGGAGTTTATCACAGGAAACCGACACATTTAGAGAACATTTTAGAACATCTTTAGTATTCCATTCCATCAACAAGTTCACAAAAATATGTTTCCAGAAAAAAAATATATAATTGGAAACGCATCACTATTCTAAAGCATGCGTTCATGCGGTCTGAATTACGCAGACTGCTATGTGTGCGGTGAATCGGAACGTGTGCAGAGCGAATGAATCGCCCGGGAATCTATTGTTTACAAACGTGCGCGTGAATAGCATTGGCACACTCGCAAATGGTTGGCCCGTATGGAACCAGGAAATAGCAGTGGTTCCGTAAGTGGTGGAAATTAATTGCTTTGTTTATGAATTACCCAACCCTTTGCAAAATGTTGGGTATCTATTTGATATCACAAAACGGTACCAAAACATATAATAATGTGTTGTTCTTTGCCTGGTGGTCCCCTTTAAGGGAAAATGTAACTAATATTGAGGTTATATCATTTGGGGGAATAAGAGAAGCAAATTTGTCTGGTTCGTCTTGGATTTCTACAAGGTTTCTTGTCTGGCACTTGGCAGATTCGGAATCAGCATCCCCAAATTGACTAGAAACTACCAAAGGGCGTTCAATATGACAACGAACAAGTTTACGATGTATCCTAGTAAACTTGTCTTAAAGTGAAGAATCATATATGATTTTTGGGTCAACAAATGTTAAATTTTGTCGTTGTGGCGCCATTGTGGATGTTTTAAATTGACAAAAACACAATAAATGTTGTGATTAGCATTCTTTAGTTTTAGAATCACCATAACAAAATAATCTTAAATAAATAAAAAACGTATATTTACTCCACGATAGTGAGACTGACTTGGCCTATATTTTTAACTGCTGATTCCGTGTGTTTATCGTTACAAGTTTATTCTGTACATACAAATGGGTTTGGCGGCCATTTTTAATTTAGATTGTGCCCTTAATTACACAATAATAAACATTTTTTTGCAAATATACAGATTCCTTTGAATAATAATTAACTCGAGGAACAAATCAAACTCAATATATTGTTAAATGTTTTTAACATTTAGGTTATATCATTCTGGGGGCTTAAAGAGGCAAATTTCCCTGCCTTGGCGGCCATTAGTGATTTGTACATTTTTAAAAAGAAAATGAACGTTTTGTGATTGACGCTCTTCAGATTTCGAATCAGCATGACAAATAAACTAAAATGAATTTAAAATACAATTTATTCCGCCATATGGGAGAAAATTGGGCCCACTTTTCATATAACGATTCCATTCGCACATTGAAAAAATACCCATTTTTGTTGTACAAAAAATGGATTTGGCGGCCATTTGGATTTTAATTGTGCGCCAAACACAATCAAAATGAGATTTGAGTACATATTTAATTTATTGTTATTGTAAGTTAAATCAAGGGACACATTTTTATTTGATTTAATTGTGTATAATGGCGTTAACATTTACATTATAACATTCTGGGGGGCTAAAAGGGGCATATTTCCACATTTTGGCGGTCATTTTGGATTTTCACACATAAAATGAAAATACTCAAGGTTGTGTGTCTTCCAATCAGCAGATTTGGAATCAGCACCCCCAAATTGACAAAATAAACATGAAAGAAAAATGTATATGTGAAAACCTCACTTTGAGGGCCTGAACTGCGGTGTGATATCTGAGCTCTCAAGCCTGCATCCAGTAGATTGTTATCAGGGTTGGCACTTTCTTATCACTAGCCCCTCGGCGCTGATGTCTCAATTACTAAGCAGATGGTATGTCAATCAAGTATGTCGTGCTTCTAGTCTCGATACACCAATCCTTATACCTCCTTGTATATACTGTATAGCTCTGTATAAAGAGAGAGGGAGGCCTTGGCCAAAGACCTGGCTCTGGAATGTCTTATCAGTTGGTTGCCATGCCAACTGCATGAGATATGCGCGCAACAGAGAGGGGTGAGTGATTACATTTCATTGGGTGGGGGGATTAATATAGTACTCCTCCTTCGTTGTATCGCGAGTTACGATCAGTTTGATGTAAAAATTAATCAAGATAGGTTGTTACCCTTTAATAATTATGTACGCTGAGAGCAATAACCGTAATACTGTATCATGGTAAGTATATCAAGTACATTTATATTTTCAAATTGTTACTTAGCATGCAACTAAGCTAACAGGCTTATATAAAAATTGACCGAGGTCCTTCTGTCTTCATTTCACTTCAAATGTCATTATCGAAATCAAAGACGCGTATAATAATGTATTATACACTCAGTTGCATTCTCCGTTCTGGAAGATCCGAATGTTATTTTGCTTCAGTTCAAATGTAGACACAATGTACACTGATGTATGTTAGTGATTGTTTTAATTTTATTATCACAATCGTGATTTAACTTTCCAGCTGGCCATGCATCATGTAATATGCTGTTCGAGGGATCTAGTAACTTTGATGACTTGAGCAAAAAGTGAAGAGTAGTTGATACATTGTATAATATTGCTGATGATATGTAGGCCTACACTGGGTGTTATGATAAAATATCAAGTTAAATGGAGGTTAAATGGCCAAGAAATGACTAAGTCAGGGAACTTCTTGTGCATAAAGCCTTGATACGCCTGTGTAGTTTAGGCAAGTAGCAATATGTCATGTTTTAAATAATTAGCCATCTCATCAAATTATGACTTCGCATAGTACTGGACTGGCGGGATTTATTAAATCAATATAAGGTTTCACCTGATCAGTGATTTTTGTCCGTCAGACCATGCAATAAATAAGAATGAAAAGGTCTACGAAAATAGACTAGTGACCATGCAGTTTACTGCAGAAACCAGGGAAGATAATATCTGTGATAGCAATGGGCCTCCGGGGGCAGTTAACACAGCGTGGGATTGTTGACAGTAGTGATAAAACTGTCATAAACTGATAAGAATGTGACCGAGTTGATTACCACGATGGTGGAAAACAAATTAAGGACACAATCACCTAATGACATGTCATTCTTAAATTTATCCTAATATATGGCCATTTTCTCTATAATACTTCGGAATCTCATTATAAACTAGAACAGTTGCTTAACAATGTGGTACTGAAATGTCCGCTTCGTCCCTGAGGTCAATTTTTGACCTGGTTTTGCCAGGGCCGGTCTCATTTGTTAATAGTGTCGACTCAGTAAAGAATGTATGATTTATGATAAATGATTAGTGGTTAAAAGGCCGAGTAATGCGAACATGCACAGCGATATTCTGCTAACTCATTGCGTCGACGTTCAAAATTATGTTGTTTCCGTAATCAATATTCAATTCACTCGTATATACCCTTTTAACGAAATGAAAAGAAAAAAAAGAACCTAATCATATGCTTCTATTAGTTATACTCATAGTTGGTTTTTAGTTGATTTATCATATTATTTATCATTTATTTATTTGTATTTTTAAATATTTATACTTATTCTAATTTTTGTATTTATTATTATTATTTTTCTTTTTTTTTTTGGGGGGGGGGAGGGGGGGGGGGGGGCGGGATTGGAATCTAAATTGTAACCACAAAATGTAGATCCATATCTGTAATAACATTTGTTTTACTTAGCAAGAAAACAATGCGTCACAATGCGCGGTACGAATACAAACATACTTATCTTAACATTAACCTAACTTAAAATATATATATATTAATCTAAATATACGGAGTTATGAATAGCAACCAATGAATTTAATATTAGGGTAAATGAGGGAATTTCAAACAAAATCTACTTCAATAAACGTGTAAAATATATACATATATTATAACATTGCATTTACCAACGAATACAAACATACTTATCTGAACATTAACCTAACATAATATATATATTATATTAATCTAAATATACGGAATTATGAATAGCAAACAATGTCATTTAATACCAGGGTAAATAAGGGGAATTCTAAAACAAAATATACTTCAATAAACGTATGAAAATATATTATAACATTGTATTTACCAACGCTACCTTAGGTGATGTGGAACGACATCAAAGAGACCCAATGTTTGCAAATGATACAACAACCAAACATGCGCAAATATACGTGAACCAGCAAAGACGAAGATACTGGCACATAAAATAATTTATAAGTCAATATGTGATATATTAAAGACGACGTTTATATTATCGACAACGTTTATGATATCAATATGAATAATGAATATCGGTTATTACCTTGTGTAGTTCAGTAAGAGCTATACACAGTAAAAGGAATTGCCCAAAATGGCGACGACAGCGTGCACGGTCGACATGACACTGGAATTATAATTGCATTCACAGGTATAAATCATGGCATCATGTAGTCGATGCGCGCGCTGTGCAGTGGAGAAATGATGTGAGGTTCTCTTCAATAGTCTGGGGAATTCCTGATGTTGCGAAACGTACAATCAATAACTATCTAATTAAAGTGTGCGTAACGTTACGGTTATTGGTATTGACGCAGCGTGCAATGACTAGAATTACAGTTCAGTAATAATAATGCACATTAATCTGTGTTATTGTACGGTTGTGTGCCTGTCCTGTTGTTACTGTAGCGTATTTAGGCTTTTCCAGTTCTCCATGAAGCGTCGAATAGTGAGCTTCTTTCAGACAACTGTACACTTGCCTTTCGGACTTTGAATTCTATTGATTTGCATTAATTTCATACCCGCATGCACAACTAAGACTAAAACAGAATATTGCAAAAGCTGTCCTCCCACACCCTCCCCCCTACTCACCCCCCCCCCCCCCCCCCCCAACGGGCATCTATGCATCTATTCACTGATTGAAAATATTTGTAGTAAAGTGAGAACAAATGAACAAGTAATGATATATCAATAGATATACGAGAATAAGATATATAGGATAAAATCACTCACTGAGAGGAATGTCAGAAGGCTGAGGAACTGAAATTGGAGGAAGGTAGATAGGGGACAGAGAGATAGGGTACATAAGGTAGAAAAAGTGGTAATAACTAATATCCAGAGGCAGTGGCGTAGCGAGGGTGAACGGATGGGGGGACAACTGGGAGGGAGCGGAGCGGCAAAGCCCTCGGGCGCGAAACATAAAATATAAGTATAAATTCATAAATTGATACTCATTGTTAGATGTGCTGTATGACAAAGGAGTATTAGTTGTAGTAGTGGTACATAGTATATAGTGGTAGTATGTAAACAAATTAATTCAACAAACAGGAAGAGTGAATCCCTCACTGTCTCCATTATAACAGTTATTACTGACTTAGTAAAATACAGTGCACCAGCTGCCCTGTAACATTGTAACGGTTACATTGCAAAAAAACGCTATTTACCGCATGTCGCGCGCCGCAGATGAGATTGTAAAATGACGTCACAATGAGAACCAAATGTATGTTGCTTTTTACTGATTTCAGTTTAAATGCGTTTGCATTAATGTGTATATTTAAGCCCCTGGATTTAGTTAGATGATAAAACAGTTAATTTTGCAGTCGGGGAAATCATGGAATGTTCCCCTCCGGATTTAAAATGCTATTTCGTGAAGACTTTATTTACTCTTCCCTCTGAATAGAACAGTCCGTGTTTTTCCCTCCACCACCAGTTAACAACTATATAATATAATATTGTAGTTCAACATAAAGAGACAGACCCCTTTGCCACGTAGTATCATCAACGCACAACGTGACATGCACACACATACATCCACATATATCTTGACATACATACTCGTAACCATCTAATTATGAAAACAAAACATTTACATATATTTATAGATATCATTTGATGTAAACAATCTTTAAAAATGCACACAGGGTGATATAAGAGACCATACTCATGTATTATACATAATGTTTATAAACTGTTTAATTCATATTTCACAAACCTGAACTATTCTCGTTTAGTATGAAATTGAACAAATTCCTTGAATATATATATATATATATACGTTAAGTTGCACATTCCGTTAGGAACAATCATTATACTCCACTTGTGATCATAATATTTCACGGTAAACACAACAAGAATTAGTGCCAATACTCACAGATGAAACAAAATACTAATGTAACGTACAGCTTGCAATCAATGCGACCTGACAATATGAATGGTGTTTAAGGAAACATTATTCCATATAACTTTCTAAATCATCACAAGATAGCGGTTTATTAAAGCTGGGACAAACAATGCAAACTAATCCAACAATAAAATTAAAGGGAAAGTTGTGTTTAAGTAGAGAGTGCGCTACATAAAATAATTGTTTGTGAGATAATGAACAACTGAAGATAACATTTGAAAGAACATAATATTTTAATGGCAGAATGATTTTTATTTGATCAAAATCGGTTCAGAAACGGATGAAATGTCCATAAACATAGCCATTTGTAATTCATGTGGGGCCCCACACTCATTTAATAATTTTTGAACCAGCCGTTAAACATATTTAGAAAATGCTTCCTCTTTTCATAAAGTTTCAACTTTGGTATTTAAATAGTTACTGATTATATCTCTATATAATCAATATTTCAACAAAACATCACTTGCACAATATTTTATTCAAAATGGTTAAAACCGATGAGTGTTAAGAAAGCGCCCTATTGAGTGTTAACGGCTCTTTTTTTAATGATAACAGGATCTTTACTAAGTAATTTTTATAATGTTGAATTCATTTTGAGTTATAACTATAGTTTGTAATGTAATGTTGCAATTTTTGGTTACTAAAATTCCGTTTGACTAAAACTACACTATCCTTACAGAACTCAACTATCCCTTTAAGTAAAATGTATAACATCTTAAAATAAGTATCGATTTTAGCTGACACAACGTTCAGTTTAACGTTATCCAATACACCGTTATTTATCAACTAGCTGATGTAGCTGATAATACGATATACAATAATAATAATGTGACCTGAAGTAAAGCACGCACTACATAATATTATAATTGTTTTATTGATGCTTTCGTCGATATAAGCGAGGAAGGAATGAGGAAGTTTTTTCCCCCAAATACTTCTTAAAGTGATTTTGAAACATTGTCAAAATCCTCAAAATCCAAAAAGGGTTTGGTTTTCCAATTTTCTTTCGTTAAACAGATATTCGATTGAAGTGTCCTAATGTTAAACTATCCACTGTATAGTCGTTACTGTGTATCAAGTGAGCGCAATAAGTAAGTGAATATCAAGTTGCATTTTACTCATAACTCAACTATTAACCCTATTAAGGCCGGGCTATTTGAGGTCTTCAGCAGGCCGGGGGGGGGGGGCCATTATGGCCCCCCCTAAGATCTCGGCCGCAGAGCGGCCGATCGCCGTAAAAATTTGCACGCGTGATAAGTGAAGTGTATAGAATACAATGGTAATTTTTAAAAATTTTGAAAATTCATTAATTTGCATATTTATGGTAATTTATGCAAATAAGTCATGAAATTCATATTTTTACCCATAAATCATATATTCTTCATAATTAAACTCTGGTTTTCACTACATATATTCTTTAGAGCATTTGGAATGATACTACAACAAAAAAAATTGGAAGAGCCCGGTTCTTCCTTTTGTTTTCTATTGTTTTATTAATTTCTTATGTATTTCTTTGTTTTTTTAACTTATGTATTTTATTGTTTTTGTTGTTAATTTTATTTCTAACTATAATTTAACTGTTTTGAACCCCAAAACCAACATATAAAATGTAAACAACACCAAATATCTAATAATACACCTCATTTTATGAAAATTGATATTTCCATATGTTTTGTACACAAATCACGAAATTTAGCGATTTTCGGGCTGACATGCATAGACAAAAGGTCACGTGACTTTGTAAAGGAGGGTCCGATTTTCGAAATTTTTGTTTTAAAACGTGCGCAAGACCCGAAAGAAAAAAGTCACCAAGCAGCGGCGCGTCATCTTGCAGCGTTTTGGAGCAATAAAAAAAATTCCGGAGGGGGGGGCCATTATGGCCCCCCCCCCCGGCCTTAATAGGGTTAACACGTTAATTTCACTTAAAATCTTCACAGAATACACAGTGGATATATCTTTTAACACCAATATACATTGCATCAACCATTCATCACATGTACACATGTCAACAAAGATATCTCCCTTTAAGATATACATTGGGATGAAAAGCTGTATTTTTAAAGTAAACTAAAGGACTGTCAAATAGTATTATTAAAAAAAAGGTGAAGTAGAAACGTAAATAGTAAACCAAAATGAAAATAAAATTAACATTTCAACTTGTCGTCGATTGAGCTAAAGCAAATATTTTTGTTTCATCAAAACACTATTCAATCTATTATCATAAATTATTATCAACGTGCTGTATCAAATACCGATGAACAATAACAAAATATAACATAATTATAAAAACAATATCATATCGATTACGAATCAAAGCCGGATGGCGAAAATTATATTCATCAAACTCTCTACGATAAAGTAGATGCTAACTTTATAGCATACAAGTTTTTAACCTGTCCTAAATGACAGAGAGCTGGTATTTTGTTAATACAATTATAAATCATGAACCATTTCAGGTACAAACAGAAATATAATTTACAGTTTTTATTATCACGGCAGAATAGTTTTCAATTTTTTTTTTTTAAACAATATCAATTTCAATACAATATCATACAAGAGAAGCAGTATGTAAATAGGAAATATGCAGAATGTAAATGATGTATAACACAACTTCCAACTTATCATCATAGAGTTGTATGCGATCGAACTATATGTTATCGTTAATACCATGTTGTATCAATATCCGATAAACCGTACAACAACCAAACTATCATACACCAATAGTAGCAATATGGGGTCGAGAGGTCTGGTTAAGTACGAACATGAAATAAATTAGATGTGCATAGTGTTTTAGAAACGTGGCAACAATATTTTGTGTTTACATACTCAATAATACATTAACATATATGAACTGATGTATCAATATGTGATGTTAAGAGCTTGTTGGTGGAATGGACTACTAAAACAATCATATTTAATTTTAAAAGTATATTTGTTTGGGGTGTGGTTCCCTTTAAGAACAGACATGAAACTCACTACATTTCAAAATGTTTTACATAGATATGACAATCAATATATACATTATCATAAACAAACTGATGTATCGACATGTGATGTACTGATTATGAAACGAGTGGAGCCACAATAGAAGTAATAACTATATTGTAGCAAATAGAGCTGATTATAAAAAATGATAAAGCATCCAATATTATACAAATGATGCATTTTATAGAGAAGCACTATACAGTCATAATATCGATTAAATGTGTGTTATATGCAAGCTATTGTCGCTTTCACAAAAATCAAATTAAATAAATTTAACATCGTGATAAATAAAAAAAACGGAACAAATATAAAACAGTACACTTAAAACACTATGGACGTGCAGGAATAAAATAAAACCTTCAAACCTTGAGGAATTAGTAATATTGTAAACGTATTGGCTATTAACAACGTTCGCATCAGAAAAGTATTCAATATAATAACGTATTTCCAATATAAACATGCTGTCGCAGAGGGTGATATACCAATGTGCAGCAGTATCTAGAGAGCATACACCCATACAACTCGTTATGCATACAACGTTCAACGTATTGTCGTAAGAAAGGTAACATCTTGAGTACATCGTTGTTCGTAGGCGGATGAACCTAACAGTTTGTAATATCTAAATCACATTAGGGATTAGCATGGTATCAATGGAAACACTTCTTTTTGTCCACGGTATGGCATTTAATGCCCTCTGTGTAAATCACGGCGCTGTAGTTGTGCCAAGTCTCATACGTAATTTTGAATGTAAGCAATT
Source organism: Echinarachnius parma (assembly GCA_037951105.1). Lineage (NCBI taxonomy): Eukaryota > Metazoa > Echinodermata > Echinoidea > Clypeasteroida > Echinarachniidae > Echinarachnius > Echinarachnius parma. The sequence goes on along the minus strand of JBAMJV010001004.1, from coordinate 47,987 downwards.
TGTATTAACAAAATGTTATACTGTACAATGTAGACGGCGCCTAACAGAGTAGACAGCGAGTGGATAGTTGAGTTTTGGTAATGAGAGGTCGCTACACACAATGATGTTTTAGTGAGATAATGAACAACTGAGTGTCAAATTAAAAGAGCATACAATTGTAATGACAGAATAAACTTCATTTGATCAAAATCGGTTCAGAAATTGCTAAAATATCCATAAACATAGCTATTTGTAATAATTGTAGGGCCCCACAATTATTCAATAATTTTGAATCAGCCCGTAATTCTTTTTTTAAAATGCTTCCTCTTTTCAAAAGTTTACAAAAGAGGCTTTCAAATAGTAGTTGATTGTCCGTCTATCTAATAACTATATCAACAAAACATCACATGCACAATATGAGTGTTTAGAGAGCGCCCTCTTGAGTTTTAACGGATGACCTGTTGAATGTGGTGTTTTCATTTCGAGCATGGTGGAGTTATGTTATTGTGTATTATAAAGGTACAGGTTTTAGTTACTTAAATTCAGTTTGACCAAATTTTTACTCTCTTTACCAAAAAATGTAATAACCTATTTTACATGGGATGGAATGTTCACGCATCCTAAAAAAAGATATCACTTCTCGCTGCCCGATAATTGCTGTATACCCTACATTACATGTAAGAGTCTTCTTTAAGCAGTTCGGATCCGTAAATCAGACGCGCGGATCCATCTTGCGAACGCCTTGCGCACGGGTCGTAAGGCACATTCGCACAGTGCGCATAACTAGTCTAGTTCAATATGGCGACTCGCGGTGTATAGCATCTACGCGATTGACGATATTTAGTTAAGTCGAGTTGATTGTTTTAATATACATTGCTTACAGGCAGGAAAGGACAATACTTAAAAGGGGTAATTAACGGAACAATGTTTCTACCATGCTTGTATGCACGTCACTTACGACAAAATACACAATGTGTAGTGGGAAGCAATACTTAATGCATGTTTCTGTTATGATAACAAGCAATAACACTAGACTTAGATACATAATTGAGTGTGACGTCAGTTAAGAGAGGAACAAAACTATATCCGATTGAGTTACAGAGTGAACCTCTTCTTGAATATGAGACATTCCCTGCCGTTACAGACGACCATATCCCCTGATGCTGTTATCACAGGGATATTGTATACATACACTGCGTATGACTGTGCTTCTTTACGTAAAAATAGTTTTTGTAAAGGGAATGAGAACACTTCTCGTCTCTCCTGATCGTCCTCATCGGATATCTGACCAATCATAGCCATCTTACGTCCCTCATCAAAGGACACCACGTACAGGTCATTTGTCAGGGGATCGATGACACCATTCTGGATCACATCACTGTGTGTGATTTCTCTCTGCGCTCCCTCCCTGTCGATGATCAGAAGCTTGTTACTGCGTGGGATGGGAAGCGCGATGACGTCACCTGTTGTGAGTACACCGCACAGCACCCCTATCTTCTCTTCACACCTGATAGTGTTGACGATGCAGCCATCATTGGGATTTATAACGAATAAGCTTGTGTGACCGTACTCAGCAGCTATGATCATCCCATCATGGCCAGCGGCTACGTACACCCATGCGATATCATATGTCGTATTCCTTGGTAACGTGATATCTCTGATCAGCTCACACTGCCTGTTAAACAGGCTGATGCATCCAGGCAAGCTATCACCAGTACAGCTTTTCCTGTGTTTACCGCACACTATTGTGTCTGTATCAATCAGTGCGCAGGATGTAACGTATGTATTGCCGTCACTCGTAATCACCCTCCGGGATACCTTGCTGTTGATATTAAAGCAGTACATGTGCTCATCAACATAATCAGACATGATAATATCATTGTTACTCGTACATCCAACAATACAAGGATGTATGATCCCCGGTACTTCGACGGTCGACCTACGCTCCCATTTTCCATCAAAACCTCTAATTCTTCCATTGTACTTCTCATTCCCCAAACCCTCGATGAACCGCACCCCTCTCACTGTGCGTGTGATATGTTCGACCACGTCTTCATCGGCCTTCTTCCCTAAAGTGTCAGTGAGTGATGTGACCAGACGTTGTGTGCCATTCAGAAGTTCGTTAACATCCTCGAGGAGGATTTCTATTCTCTCAGCTGCTTCATCCACACGTTGTATGACATCCCTTGTATCACGCTGTAACCCATCTATCTTGGTCTGAGTAGTGTCGGTTATTGATGTGACGTCATCAAGCAACTCGCGTCGTCTGATCTCGATAGGTTGTCGATATTTCTCCGCCTCCTCGTGGCATTGCTTTAGACGCTCTTCTTGTTGATTTCCTTCGTTATCTTGAATCTTCCGTATTTCCTCATCTGCCTCGTCATTGATTAGTTTCGCGTTATCATTTTCTTTATTCCTGCTTCTGACCAGCGCATCATCAACGATTTCGTTAACCCCCCTTTCCACTGACTTTAGATGTGTATCAGATATTTGCCTACACTCATTCACTTTATTACCGTACCGTTTCCAAACCAGCTGTTTTTCATGTAATACGATTCTCAGGTTCAGAAGCTGAGTCCTCTTGTATGCGAGTGCAAGGTGGACATCTTCTAGCTGACACGGTTTCTGATGATCCTTGATGGCACATATTTGACAGACAGCTAGTTCGTGGTGTTGACAGTACAGTTTAACGGGCTTGTCGTGTTTCTCACAGAACAGAGCAAGCTCATCCCTTTTCGCTTTCCTTGCGCTGCCGGTCTTGGTGGCGCAGTCTGCACATAGGTTCTTCTTCTCCCTGACGTAGTACTCCAGACTGTTCGCGGACTGACACCCATGGCCTTCACATCTTCTTCTTTCCTCCCCACTGAATCCAGACGCCATGTCGGTAGTTTATTGAGTATCCTCGCTGTGCATTGCTAAAGAAAATTAATTGAATATCTTTGAATGTATATATACGCATCCCCTGAGTTTATACTAATCATCATACATTTGGGAAGTTTAAAGGGATAGTTGAGTTCTGGTAAGGAGAGTACAGTTTTGGTGAAACTGAATTTTAGTAACCAAAATCTGCATCATTACATTACAAAGTAATAGTTATAACTAGAAAGGAACACAACATTACAAATGACTTAATAAAGATCATGTTATCATTCAAAAAGAGCCATTAAAATGTAAGAGGGCGCTCTCTAAACACTCATCGGTTTCAACCATTTGAATAAAATATTGTGCATGTGAAGTTTTGTTGAAATAGTGATTAGATAGAGAAATAACCAACAACTATCTAAATACCTATTTTGTAACTTCTTGAACAGAGGAAGCATTTTTTTGAATTTGTAACGGTTGGTTCAAAATGATCGAATAAGTGTGGGACCCCACATTTATTACAAATGGCTATATTGATGGATATTTCAGCCGTTTCTGAACCGATTTTGATATTCTGTCATTAAAATATTGCGCTTTTTCAAATTTTACAATCAGTTTTTCATTATCTCACAAAGAATAATTGTATGTAGCGCCCTCTTTACCAAAACTCAACTATCCCTTTAAACCAACAGAAAAGGTGCTTGATACATTATTTACTGAGACTTAAAATGAAGTGTTACTGGAGTACAATTTACAAAATAGTTTGTTGTTCACGATCAGTGTATTACGTCTACTTATTGTCCAATGGCTTTACAAAAGTATGATGGTTAGGTAAAAATACTTTGCTTCAGTCTCATCTGCTCAATTCATTGCATCACTTTATCAAGTTGAGAATAAATGTTAAATGTGATCAAATCGCCTTTGTCTAATCCAACCAAATCACCTCATAATAATATTATTATATTTGATTTTTCAAATGTCTCCCTTATTATGAAGATATCTATAACCAACTTAAAGTAGAAAATATATTTACAATTGAAGTGTTCTGATGTTAAATTAGACACTGGACCGCGACAACCGTATACAAAGTGAGTAAACATCAGTTAGTGAATATCACATTGCATTTTTGCTCATTACTCGGTCAAATAACGTCTATTTATTTATAATTTTGCACACATCACCCTCTAGACATAGCAGATAACAACAATATAAATTGCACCGACTTGCCATTTGACACTTATGCACATGGTAACAGAGTTACTAGATCAAAAGCGTTACAGGAACGGTTTTCAATTAAAGTCGAACTAAATCTAAATAAACGAGCACTACGTGATTCTATATCACTATACTGTTCACTATTGTTAGTCAATAAACAGTGCTACATGAAACTAGTACACATCATGTAGAATAGGGTGGTAATTATGTGTGTGTATTGTGAAGGTTAGAGATCACTAAAAAGAAGAACACATAACGTGAAGTAACGGCGTGTCAATATGGAATCAGTGTGTTCATGCCTTTTCAACCATTTTAAGATTTAAAAGAGTATCTGCATAAAACATTACATCACCGTCAGGGTCCCGTCAACCTAATAAATGCAACGGCATTAACGTTTTGATAATGGAGTCTGCATACTCCTTTCAACCCTAAAAAGGCCGGGCTATTTCAGGTTTTGAGCAGGCCGGGGGGGGGGGGGGGGGGGGGGGGGTGGGCATTGAAAAAAAAATTGGAAAATTCATTAATTTGCATATTTATGGTAATTTATGCAAATAAGGTCATACAATTCATATTTTTACCCATAAATCATATATTCTGGTTTTCAGTACATATATTCTTTAGAGCATTTGAAATAATAATACGACAAACAAATTTGAAAGAGCCAGGTTCTTCCTTATGTTTTATATTGTTTTTATAATTTCTTATGTATTTCTTTGTATTTTTACTTATGTATTTCATTGTTTTTTTTTTTTTTCTAACTATAATTTAACTATTTTGAACCCCAAAACAAACATATAAAATGTAAACAAGACCAAATAACCAATGATATACCTCCTTTTACGAAAACTGATATTTCCATATGTTTTGTACACAAATCACGAAATTGAGCAATTTTCGGGCTGACATGCATAGACAAAAGGTCACGTGACTTCGTAACGGTAGGTCCGATTTCCAAAATTGTTGTTTTAAAATATGCGCAAGACCCAAAAGCAAAAAGTCACCAAGCAGCGGCGCGTCATCTTACCGCGTTTTGGAGCAATACAACAAATTGCGAAGGGGAGGGGGCCATTATGGCCCCCCCCCCCCCCCCGGCCTTTTTAGGGTTAAGGGATCTAGTAACTTTGTTGACATGTGCAAAAAGTAATGAATGGTTGATGGAATGTATATTGTTGTTATCTCATATGTCCACAGGGTATTGTGTGAACATTTCAAGTCAAATGGACATTGTATGGCCAAGTAATGAGCGAAAATGCAAAGTGATAATCAGTAACTCACTGCACTCACTTTGTACACGGAAGAAAAACTCGCCTGGAGTTGTTTTCTTATCTGAATACTTCAATCATACATATCTTTGTAACGAAAGGGAAATTTGAAAAATCGAAACCTGTCCCATGATTTTATTGTTAATATCAATACAACAAGGTATAAGGGAACCGCTAGAATAAACATTTTATTTTAAGGATTTGTACAATGTTAAGTCCTTTTAAGACATATGGTTAAAAAGGGACCGAACTATGGTCAAATAATATTATTCTAACTGTAACTTCAACTTTTCTCTTAGCAGAACTTGTCAAACAATTCATGCAAAGGCAGTGAGAAGTAATTATTGTACGAGTTAATACATTTAATTGGACCAAACGATACTTACACGGATCAGCTAGGCGACGAATCTGCAGATTCAAACCGGATTCCTTCTTAGTAAACGTGGTAATAAATTGACCAATATTATTCCTCGCAATTTATGACATTCATGGGAAACAATATGCTACTTCTAGAACAGCTTAGAAGCAGTATCTACACTCAAAAAGAGGAACTTGGACATGAAACGTAGTCGGCCTCGTGATTTGACTGTCACGTGACAAGATGCTGTAAGTATTTAACCCTCCCAGAGACGGTGTTGCTGTTCGCACATTAATACCATACACACTGTATACAAGGTAGTCAGTATCGCGGATGGTTAATGCATTGTACAATATGATAAACACTGCCTAAAATTATGCCATTGCCACTGGTTCTTTCAGATGCTATGATTGAACCCAATCCACCTACACAGATGACGTGGACTCACTCCATAGTGACGTTTGATTCAATATTGTCAGATACTTCATCGTACAACCTAGGGGGTAGTAATCAGGAGACTAGAGGAGCTACCACCACACCTCCCCCCCACCCCCCACCCAATCATACACATCCTTCTACACACATACACACAATCTCCAACGATAAACCGTTGTAGGTTATTCAAAAGAGTAACTTTTTCAAATTACAAGCTTCTCTATACGGGAGGAGACGATAAGAGACGCCGACCCCAACACCCTCCTCTCAGAAAACAAATCATAAGTTTACCCTCACGTGCTGTAATATTTGGACATTAACACATTGCGAAATTAGGGGATTTTTAGTCGCTATTGAAATAGCACAAAAGAAAGCCAGTTGCGTGGGAAACGCGTGAATGGAGAAATATCAAAGTTGGTAAACAGACTGTAGGGTTTTAAGTCGAACTGCCTTACACACGCTAAAATATGCACTCATGAACTATCATAAATTACTTGTATATTCAATTCCATAATGCGTACACAAGTACAATCACACATGTTTATACGTTCTTGTAAGTACATAGCGTGTAAGCGCATGGTACATAACACGATCCGACAAGATGTGAAATAGTAGACACTTCCAATACACACGTCGGTTTCGGATCGTGTAAAGCGTGGTCGGCTTCCCAGTACTCACATCAATGCAGCACTACTCTGCATACATACTCGGAAGCATCTCTTTGTAACCAAACAATGCATTCATTATACACATTTCATAAAATATGCACACAGGGTGAAATAAGAGATCGTACTAAATCATTTACAGTTGTTTTGAAGCTGTTTAATCAGTAGTTCTCAAACCTGCAAGATATGTACCATTGTTTATTATAAACTTGAACAATTGTTTTGAATACGTATGTATGCACATTAGGCTAGTAAGCCTAGTAACAATCATTGTACTTCTGTTATAGAAGACGTTAGTGATCATCATATTCCATGGTATACACAACAGGTATATAGGTCAATGACCTCAAATGAACATTAGTATAAATGAACATACAACCTTACAATCATTGTGACCTGACGAAATCAATATTGTTCACCAAAATAGCATTCTTAATACTGTTCGTAATCATCACAAGATATCGGTTAATGAAAGGTGGTGCAAACAATACGATATCAAACATCAATATATACATAAGTGCTGTAGTCGAGTCCACAAGTTCCGAGTCCGAGTCCCCAACGAAATAGCATATTCCCATATGTTTTACATAGGGACTCGGCTCCGAGTCCGAGTCACGAGACCATCAAAAGCGAGTCCGAGTCCGGACTCGACTACAGCACTGTAATACATAACTATCGACTACCGCTAACACAGCGTTCAATATTAATGTTGTTCAAAACACCGTTGTTTATCAACTAGCTGCTGTAAATTACACTGTTGGTCATAATGTTGGAATTTTTTTTTAAAGTTCATTCTTTTTCTCTATTTTTTGCGCCTAATGGACCATTTTAGACTAAAAATAATGATTGTATAATGTTTCCAAACTACCAATGTACAATAGGTTACAGTCCGTTATTCCGAAGGTTCGTTATTCCGAAGGTTCAGTTATTCCGAAGGTTCGTTATTCCGAAGGTTCGTTATTCCGAAGGTTCGTTATTCCGAAGGTTCGTTATTCCGAAGGTTCGTTATTCCGAAGGTTCGTTATTCCGAAGGTTCGTTATTCCGAAGGTTCGTTGATCCGAAAATAAAATCGGGTTCGTTATTCCGAAGGTTCGTTATTCCGAAGGTTCGTTATTCCGAAGGTTTGTTGATCCGAAAATAAAATCGGGTTCGTTATTCCAAAAATTAAATCGGGCTTGTTATAATACTATAGTTTGTGTTTTGTTTATTTAATTTACAGCCTGCATTAAGCATACCCTCCCCCCTTTCCCTCCCTTGGCCAGACCAATCAAACATTTAAGTTTATTTTATCTCTTTATATGAAATTATAGCATTATAACAAACCCAATTCATTTTCGGATTAACGAACCCGATTTCATTTTAGGAATAGCGAACCTTCGGAATAACGAACCCTCGGAATAACGGACCTTCGGAATAACGAACCTTCGGAATAACGAACCCGATTTCATTTTAGGAATAGCGAACCTTCGGAATAACGAACCTTCGGAATAACGAACTTCGGAATAACGAGCATTCGGAATAACGAACCTTCGGAATAACGAACCTTTGGAATAATGCAACAAATGTTCGGATTAACGAACCCTATTTCATTTTCGGATTAACGAACACTCAGGTATAGGAAGTTTGCGTGTTCGGAATAACGAACCTTCGGAATAACGAACCTTCGGAATAACGAACCTTCGGAATAACGAACCGCACCCGTACAATACATGGGTGCATGAATTTGCATCAATTAATTTAGCCTTTTGTTTTGAGCTTTGAAAGGCAGGACCTTTGATATTCGGCCCCTTTCCCTCTCCAAAGTGTATGTCCAACAAGTCATCGTTATGGGTCATTTCTCAGAGTTGACTGTATAATTTTCAACCAAAATTGGCACAGAGGCTCTCTAGGTCATACTCCGTCCAACGCCATTGGCTACACACCAAACGATGCTTGTGCTCCACCAGGAAGGGGTGTCAACAAGCAATGTCCACTATTTTGTTGGAACATCGCAGGTTCCTGTCTGTAAAATCCTCAGACGTCATCGAGAGGAGGATCAATTAAAGCTACGGGAATCTCTAGGACGCCCACGATTGACCACCAGGACAAATGATCGCAAATTGCTTAATTTGTGCCGTAGAAACCGGAAATGCAAAAAAGGAGCCTTCGCCGTCTATAAAGAAGTCACTATGGAATCAACGCCTTTCGCCAAACTGTACATCAGAGATCGCTCTAAATGATCACCGAGCAAGACAAACTACCAAGTGTCCACCCCAAACCATGCAATCGAGATTTACCGGACGTCCCTGGACTAGGGAGCCCAGAAAATTGCCGCCTGGACAATAGTGATATGTCATCTTAATGGGTACGAGCCATAACATCCTTGACCGAACATATGGAAGACAAAGGGTTCATCGATTACGTGGTGAGAAGCTCCAAGATTTCTGCATTCACAAAACGACTTGAGGTTGTGACGGCCCAACGGTGGTACATTGGTAGTTTGGAAACATTATACAATCATTATTTTTAGTCTAAAATGGTTCATTAGGCGCAAAAAATAGAGAAAAGGAATGAAGTTGGAACTTAAAAAAATATTCCAACATTATGACCAACAGTGTATTATACGATATATACACGTACTAGATAAATTTGATGCAGAGTAAGCCACACACAACAAATATATAACATGTTAGTGATCGTATTGTCAACGTGAGCAAGCGAGGGGGTCTTCACTAGAATATGGCTATACATATGCATTACCATGACACGATGTTGTAAAATGAACTGAAAAGCTACTAAAATAAGCAATATTAAACAGGTGAATCAATATGCAAAAAACACACACATAATGAAGTAAAATTATGTTTATAATACAAAATAATGTCAACTTGTTTAATATCGATATCAAATATAGTAACGTTTTTTGTTAAAAATACGCTGGTCAAACTACATTATTTACGTATTTTCAGTAACGAAATGCCGTATGAAAAACAAATGAACCATAATAACAATATACTTTCAACCACGAATTGAAGCCGGCTTGAAAAAAAATGAAACATATTATACATCGTAAGGTAACTATCGATTATAACTAACGCAGAGTTCAGATTAAGTTTATTCAATACACCGTTGTTTATCAACTAGCTGCTGTAAATCAGTATACAATGTTCACATAATAGATCAATTTGAAGCGGAGTAAACCTCACACAGCACGTCTCTAACATGCTCGTCTTATTAATATTGTTATTAATGTGGGCAAACGAGTGTCTTCGCCAAAAAAAGGTCTCAATATATGCATCACCATGACAATATGCTGTCAATTGAACTGAAAAGCTACTACAAGGCAATGTTCAACTGGTGAAGCAGTATTCAAAGAGCACAAACATAATGAAGTAAACTTATTTTTATATTACACAACAATGTCAACTTGTTATCGTTTATAGTCATATTAAAGTTGTTTTATGAAAACGCTAGTCAATCTTTTAATGTATTTTTAGTAACAAAATGATGTAGGAAACACCGATGAACCATAATAACAATATACTATCATACACCAATTGAAGCTGACTGGAGAAAGAAAAGTATTACAACAAAAATCACCAAACTTCCAACGTTATTGTAAATGCTTGCTACTTGTAATAGCATGAACCTTCTTTGAGTATACGTGTGTATTTAACCTGCCATGTATGACAGGGAGCTGGTATACTGCATTTATATGTTCGTAACAAATATGTATCAAACTAAAAATTATGAACCTTTTAAGATACAAACCACATATCATTCCAAATATTTAGTACTGAATTGCTGTTACAAAAAGCAACTAAAAAACTGTACAGTATCATACATGCTGGTAATATAACGTCCAACTTAAAATCGGTTTGTTACCTTTAAATGATCAGTACAATTTCAACTAAAAGCACCTGAATTTTTTCCACTTCTCTTGTACTTTGTTGTTTGAATTATGGAAGAGTGAAATGGGTTATGATTTTGCAAATGTCTCCATATTCGTGGATAAATTTGAGATTGAATTATTTACGAGTATATGAATTCGGGTACGTACATATTTTCATAATTTGGATACTTAACTTGAACGATCTGGATCAAATCAGACATTGATTTTTTCTGTTTTCACTAGGTACACTTTATTTTTGCTATGAAATGCTTACGTATTATTCTTAAGAATATTGCAATGAAACTCATAACATAATAAAAGTGTTGTAGATATCTGCCAATAAAAGTTTGTAACATTACAATATATACATTACCATAAACGAACTGATGTATCAACATGTGATGTACTGAATTTGAAACGAGTGCAGCAATAAGGTTATAACAACATTATTTGTAGAAAATATCTAATATAAAACCTGGAAAAGCATCCGATTTTATATATATAAATTATCTAATTCATAGAGAAGCACTATAATTATAGTCATGATATCTATCAAATTTGTATTGTGTGCACGCTTTTGTCGATGAGTCTTAATACAGTTTTCACCAAAAACTACATTAAATATATTCAACATGATGAAAACTAAAATCATGTACATGTACAAAGAATGGAACAACTGTAAAACATCATGCAATTGAATCATTACGGGCATGAGGGAATTCGCAATTGTAAAATTACTAATATATAGGCTATTAACAAATTTGTATCAGACAAGTATTACATTTAATACAATTTGTTAAATAACACATTTCTGTCGCAGAGGGCGATATGCCGTGGTGCACCAGTGCTATCTAGAGAGAAGTAATGCACCCACATCAAACTCGTAACATTCACAATGAAAGGCAGACAACTGTCAACGTATTGTCGAAACAAAGGTAACATCTTGAATACATCGTTGTTCGTAGACGGATGAATCTCATGGTAAAAGTTCACATGATTTTGCATGCCGACAGTGGAAACCCTGGGAAATCTTATTATACGGCATGGCAGTTCATACCATTCTGTGTAAATCACTGCGCTGTCAATCCAGTCAATATTGTAATTATTAAAGGGCATCAAGCGTGGGGATGCTACATAGCGGGTCGCCATTTTGAACTGGGCTAGTTTGCGCGCACCGCATGACACTGAGCTAACGTGCATTACGCACCGTGCGCAACGCGTATGCAAGATGGCGCCACGCATCTCATTTGACGAATCTGAACTACCTTTAACTGATCAGACATCTCGAGCGAACATGCAATATATTAATTTAAAGGGTACAAATTGCACAATTCTTACAATTATTGAACGATGTTTAAACTTCAAGTTTTAACCAAAATGCATACAATCATCTTCAACCCAGTTTGTAAAGAATCATTACTTAGCTAGCGCGTAACACATTATTACGTCATAATTATACACGCGCAAATCATCAATAAACGCGCTTATGATTTTGCGCACTCATATGCTGTTAGCGCGCCTTCATACTCGGATATATTATTGACCGGCAAATTACACACAAAATCCCACTGACTTTTCTGAGCGGTCAATAATATTTTGTCCATTGGTTTACTGTGTGATCATATTGACCGGCAAATTACACACAACATCCCATTGACTTTTCTGAGCGGGCAATAAGATTTGTTTTCACCCGTAGTTTTGTTGGCCTACTTAACTTGGAGGGCAATATCTTTTTAAAATTTCCCTGCTCAGATGTCTGCTATGGTTAATAATGGGTGATATAGCCAAATTTTGTTTCAAATATGAAATTCAGGATTTTGGTATTTTCTGAATGAGGGTATCATAATCTACCTTGCGTGAAATTTTGAGCGTCAGACATCATGTTTAGATATGATTTGTTATAAAATAAATATGATCAGATTACAGTGCTTGAATAGACGCCGATCTTTGAAACGGTTCGTTTTATCCCTAACTGTAAAACTGATTCAGCCACGTTCCAAATCTTGGCTGCTAATTTTGAGAGGGTTTGCTTAGTCCAAATATAACAAATGGGCAATTCCACGCCAAAGTGGACATTTGACCAAAAAATTTCCAAGCATTTTTATGATACAAATTTGGTATCAAATCAAAGCTTAAATTCTATATTTTTGGAATCAATGAGAAAATTTTAGTTTTACATAATTTTAGTTGTTTTTTTATAATAACTTTATAACCATAATTGAACCCCACAAATTTGACATTTTTGTGAAAAAGTGTTTTGATCCTGTGTTTGTTTAATATTTCCCCAGTTAAGCCTAAAAACCATTATTCTGACTCCTTAGATATAAACATTTCGTAAAATAGTAAATTTGTATGATTTATTTGATTTGTTATGCTTCAATGACTTCTTATTTTCAGCCTATGAAAATGTCCTTCCGTTACCGAAAAATCAATATTTTTAATTTTGTGGCTCACATAATTGTTAGAGAGCAGACCAATCTTCAGTGCAAAGCAAGTTCAAGTAGGCCTTCCCATTGATAACAATTGTATTACTCATTGTTTCTTCGTTAATTAATAAATAACAAAAGAAAATGTCCTTCCGTTACCATACACATGGTAACAGATGGACAAGGTACCTCATATTACATATTATGACAAAATTTATGTTCAAAAATTGGTCTCTCATATATGAAAACCCAAAATAATGAGACAATACCTGCAATGGCCAGCTATCAGTGGCGTAGTGTGGTCAGACTAGTAATTTTCTGTGTTTCAACCAATCAGATTTGTGCATTTAGAACATTTGATCTGGCTCACAATTGATTTTATCTCTTTCTGCAACAGGGCCCTTGTACCATGATGCCATTTGTCTGGATTTCTATTGTATGGGGATTAGTAGGTCTATTTAACTGTGGTGAGCCAGGGTGTGAATAGGCACTGATCATGACTTTGAATAGGTCTTTTTTTATACAATACACCCCTATAGAATTCTTGGACATGGGTGTAGGTCTAAAATAATTAAATTTTACATGAAATTTGCAAACTAAAAACAAGGCTGTAGAAAAAGCAAGAAATAATATATCTCCAATTATTTCATATGTTGTAGAAATTATATCAAGCCAAGATTTAAGCAAAACAAATTCTCAAAATTATTTGATCCACGAGGTAAAACGGAAGGTCAAAATCTAAGGTCAACGGTTATCGTATCCAAACTCGCTCATGCATGAACACAAATGGCATAAATGGATTGCACATAACATCCCCAGTCCAATGACACCTTTACAAAATAAATTGACCCAATGGTTAATGGACAATGGCCATTTGAAAAAAGGTGCCCACGCCCATTTCTTACAAAACTCCCCCATAAGAATCGACCATAGCGCCAAAACCATTGGGCGGATTGGGCTAAAACTTAAATATTTGCGCTTTTAAAGGTTGAAATATCATACATACCAAATATTAGCAAATTTGAAGGGGGCTGCGATGAAAATTTTCAATTTTGTTAAAGGTGATTTGACATGGAATGACCCTACTGTGTTTATATCATACATTACAGTCCATTATGTCCTTCCGTTACCGAACATTGGTCCGCTTTGTGTGAAATAACTCAAATATCTGCGGACATATTTTAATCAAAGAACAAGTAAATTCTTCTTAACCCTTCAGAGAATGAAATGTGTACCATTAAAATATTTTGTATTATTTAATATCACAGAGTTTTAGTTAAAACTGATTTGATAACAAAACCTTGTCCATTTTGGTGTCCTTCCGTTACCGACCTCATTTGTATGCATATTCAATAATGTGCGGAGATTAAAAAAAAAATAAAAAATTATGGGACCTTAAAACTGTATGTTTTGGAAGTATTGTTATCAAAATAGACTGTTCTAACAACACAAGTATTTAAAAATGTCTTTCTTAAAGTTGACAATTTGTGTCGGAGTGTCCTTCCGTTACCATGGATTGACCATGAATTAGAGCCATTGGAGCATGAAATATAGTAAGAAAAAAATAGAAATGTAAATGCTTATGATGTCCATATGCTATCTATGATACAAACTCATTTTAGACCACAAAAGAGAGGTTTCCTTCTCATAAATGGTCTTTAAATTTCAAAATTAATTTTATTGTGTAATTCCAATAGACTTTTCAGAGGTCCTTCCGTTACCGTCCTTCCGTTACCGAACACTGGAGTAATTAATTTCTCATAATTAATATACCAATGTAGATATTTTTCTTAAAAGGTGGTGTTATACTCTGTGAACATAAGGAAATTGACTACTAGCCAACTTAACATGATAAACCTCGTAACTTCACAGAGATTGGGTCATAACTAAAAAACTTGAAAATCCATGTCCATTTTGGCGTCCTTCCGTTACCGGCCTCATTAGTGTCCATATCTAATTTACATAATGCGGTCAAAATTTTAGAAATAGTGGAAATCAAAGACATGCCATTTAGAATAAAAAATCAAAAGCAGGATCCTGGAATTATTTGATTGAAGTTCCAAAATTGTGTCTGAATGTCCTTCCGTTACCGTGGAATTGCCCAAATTATATATGAGGTCACATATAGTGCAGGCAGCGCGTAGCCCTTAAAGTAAATCTAGTAACTTTTTTGAAATGTGCAAAAAGTGATGATTGGTTAAAACAATGTATATTGTTGTTATCTGATATGCCCACAGGGTATTGTGTGAAAATTAAAAGTTACAAGGATAGTTGAGTTTTGGTATAGAGGGCGCTACACACAAACGTTTGTGTAAGTTAATGAAAAACTGAGTGTCAAATTCGAAAGAACATACAATGTTATTCACAGCATCTTTCCAGAAACTGCTGAAATATCAATAAACATAACCATTTGTAATAAATGTGGTGCCCCACAAATATTCGATGATAATATTTTGAACCAGCCGTTAAATTGTTTTTTTTTTTTTAATGCGTCCTCTTTTCAAAAGTTAAACAGGAGGTGGTCGCATTAACGGGTTTGACTGTACTAGCACTTTGAGTGCTAAGAATTGTAAAGCTCTTTGACACTGTCTTGCATGTGTGTAGAGTATTGTGTTGTGCAGAAAAGTGAACTTGGCACTATAGCACTTTTCAGTCAACGCACGTAATAATTAAATTTGGTTTTGATCAGAATGAAAATGATCTCTGATTGAGTTACAGTGTGAACCCAGGGTCCTTAAACACGAAACATTCCCTGCTATTACAGACGACCATATCTCTCGATGCCGTCATTACAGGCCTACCTCTTGTAAGATATTCCACAGGATGAATACCTACGTGCATAGAGAAGGAGGTAACTACTGTTCTCTCTTGGTAACCCTCGCCAAACATCTGCTCAACCACAGCGATGTCACGTTCCATATCCCAGAGCAGCATGTACAGGTTATCTGTCAGGGGATCGATGCAGCAATTCATAATTATCCCACTGTGCGTGACTTCTCTCTGTGCTCCATGCATGTCGAAGATTACAAGTTTCGTGTCACAATGATGGGGTTGCGCGACGATGTCACCTGTTGCGAAAATACTAAACACGTTCCGCCTTATTTTCTCCTCACACCTGAGGCTGATTGTGTTGATGATACGGCCGTCATTAGGGTTGATAACGTATGCGCATTTCTGATCACACACACACTCAACAGCTATGATCATCCCATCCTGGCGAACAGCAGCATACACCCATGATGGGGCAAAACATGGCGGGTGCCTCGGTATCGCGAATTCTTTTTTCAGCTCCCACTGTCTGCTATACAGGCTGATGCATTCAGGCAAGCTGTCACCATTGCGGTATCCCATAAATTTACCGCACACTAACGTGTCCTTATCCAGCAGTGCACATGATGAAATTGATGTTTTACCATCACTTGTAATCACTCTATGGGAAGTCTTGTTCAACACGTTAACGTTGTAAGTGTGCCACTCACCGGATGCCATATCTGACACAATAACATCATTATTACTCGTACACCCCACGATGTAAGGTTCTTTGATATCACTCGGAAGTTCTACTGCCGAGCGTAGCTCCCATGTCCCTTCATAACCCCCAATTAGCCCATTGTACTTCTCATGATCATGCTCTCGTCTGCCTTCTTTCCCAGCGTATCAGTAAGTGATGTGATTAGCTTCTGTGCACCATTCAAAAGTGCCTTATCATCTGCAAGGAGTGTTTCCACTCTCTCAGCTGCGTCGTCCACATGCTGCTTGACATTTCTCGTACTGCGATGTAAGTCGTCTATCTTGGTCTGAATCGTGTCGGCTATATCTGCGACGTCAGCAAGCAACTCGCGTTGTCTACGCACGATTGGTTGTCGATGTTTCTCCGCCGCCTCATGACATTGCTTCAGACGGGTTTTTCTTTTCATGTTGATTTTCTTTCGTACCCTCCTTATCTCGTCATCTGCCTCGTCGTTAATCAATTTCGCAGCTTGTGTTTCTTTATCCCCGATTTCCGCCAACTCATCATCAATTATAGTATTAACTTGCCTTTTGACTGATTCTATGTGCGTTTCAGACACTTGCCTACACGTTTCTACTGTATTACCATACCCTTTCCAAACAACTGTTTTATCTTGTAATGTATCTTTCATGTTCAACAGTTGGCTTCTTTTGTTTGCAACAACTACATGAATATCTTCTAGCCGACACAGTTTATGTCGACTTTTGATGGCACATGCATGGCAAAGCGCTTGATCGTGGTTTTGACAGTACAATTTGACGGGCTTGTCGTGCTTCTCACAGTGCAGAGCACATTCACCCTGTTTCACTTCCCTCACGCTCGCGGTCTTGTTGGCGCACTCATTACAATATTGTTTCTTCTCTTTAACGAAGTATGTCACACCGTAATTCTTTTGGCACCCCAGTCCGTCGCACTTGCCTTCACCGTTCCCGCTACATCCAGACGCGATTGCATCGACAGGCTCGTGATGTTCCTGTATCATTAAATAACAAGAACATATTTTTAGTGTACGGTACATTCGAGACCTTTAAGTTTTAGGAGACCTCAATTTGGTACAAGCAATGTTCCCTATTCAAATCAGGATATGCCCTTTCAACATAAATCAATGTGTATGTAGTTTAGTTTGTCAAGTTGTTACAACAAATTTACTAAGTGCATAATTTGTGTATGTATTGTTTATGAATTATGTTGGCAAAATAGTAAGATCATAGTGCAAGCATTAAAACAAAACGTATTTATTTACTTACGCACAGTTTGTAACGTGCATGCACCCATGTACCGTATTATAATGATGTCCTTGTTTTCTATGGGACATTCATTAAGTCCTACCTTGTTTTGAAGATTTCAGTCCGACCCAGAGAATCCCGAATTCACAAACGTGTATCTGTGAACGTAGCGATGTCCCAGCTAGCCACCTGACGTCGGGCCGATGTCGGAATTTGGTTGCCGGATGTCGGCATATCGCCGTTGGCTCGAGGTTAAAATGTCCGCCAGCCCAACATCGTCACGACGTCATTTTTGTGATATATTGGCATAACGTCATTTTCCGACAATGGCCCAACATCATGTCATGAGATGATGTTGGGCCATTGTCGGAAAATTACGTTATGCCAATATATCACAAAAATGACGTCGTGACGATGTTGGGCTGGCGGACATTTTAACCTCGAGCAAACGGCGATATGCCGACATCCGGCAACCAAATTCCGACATCGGCCCGACGTCAGGTGGCTAGCTGGGGTACTAGTGACAAAACTGATAGGGAATAATTATCATACGCCAAGAAAGGCGCGTAATATCAGCTCTGTCTTTGCACAATGCTAATGAATGGCGTAGAGGGGGAGGGCGGGGGCGGGGGGGGGGGGGCATAATCGTACATTTACAATCTTTGAGATGTTGAATCACTGAGATTCCTCCTACGCATTTTTTGTACACAGGGTGCCTCCGAAGTGAGAACGTTCCCTCTTTTGTTTCTTTTTGTTTTCTTTGGGGGGGGGGGGGGTGAAACATCACTGAGGTTACCCGGCTAAAGCAGTTTAAGGTTAATGTGACTGCCCCTTTATCGGCAAATAATGTAAGCACTGCCCACACAATCATTGATACCTGACTGTAGTCGTAATAGCACATGTTATGCCAGGGGTAGGGGAGGGGGTGTATGTTGCCTGAATAGTTTTTCCTATTTTCATTTTACAAAATAAACACAGATAATCTGTCCTTTCCACTTAGCTGCATTAAACTGGATTTGCCCTAATTGCAGGTGTCATTGTTGCCATTTAAAATGTTCATAAATCACGAGGGCTTCGCCCACAAGCCCCGCTTCCCCGTCCCCCCGTGCCCTCGTACGGTTATGTACTTACATGCAATAATTGTCACAGACTTTGATTTTGTTTTTGTCAAGTTCTAAACTTCCCAACGAATGGTCTTTCAGTACCAACAATCTCCATTATGTTTACACACTGCCGATAATCCGCTCACTCCAGCGTGCTATGAGTTAAAGCAGTCACGTGTAAGTGAGTAATGGTGATTTACATGCAAGATTATTAAGTGCGTTTGCTCAATACTCTTAAACAAATAGTACGCCCCCTATTGAGTGATAACCGAGCTGTGTTATGTATTAATATGTAATCAATTATTGCAGATATTAATACAATATCATTTCGGTGGTAAATAACATACTGATAATGACTCTAATTTTGAATGACAACCTTGTAATACACTGCACCGAAAACACAAGTAAGATTATAACTCTCATGCTTCCCTCCCTCATCCACCCCACAAAAACAAATCATTGTATATTAGTATGAAAGTTCATCATTAGTAATTCACAAGATATCCATGATGGGCAATTCCACGAAAAATGTCACCCAAGGATGGAAAATGAAACTCATGGGACAGCCTTGTTAACTACTGGATAGTAATGAGGAAGGACCATATTTTGATGACTAAAGGAAAAAAGTTTGAAATTCAATGCAGAATATTTTGTTTTGGGGTCATTGAAGTTGGGACAAAAATTGTATGTATTACCCCCAAAAATGATGAAATTTGCATCCGTTGTTTGTGAAATAAAATTTAAAAATATGGATCACTTCAGAACAATAATTATACTTCTAATGTCTTGTTTATGCTTTGTTTTAACATCATAGAAAAGGAAATTATGTAAAAATCTTTGCTTTTTGAAAACTGTTATTGGATAAAATCTTGATTCTTACAACATTGATGTGTAATGTCCGTGACGTTTTAGATATAAATGTTTTTGTAGAAGCAGAAGTCCTAACTCAATTTAATTCAAAATTCATTTGCAAAGCTAGAATGTTATATCATAAAGTATATCAAGAGCATTTACTAAAATATTTGATGGCTTGTCCAGAATGGCGTCACAGACATTACGTCACGGCTGCGTCACGGACATTACATACACAGTGAAAAGTATAAAAAAAGCAGAGCAAAAAAATATCAAGCATTATTTTCTTATGTAAATGTCTTACTTTAGCCAATAAATCAGATAATCCCAAGTAACAGGGGGACTACTACCTTCCTGGTTCAAGTTTTAATAAATTGTATCGTTAATCAGATAGTGAACTTTGAGTAAGTACTCTGAACTATTTATCAAACTAAATTCCTTGCTTAATTTGAACATGCATGTCTCAATAATCAATAAAGACTTGACTATAACTTACTGGGAGGAGAAAGAGATGGTTAAATATCATATAGTATGATCAAATTGCAAAAATTATACTCTTATTCCATGATTTTCCATGTGTTATGCCCATGATGTACACAACTTTTTTTAGATTTTACAATTTTTTGGCACAAAACAGCATTGTACTTCATTAAAAATGTATAATATATTTTTTTATAGTTGAACATTTGGTTTACTGCACATTCTGTTGAAAAATTTCAAATTTTACAATAATTTTGGAAAAACTTATTCATATTTTAAAAATATTTTTTTGCTAATTGAAAAAAAAATTGAAATATAATGTTTGTTCTCAAAACTGTTTGATTCCATATCAAATGTACAATTAAAAAAGTGTCATGCACAATGGAGCATTTTTTGCGGGTTATTTCTGAGTTTAGAAAAAGTGGACAGAAGTGTAATGTCCGTGACGCTGAAAATGTAATGTCCGTGACGCAACGTTTTGTTGTCTAGATCACAATATGCCTGGCCCGTTTCCCCCAAAACAACTTGGATTCAATTCATCATTGCCTTGTCTATAATTAAATACCTAAATCACCTTTGTGAGGTCTCAGAACTCACAGACTTTTGCAAAGATGTATATGGATGCAAAAAGTCATGTCCAAAAGATGTAATGTCCGTGACGGCGCACATTTCGCAGAATT
Organism: Echinarachnius parma; assembly: GCA_037951105.1. Taxonomy (NCBI): domain Eukaryota; kingdom Metazoa; phylum Echinodermata; class Echinoidea; order Clypeasteroida; family Echinarachniidae; genus Echinarachnius; species Echinarachnius parma. The sequence continues at coordinate 27,061 of JBAMJV010001004.1, read as the reverse complement.
ACTCAGTAACGAATTGAATAAATGTTCTGAAACTTTTTTTGCATACTTAACTAGGATATTGTTTTGTAATCAAAATAAAAGTTAGACATTAGTTAGAGGTATGAATTAGTAGTGGCATTGGAAAGTCATGAAAATTCTCTGATTTGTAATGTCCGTGACGCTGGAGTTGCCCCCATATTAAACTTGTGATCACAATATGTACAGATATTTCCTTCAGTATACAATATATTTTACAGATGTTTGTTTTGCGTTTTAATGCAACGTTGCATTATTTGCAGATTATTCCTCTCTGTACTCCCTAAACTATAGTTCTTTCTTTGGAATCAGCACCAGTCATGCCATTAATAGTGTATATTCTACAATTATATATGTACGGTGGCCCAGAACAAAATGAACCGAACGGCTTATTTATACTTCCCATTACTGGTAACGACTAGTTGCACTTAAACTAGGACCCCATTCATTTATATAATATTATGCATTAATTCTTTCATTCATTCATTCGTTCGTTCGTTCATTCATTCATAATTTATTCTCACATTGGTTCATACATTCATTCATTCATTCATTGAGCCATGTATTCATTAATTTAATAATGTACATCGCTATATTATGTAATCATGTATTAACTCATGTATTCAAACATTCAGTTATAAACACCCTTATCCAAACATATATGATGTGTTCATATGTATTGCGATGCCATACCTACGGTCGCATCCACAATCAGGCCACCCTCAGGCATGCAAACTGCTTCCATCTTTCTCACAAAATTCACATAAGCAAAGCATCTCAAACAAAATTTCATCCGAAAGTATACATATAATTTAAAGCAAGACTTATGTACGTGCTGCTAAGACCCAATATAACCGTGAACATATATATGTTAAAACAAAAACAAATTATACAAAAATAACACGAGTATTTTGCTAATGCATGATTTATTATCAGTGCTATAACAGTGTATATGCTCAATTCATAGCATTGGTTGACGAACTGAAACAAAACAAACAACATTAAATATGATACACATGATTTATTGTGAAGAGAATAAACAACCAGTTATTCAAAATGTCAAAGCTCCATCTAATTCATAGTATTGTCGATATACATCAAACATAAGTTTTCACCAATATACTAGAAGTGTTACAACAATATTGAATTTATACAACCCATCGATTTATACTACCGCAAACTAAGTTGTTTTAATTTGAAAAGTATTAACAAGTTTATAAACAACACATTGCCAATATAATGTGATGCAAACATTGTGAATGCATGGTATTGAATAACAAAATTGATAAAACTGTCAACGTCCTGTAGAAATGAAATAACAAACGGTTTTAAAATACGTACAAATTGTCACAAGCCAACCTAACCATTCAAACAAGTACAACAACCGGTATGTTGTGGCAATATCAGATTGAAGATTGACGGAATATATAGAGAAGGCACGTGCTCCTCCCCAAATAATTTGAAAAAATAATAGGAAACATAAGGGGACATAATGTCCCCCCCCCCCCCACCCATCAGTCCGATCACTCTACGCCACTGCTGAAGATGGTCGCTGATATATTGTTGCATTGTTAAGTTATATTTCATATTATACATTATCATGAACAAAAGTATGTATCAAAACATGAAACTATAAAGACAAAATATTCAAATTATTCATTATCATGAAAATTACGGTAAAAACGAAATGTACTTTACAATATGATAGAAGTGAAGCAGAATGAAGTAATAAGCCAATAACAATACAACTTCAAACTTAATTATGACCGATATGTGTGCAATCTAATATTCTGGTAGCGTTAACAAAATGTTGTAGCAAAAGTTCAACATGCACATACAGGACATGTAATATAACAACTAATTTGGATATCAAAGAATGCAACGTGATTACCATGTACGCAAATGCACATAGGCCGGGGGCAAACATGTTTACCTAAATAGCTAACGAATTACACAACATTGAAACATACATGCTCCTGACATGAATTACTAAACATATGTGTATGTACCCCCCCCCCCCCCCGCCCCCTCCTTCTTAGATCTGTATTCAAGGTCAGGACCATAGGCCCCTTGGTGGCCGGTATGTGGAAGGGGATCCGGGCTACCTAAACCGTTATAAAGTATTAAAGGAATAGAACAGGTCTGGGCAAACTTAATGTTAGTAAATACCACTTGGATCAACTCTTTTAAATGAAAAGATTTTCAGTTTTGGAAAAAATAATTGGTAGCAAAAAAAAAAAAAAATGTAACGGCTCCACCCTATTTGGAGGCGAGTATATGACACATGACTTTATACATTATCGCAAGAGAACAGACTAGTAGAACATCCTGATATGTTTTGGCTCTATCCAATAGCCAGAATTTAGGCAGTATAGAAGATCAGTACAAACGTTACAAAAGTACAACAGTACAAAAAGGGAAACCATCGAGCATTAAAAGTACTGTAGATATAATGTTAAACATAAGTGTCTAACATCCCATGCAAACACCACCACAAACGAGCAATGCATCGAAGGCCAATGAACCATTTAAAGAGAAAACAATAACAATACATAATTCGTTATTATTACACATGACTATAACGGACCGTCAAAGTTATACAATATCATACAATTAAAGCAGAATAAACATAATTATAGTAAGCCAAAATGGAATGCGTGATACAACATCAAACTTATCATCGATTTGTATTCAAAATAACTATCTTAACACATTGAAAACAAAACTTTAAAAAAACACCGTAAGAAAACTTAAAACCTATACTTACCACATTTTGGAAACTATCTCAAATGATCATGTTTGATCATATTTGATCATAATCTTGTTTGGATCACGTTTGATTAAGGGGGCTTACAATTTGACAATTATGTTTTCTTACGGTATTCTCTTAACTACACTAACGCAGACCAACTTTCTAAACTATTGTCGTATTAAAACTCGATAATTCAGTCAAACAAACATAAATTATCACACAGGTAAAGTGGTATGGAAATATAGTACAAACACAATTAATCGCATTCGTATTATGGTTGTGTGGTAACTCAATTGTTAATAAAATTGTTGTGTGCATTATACTACCAGAAGTGATGTCTCAACAAGTGATCGACACAATATAAAACAAATGGAGCGGCAGAGAAGTTATTAAAAAATGTATCATTACGAAAACGGCTGAATATGAAAGCTAAAAAACAATATAAAATTATAAAGTGAAGCAGTATAAAGAGACCTTGCATACATACATGAAGAAGAAATTAATAGAAAAGCAATTGGCAACAATAGTCAGATCTGACTGATTGCCACCAAACTAAACAACAACAACAACAACATGACATCTATCATTGGTTTTTGTATTCATCTTCTTGTCGATGTAAACTTTACAAGGGCTTTCAAGCAAAATAACATTATCTACATTCGTTATTATACAAATAGACTGCTGTATTTACAAAGAACAGGAATAACTTTAAAACATATCATACAAGTGAAACACCTACTAACCGTCGAGAAATAAACAAACTTGACATTAGTATAATAATTATCAAGGTATTGGTTAAGGACGCGCTGACTTTGCTAGAACATGTATTCTCCATATAACAAAGCCCGAATATTCTCGGGACCAGCCCAGGCCTGCACGGGTTAACATGTGTAAATCGCATCAGGGATTGGCACGCTAACAATGGAATCACTAGAATATCTTATAATGCCATAATAATGTATGGCAGTTCATGCTCTCTGTGTAAATCACGGCGCTGTACTCAACGAGTAATGCCAAGTTTCACGAGTAATTTTGTATGTAAGCATTCATTTTCAACAAATGGTGTCGTTTACATTGTAGAGGGCGCCTCACTCCTATTTATTTATTTATTTATTTATTTATTTCCGATTTATTTAAACAGGGTAACCCTTTCAGTATCGAGTACTGCAGCTCTACCAAGGGGCCCTGTATACAGTAAAAACATACAATCATGACATGGGTAAAACATGACTAAGATATAAGTTACATATAAAAACAGAGTTCTGTACAAAAAACAAACAAAAAAACATTACAAACAACATAAATATCAAGTGAAATTACGAATAAAGCAAGTTAAGTACAAAAAAAGAAAAAGAAAAATAAAATCTATCTATCTACAAAAAACTATAGTTTTCGGCTACTATTATCATTTACCGGTAGATGGTGGACAGACATTTAATTTGATACATGACTTGGCAGTTTTGGCCTACTAGATCCCATTAATTCCTTTTGTGAACATACCCAAATTTTACTAATTGTTACGGCGGCAAAATATGATGGGAGCGGCCATTTCCGTGTAACTACCTGACATGATTGGCAAATTCTGACGACTGAGCGGATGGCCGAACAAAACACTTTTCACTGATTTGCAGACTCATCAAAGCGTCTACAAGTATTCAATCAATGGTTTGGTCCGGTGAATGCAAGAATGCATCATTGATAGATCTCAGTAGTCCGCACAGACCTAACAATGGCGGCATCCAGTGTTCGCGTGAATAGTGGTCTATATACCCTATAGTGTTTGCACATATTTCTTCCAAAGCAGAAATCTGAGTCGGGGTAATGTTATGCGAAATAAACAAGCATAGTATATACGTTGTATAAAGTAGGATCAACTCTATTCTAGAGTTGCATCGGCCTTTAACATGTGTTGGAATATTCACGTATTCTGAAATAATGTATCACTTCTATAATGTTTGCTCCCCGATATGTAAGATAAAAGCAGTATTCACAGAACACATAAATAATACAGCGAAAATACATGTATAATACACATGTCAACTTGTCGTCGATTTGAGTTATAGTGAAGTTTCCATCAATAGTATTCAATACAGGGTGGCCCAACAAAAAACAGAACGGGGCACTTCCCAAAATATAGTACCAAACTATTTATGTCCATCAGTTAGGGTGTCTTTTCCAATAATAAACGATACCAAGAACAGTAATTTCGGTCGTGTAGTTTTTGTTTTATGACGCTGTGAGTGAGACCATGTCAGGTGCCATTTTTTGTTATTTGTTACCTAGGGCCAGTAAAAACCAGTAAAACCGCACTCACTGCCCGTAATACCATGCCCATTATCTAGGCACACGTCTGAGTGCACACTGTCAATGGCGCGCTGTTTTAAACGCTATGAAAGGCGGTGCGTGCGGTTTTACTGGCCCTGACTAGGTAAAAAATTACAAAAAACGGAACCTGGCATCATGTCACTCACAGCGCCCTAGAAGAAAAACTACACAACCAAAACGGCTGTTCTTGGTATCGTTTTTCATTGGAAGGGATACCCTATCCGTTGAACATAATAATTGTGTTGCTGTATTTTGGGAAGTGCCCCGTTCCGTTTTGTTTTGGCCACCCTGTATAATAACATATTGTGATTAAAATATGCTATGCCAAATATCGATCAACCACACCAAAACAATGTAAGCTGATGTACCATTTAAGATGCAAACAAAAATATCATTTAACATATTCATTATCATGACATAGTTGCTGTAACAAAGGACTTGAACAATATACAGTCTCGTACGAGCAAAGCAGTACAATCAATTGTAATCTATACAATAATAAAACGGTATATAATACAACTTCCAACTTATCATAAATTTGTATGTGATGTAATTATCTGATTTCGTTAAAACATTGTTATATCAAAAGCCGATTGACCATACAATAACAAGCAATTATAATACACCAATATTAGCAGAATGGGATCAAGAGGTTAAGAACAAATAGGAAACTCATTACAATTTCAAAGTTTTGTAGATGTTTGGCAACAATAGTTTGTAACACAGTCATAATATACATTGCCGTAAACAAACTGATGCACCATCATGTGATGTACTGAACTTGTTGGTGGAATGGACTACTAAAACCATTATATTTCATTTAAAAATATACTTTTTTTTGGGGGGGGTTGTGGTTTACTTTAAGACCAGACATGAAACTCACTACATTTCAAAATGTTGTACTTAGATATGAAAATCAATATATATACATTATCATAAAGAAACTGATGTATCGACATGTGATGTACTGAATATATATACATTATCATAAAGAAACTGATGTATCGACATGTGAAGTACTGAATATATACATTATCATAAAGAAACTGATGTATCGACATGTGATGTACTGAATATATACATTATCATAAAGAAACTGATGTATCGACATGTGATGTACTGAATATGAAACGAGTGGAGCAAGAATATAAGTATAAAATATTATACCAATATTATACAACTGATGCAGTGTATAAAAAAGACACTATACGGTCATGATTGCGATTAAATATGTAATATATCGATGTGCGTCCTGACAAAAAATTACATTAAACATTATTCAACATTGTGAAGAATGAAATAACGGAAAAAATATAAAACAGAACAATTCAAACACTCCGGACGTGCGGGGATTAGTGATATTGTAAACGTAATGATTAAAACTATTAACAAAGTTCGTATCAGAAAAGTGCTCAATGTAATTACGTATTTCCAATAACAACTTGCTGTCGCAGAGGGTGATATACCAATGTGCAGTAATATCTAGAGAGCATACACCCATAAAACTCGTCAAATTCAATATGTAACTTTCAACGTATTGTCGTAAGAACGGTATTATCTTTAGTACATCGTTGTTCGTAGGCGGATGAACCTAATAGTTTTAAATATCTTAATCACATTAGGGATTGGCATGGTATCAATGGAATCACTTCTTTATTTCTACGGTATGTCATTGAATGCCCTCTGTGTAAATCACGGCGCTGTACTCGACGAGTTATGCCAAGTCTCATACGTAATTTTGAATGTAAGTAATTTGTATTAACAACATGTTATACTGTACAGTATAGACGGCGCCTAACAGTGAAGACAGCGAGTGGATAGTTGAGTTTTGGTAAAGAGGTCGCTAGACACAATGATGTTTAAGTGAGGTAATGAATAACTGAGTGTCAAATTAAAAGAGCATACAATTGTAATGACAGAATAAACTTCATTTGATCAAAAATTGCTAAAATATCCATAAATATAGCTATTAATAATAATTGTGGGGCCCCACAATTATTCAATCATTTTGAAAAGGCCGTTTTTTTTTAATGCTTCCTCTTTTCAAAAGTTTACAAAAGAGGCTTTCAATTAGTAATTGATTATCTCTCTATCTAATCAGTATTTCAACAAAACATCACATGCACAATATGAGTGTTTAGAGAGCGCCCTCTTGAGTTGTAACGGATGACCTGTTGAATGTGGTGTTTTCATTTCGAGCATGGTGGAGTTATATTATTGTGTATTATAATGGTACAGGGTTTAGTGACTTAAATTCAGTTTGACCAAATTTTTACTCTCTTTACCAAAACTCAACTATTTTACATGGGATGGAATGTTCACGCATCCTAAAATAAGATATCACTTCTCGAATGTTTGCTCCCCGATAATTGCTGTATGCCGTACATTACATGGAAGAGTCTTCTTTAAGCTGCAGTTCGGATTCGTAAGTCAGACGCGCGGATCCATATTGCGAACGCCTTGCGCACGGTGCGTAATGCACATTCGCACAGTGCGCACAAACTAGTCTAGTTAAATATGGCTTCTCGCGGTGTATAGCTTCTACACGATATTTAGTTAAATTGAGTTGAATGTTTAAATATAAATTGTATACAGGCAGGAATCGGACAATACTTGAAAGGGGTAATTAAACGGAACACTGTTTCTACCATGCTTGTATGTACGTCTCTCACAACGACAAAATACACATTGGGAAGTAGGAGGCAATGCTTGATGCATGTTACTGTTCTGATAACAAGCAATAACACAAACTTAGATACATAATTTAGTGTGACGTCAGCTTAGAGAGGAATGAGACGCTCTCCGATTGAGTTAAACAGTGAACCTCTTCTTGAATACGAGACATTCTCTGCCGTTACAGACGACCATATCACCTGATGCCATTATCACAGGGCTACTGCAAAACAGAAGTGACTGTGCTTTTATATCATCAAATAGTTCGTTTAAAGGAAATGAGATAACTTCTCTTCTCTCCTGATCATCCTCACTGGACATCTGATCTATCACAGCCATCTTATGCCCCTCATCCCAGTGCACCACGTACAGGTCAGCTGTCAGAGGGTCGATGACACAATTCAAGATCTTCTCACTGTGCGTGATTTCCCTCTGCGCTCCCTGCCTGTCAATGATGAGAAGCCTGTTTTCCGGTGAATGGGGCAGCGCGATGATGTCATATGTTGCGAGTACACCGCGCATCATCCCTATGTTCTCTTCACATCTGATCGTGTTGATGATGCATCCATCATCGGGGTTAATAACATATAAGCATTTTTGGCCGCTCTCAGCAGCTATGATCATCCCATCATGATCAACAACTACATTCACCAATGTGAGATCATCTGACGTGTTTCTTGGTAACATGATATCTCTGATCAGCTCCCACTGTGTGTTATACAGGCTGATGCATTCAGGCAAGCTGTCACTAGTACAGTAGTACATTATTTTACCACACACTATGTTGCCATTATCGAGCAGTGCGCAGGATGAATTACAGGATGACTTCCCATCACTCGTTATCACTCTCTGGGAGGTCGTGTTCCTCACGTTGAAGCTGTAAGTATGCCTCTCCGTTGGGACCCTGTCCGATACAGTAACAGAATCGTTACTTGTACATCCCGTAATAACAGGTGATTTGACAACACTCGGTATCTCAATAGTCGAGCAAAGCTCCCATTCTCCATCATAACCTCCGATCCTACCATTGTACTTCTCATTTCCCACTCCCTCGATGAACCGCACACCTCTCACTGTGCGTGTGATGTGCTCTACCACGTCCTCATCGGCCTTCTTCCCCAGAGTGTTAATGAGCGATGTGATCAGCTGCTGTGCGCCTTTCAGAAGTTCCTTATCATCACCAAGGAGTAGCTCTACTCTTTCGGCTCCGTCATCCACGCGTTGCATGACATCCCTCACATTGCGTTGCAGGTCCTCTATCTTGTTGTGTGTCTTACCAGCTATTGCAGTAACGTCATCAAGTAACTTACGTCGAATCTTGTCGATTATTTGCAGATGATTCTCCGCATCGTCGTGGCATTGCTTCAGACGCGCTTCTCTCTTTACGTTGATTTTCTCCGTTATCTTCCGTATTTCTTCATCTGCTTTGTCATCGATCAGTTTCGCGGATTGCTCTTCTTTGTCCCTACTTCCTGCCAGCTCATCATCAACTGTAATATTTACTTCCTCTTCTACTAACTTAAAGTGTGTGATAGACCCTTCCACACACGCTCTCACTGTTTTAACATACCCTTTCCAAAGCAGTTGGCTATCTTGTAATGCCGCTTTTACTTTCAAAAGTTCGCTTCTCTGGTTCACAAGTACTACATTAATATCTTCTAGCTGGCAAGGTTTCTGATGTTCTTTGATGGCGCATGTATGGCATAAAGGTGCCTCGTGGTTCTCGCAGTACAGTTTAAGAGACATATCGTGCTTCTCACATAATATACCAAGTTCACCCTCCTTGACGTAGTACGCCATTCCGCCTGCATCCTGACTCCCCATACATTCATCATTCCCGCCAAATCCTGATGCCATTGCGATGAGATGCTATTTGTAAAGATCTATTAGGAAATACAAAAGAAACATTGTGAGTGGTACACGACGCATTTTAAGTTGATCAACACATATTTCCGTACAAACCAAACACCCTTTTGTTCCAATGTACTTCTGTTTCGAATATCGAAAGTATAATATCTATTTTATTTTGTAAAGTTGTTACAATATGTTTCTCTTGTCGCGTCTTATTATGTCATGAATTGTTTTCAAACTATATAGGCAAAACAGTATGCACATAATTGTGCATGCATTGAAACAAAACTTGTCCACTATTAAACTGTACTGAAGTGTATAGTCTTGTAATAATGCACACTCCCTTGTTATATTTTGAAAAAAGAGACCAAGTCCAACATAATAAACTTGAATTACAAACAAGATATTGGAGGTTGCCGTCCAATCAAGATAATCTTCGAATGAATCTAAGTAAGTTTAACAGGTAACAAAATCATCATACGTCAAGAACTGCACGTATACGTATCAGATTTGGCGTAGCACAGTGGTGGTGGGCGGCGAACTAGGCTCTGGAGGGATGGGTTCAAGGAATATATTTGTACTAGATTTTTACCAATTATGTAACCATATATATATCAAAAATAATCTACGATTACAACAAGACATCATTTTACTAGGCATTCGCAACATTATACACATTAATATAGGTAACAATCCTACATCAGTTGCTTGTGTGTTTGTTTGATTTTAGCAGGGCTTGACACAAGCGCTTGTCCAAATGGCTCGGGGTGTATTTCACAAAGATCCCAAATTGAACTTAAAGGGTACCACCACACAAAAAAATATTCGTATTATAGAAAGGTAACATATTTAGTATTCCATTCCTTCAACAAGTTCCCAAAAATATTTTTCAGAAAAAAATATATAATTGAAAAAAGCATCACCATTCTCAACAATTTGTTAATGCGGTCTGAATTGCGTAGACTATTATGCGTACAGAGCCAGATGGCTCTGTGCAGAGCAAACGAATCATCCAGGACCCTATTGACGTACGCGTGAAAGTATTGGCGCACTCGCAAATGCTTGGCCCGTGTGCAACCAGGTAACAACAGTGGTTCCGTAAGTGGTGGAAATTAATTGCTTTGTTTATGAATTACACAACCGTTTGCAAAATATTGGGTATCTATTTGATATCACAAAACAGTACCAAAACATATAATAATGTGTTGTCTTTTGCCCGGCGGTCCCCTTTAAACCCTAAATTGGACTTACAATATTGTGGTAGTACATTTGTAGCTTCCGAATTAAACATATTCAAGAGCCCAAATGCAAATATTTCAAATTGTCAACACAAATTTACATCATAGTCAAGTCCAATTTACGAGTTAAATTCAACTGAGGATCTTTGTAAAAACACCCCCTGGTTCACATAGGCAAATGGGTTTGTCTGTTATGGAAGGCATGCATGGGACTCATTGTTCGTACAACTTATTATCACCCTCTACTTGTACATACACAAGGAAAATATTTAAATGTAATGTTTATACAAGCAAAGAATATTTGGAAGTTCGGAAGTGTATAATGAAAAGCATGGACGAATATTTTGTATTGTTATTCTTCATTCTTACATGACAAATTGTGCAGCAGATATATGTGTCCCCCTCTAACACTTTCGGTTAATTGTCGGAAATATCAAAATTGAGATTGTTAATGTTTTGAATTCTCTAGGATTTCAGCTTTAAAATGAAACATATAAGTATGTTGAAGGCCAGAAAATGCAATTTGATAACGTGGACCAGAGCCTCGCTATTTGTTAAACAACAGAGAAAATCGCTTCTAAAGTTTTGCATTATGCAGAAAAGCATTCTCACACATCGAGCGAAGTCATTATTTATGGTATAAAAAATTCGAATTAGGACCTGCAATTTTCAGAGAATGTAGATGAAATATGTAAGTATCAAATGCCGTAAAGTTGAAATTTTCACCCAGAGACAATTGTGTATTTACTTTTCATTTTCATTTATTTTGCAACTTTCGTCAAAACATAACATAAATACATAACAATTATTTAACAACATAATATATACAAATCATGAATATCACAATTGTGCTTAATTACATTAAACAATTGTAAAAAAAAAACTAAATAAAGAATAACTATACAACATAATAGTATACAGTATAGCAGGAGAGTTGCATGGGATGTCACAATAAGCTGCAAGCTTGATAGCGTGACACCCAAAGAAAAATTAATGTAAGCTTAAATTATGTATACGAATTATGACATATGGGATAAATAGAAAGAAAAGGAAGAAAGGAGAAGGAAGGGGTGCAAGTGCAAATAATTAAAGTACACGCTACCCCTTGAAAACCATATACTAGTTATATAAAACATATACAAATATCTAACAAATTACTCATTGAATTATACAAAATATCATTAAATAACAAAAACGCAAGTTCGCTGCAATCATAACACTATACAGGGTAGGAAACTATATTAATTTGTTTATGTTAAATATTGACTTAGCACAATATCTTTTATCTTTCTTTTAAATAAATTTAAAAAGGTTATTTGTTTTACAAATTCAGGCAAAGTATTCCATATATCAGGCCCATGGTGTCGTATTGACTTATGAGGCTCTATGATTTTGAGGCTCTATGTACTAAAGATCCACAGCGACTTATGACCGCAAGTATGGTGCTTGGGCTCATATGACAATAATGTTGGCAATTAGGCTTTACTAACCGTACCATGATTTATGTACTATATGCTGTATCCCCTTCAGTTTTAACATTGTTGTACTCATTGTAGTTCTATATAAGTGAATCCTACTTAGCGTCCATTGAAATCAAAAAGCTTCAATCTTGTATCAATAACTAAGCTCATTGTAGGGTGCATTGACTGTAAATCCGACTGCCCAATAGTGTTCCTACATTTATGTAACCCCTTTGATTTGACCAACTCTATAAAGGAATCGTGCATTGACTGTAGTAATTCCCAATCCTGTATTGATTCATATGCTTATTGTAGTGTGCAGTGACTGTACATATCGCCTATTCCATATAAACTGTAGTAATATTTCTTAAAGAATGTTGTTTAGTCTTTGGAACTGTAATTCAACTGCGGCAGTAGTTTATGTCTGCTATGTTAAAATCCCTATTGATTTTGCCAACTCGTGAAGTGAATCCTATTAACCAAACAAACTTTTAAAAAACACGAGGGGAAAAGACCCAAAATGTGGTTAATAAGTTTTGACCTCGGCAAAATACGCTCGAAGCAACCGCGAATGATGCCCGATTTTTTAGAGTGTATGTAGTCACTGTAAATTAACCCTATCCAAAAGAGAATGCATTGCTGTTTCTCATAGCAATCTGTATCGTAATTGACACTAAAGCTGTACTGTAGCACTTCCTTTGATCCAGCCATAAAATTGTAACCTCCATTAAATTAAAACATATGGTGCCGGTTTGGATTACTAACTTTCATTTTGACTATCCCTTTAACACACAATCAATTCAACGTCATTGATAGTTACATTTTTAATGAGCTCATTAATAAATAAAAAGTAAATATTACTTACATTAAATAAATGATAATATATTAATTCTGTAGATTCAACCCGCGGTCCTTGATTCTGAGCTGCGGATGGTATCTAGCTTGCAGTCAAGCTGATCCCTGTCTTTACAACAATGCTATAAATAAGTCTTTTACGGTACAGAAGCGAACGTGAAAGTTCATCAAGAAAACCATCAAATTGAACTCCTGATTTGAAAAGGCATACGACCACATTTTGGCCGAGGTTGAGGGTGTTGGGGGGGGGGGGGGGGGGAGCTGATTGCTGCACAATTGCTCGAATATCACCCTTTCTCCTCGTTCATCTGGCATCTGGTCATTTTTACCGCATATTGTTCTAATATTTGTCCGCCCACATGATTTTGACAGTATTTTTTTCCCCCGAAGGTGACATCATTTGTCCGGAATTATACCGTTTTTCCTTCAAAATGACACTAGATTGCCCAAATATGTCATCATTTTTGATAAAATGGCTTTAGCCTGACATAATTATGCCAACATGAATATATTCTTTCCAAAATGACATTAGATTGCCCAAATATGTCATCATTTTTGATAAAATGGCTTTAGCCTGACATAATTATGCCAACATGAATATATTCTTTCCAAAATGACATGTTTTTGGCCTAATATGGTGCTGTTCAAACCCGGGGGGGGGGGGGGGGCTCTCGCTCATTGTCCTCTTCGACACATTGATTACTGCAGTGAGTATAGCGTCCATTTGTTACGATTTCGTGGCAGTTTATTGAACTGTAATATCATACACATTAACTGAGGTGCAGTAATTTTGTTCTTACATATGGTATTTACATGGGAAATACACGGTTACCCGGAGGAAGTCAACCAGAGCCGACTAGTCTGTGAACAACAGATACAACTTCCAATGACGTTCTTGTAATAGATTATATTCCTAATACACATTGGTCCGAAGTTACATGCATTCTGATCATACATCGGCGGGACTGTTTGCATCTATAATAAACGTATGGCAAAGTATAATGGATAACTGGCGATGCAACGAATTTGTTAAATTCGAAGAAAAATCATCACACAAGCTGAATTGTACAAACTAAATATGATTTATAGCGTTTATGGGAGTGGGGAAGCAAACATTGCAATGTATTAATTACGATGTTGATAACAGGATAGTGGTTACGCATTTGGGAGAGTAGTTACTCAAGGATTGGTTTAATTTAGGGTATATAGGAAGCTACAACAAATACTTATGCTTGTAAAATTCTATAACAACCTGTATCAGATTAAAAGCGGATCCGAAATGGCTTTAATATCCATAAACATAACCAAAACCATTTGAAATATATTTTTTTACACCACCCGTTACAAAACTTAATCAAATTCCCTTTTTCTGTTTTAAATGCACAAAGGAGGTTTGTAAATAGTTGTTGATTATCTCGTTATTTAGTTAATAATTCAACAAAACATCACATGGACAATACTTTATTGTAAATGGTTGAAATCAGTGGGCTTTTAAGTGGGGCACTTTGAGTTTAAACGGCTCCTTTTAATGATAACGGGCTTTTTACTTAGTCATTTGTACTTGTTCGTTCCTTTCGAGCAGGGTGGAGGTATACGTATTAGTTTGTTATGTAATGGTGCACGTGTTGGTTACTAAAATTAACTATTCGTCAAAGTATACATTATGTAGCCTCATAATATCACGAGCAGTTGAGAGAAACAATACAAGCCTTTATACAAGCTCCACTTTCGAAAGAAATAGATAAGTAGTCTCGCATATTATAGCGAGTGTGTCATAATATACGGTATATGAACATTAGAGGGCGCTATGACTATAATATTTTGTGATTAAAGGACATGTCACGGTCAATTTGTGGGACCAAGATTCATTGAGCATTACTTGTTGAATAGTTTGTTAAAGATGCGCAGGTAATCTCAATAAAAATGTCTGCGTTATTGCCAATGTTTACGGAATTTGGTCCCACAATTTCAACTGGTCACATGAAAGTACACTGCATTCATGAGGTGGTCTCACAAATGCATACTTTAACAAATATTGTAAAATAGGATTTGAGGAGATGCAATGATGTTTTATTTAAACTACCCAGACTTCACCGGGTAGTAATCAGAAAACTAGAGGAACTTCACCCCCGCCCCCCCCCCCCCCCCCCCCCAACAAAAAAACACAACAACAAACAAACAAACAAACAAACACACAAACAAACAAAACAAAACAAAACAACACAAAACAAAACAAAGCAAAACAAAACGCACACACACACACACGTCCGCACACATAATCACATAAGCACCTGGGCATTTTCATTTAGCTTGAAATAACGTTCATACAAAATAAAGCTAATGTTCTCGTAAAATCATTCGTAGTGAATAGAGGATGTAAACTATTTGGGCAAACATATTAATTCCCCCACCACCTTCCTGGAAATAATTGTCTGATTATACATCGTTATAGTTTATGTCATATGTATACAAGAATATACATTTAACAAACAGGTAGAGTGAAACACTCACTGTGTTCATTGTATAGCAGTCAATATAACATTGTACTTCAACATTACGAAACAGCCCCCTCTGTCACACAGTCTCATTACAGCAGAAGTGACATGCACACGCATACATCCACATACATCTGTGCATACGTACTCGTAATCATCTCGTTTGAAGGCAACAAATAATTCATTGTAATAAATGAACTGTATACAAATCTCATACAAATAATATGCACACAGGGTGGAATAAGATATAATTCTTATAAATGTATATATGTTTTCAAGCTGTTTAATTAATCTTTCTAAAACATGGACGATTATAAACTCATTGTTTATTAGAAACTTGAACAATTGTTTTGAATACCTATGTATGAACGTACACTTCCACATTAGGCTAGTAACAATCATTATACTTATTTTATAGTAGACGTTTGTGAACATCATAGTTCATGGTATACACAACAAATATATGTGCCGATGACCACATATGAAACTAAGATTAATGTAATGTACAACTTACAATCAATGCGACCTGACAAAATTAATGGTGTTCACCAAACTATAATACCACATACTTTTCTTAAAGTTAATCATCACAGGATATCAATTTATGAAAGCTGGTGCAAACAATTCAATATCATACAGTAAGAAAACCTAGTGAGATATATACATCTTAAAGTAATTCTCGATTATAGCTAACACAGCGTTCAGATTAATGTTATTCAATACACCGTTGTTTATCAACTAGTTGCAGTAAATTATTTCACAATATGCACGTACTAAATCAGTTTGAAGCATATTAAACCACACACAGAAACTATCTTACATGTTCGTATTATTGATCGTATAGTCGATGTCTGCAAACAAGGAGGTGTTTACTAAAATATGTATTAACATATTCAATACCATAAACATATATTGTACACTAACATGAAGAGGAACCAAAGCGTTCAACATTAAACAGGTAAAGCAGTATTCACAGAACCCCTTGAATATTACAGCAAAAATACATATAATACATGTCAACTAATCATCGATTTTAGTTATAGTGAAGTTTCCATCAATAATATTCAATATAATAACATACTCTGATTAAAAAATGCTATGCCAAATACATATTAACCACACCAAAACACTGTAAGCTGATGAACCATTTAAGATGCAAACTAAAATATAATTTAACATATTCATTATCACGACATAGTTGCTGTAACGAAGGACTTGAACAATAAGGGAATTCAATATACAGTCTCGTACGAGCAAAGCATTATAATCAATTGTAATATATAGAACAATAAAACCGTATGTATAATATAACTTCCAACTTCATAAATTTGTATTGATGTAATTATCTGATTTCGTTAAAACATTGTTATATAAAAAGCCGATTAACCATACAATAACAATCATAAAATACACCAATAGTAGCAGTATGGGATCAGGAGGTTAAAAACAATTAGGAAACTCATTACAATTTCAAAGTTTTGTAGATGTTTGGCAACAATAGTTTGTAACACGTACACGTACATGTGATGTACTGAACTTGTTGATGGAATGGACTACTAAAACAATTATATTTCATTTAAAAGTATATTTGTTTGGGCTGTGGTTCCCTTTAAGAGTAGACATGAAACTTACTACATTTCAAAATGTTATACTTAGATATGAAAATCAATATATACATTATCATAAAGAAACTGATGTATCGACATGTGATGTACTGAATATATACATTATCATAAGCAAACTGATGTATCGACATGTGATGTACTGAATATAGTAATATTGTTAGCGTAATGCTTTAAGCAATTAACAAAGTTCGTATCAGAAAAGTACTCTGCCACCTGCAATAACGTATTTCCAATAACAACATGCTGTCGCAGAGGGCGATATACCAAGGTACAGCTGCAGTATCTAGAGAGCATACACCCATACAACTCGTCAAATTCAATATGTAATGCACACAACTTTCAACGTATTATCGTAAGAAATGTAAAATATTGAGTACATCGTTGTTCGTAGGCGGATAAACCTAACAGTTTGTAATATCTAAATCACATTAGGGATTGGCATTCTCTCAATGGAAACACTTCTTTATTTCCACGGTATGGCATTTAATGCCCTCTGTGTAAATCACGGCGTTGTAGTTGTGCCAAGTCTCATACGTAATTTTGAATATAAGCAATTTGTATTAACAAAATGTTATACTGTACAATGTAGACGGCGCCTAACAGAGTAGACAGCGAGTGGATAGTTGAGTTTTGGTAATGAGAGGTCGCTACACGCAATGATGTTTTAGTGAGATAATGAACAACTGAGTGTCAAATTAAAAGAGCATACAATTGTAATGACAGAATAAACTTCATTTGATCAAAATCGGTTCAGAAATTGCTAAAATATCCATAAACATAGCTATTTGTAATAATTGTAGGGCTCCACAATTATTCAATAATTTTGAATCAGCCCGTAATTCTTTTTTTTAAATGCTTCCTCTTTTCAAAAGTTTACAAAAGAGGCTTTCAAATAGTAGTTGATTGTCCGACTATCTAATCACTATTTCAACAAAACATCACATGCACAATATGAGTGTTTAGAGAGCGCCCTCTTGAGTTTTAACGGATGACCTGTTGAATGTGGTGTTTTCATTTCGAGCATGGTGGAGTTATATTATTGTGTATTATAAAGGTACAGGTTTTAGTTACTTAAATTCAGTTTGACCAAATTTTTACTCTCTTTACCAAAACTAAACTATTTTACATGGGATGGAATGTTCACCTCATCCTAAAAAAAGATATCACTTCTCGCTCCCCGATAATTGCTGTATGCCCTACATTACATGTAATGCGGCGTTCCCACTGTCGTGCGATTAGTTACGATCGCCCCGATTGGCCATTCGTATCTGATCGTGAAGTAATCGTGGTGATCGTATCAGATATTATCAGATCGTAAGGTCAGTCGTGGCAAT
The DNA here is from genome assembly GCA_037951105.1 of Echinarachnius parma. Lineage (NCBI taxonomy): Eukaryota > Metazoa > Echinodermata > Echinoidea > Clypeasteroida > Echinarachniidae > Echinarachnius > Echinarachnius parma. The sequence continues at coordinate 8,438 of JBAMJV010001004.1, read as the reverse complement.
CGTAATGATCGTAGGAAATTTTTGGAACGGTTCAAAACATTTCTACGATCAACACGATTAATTATCAATCGTAATCATCGCATCGGATCGTATTGGATCGTATTTGATCGTAACAAAGCGCATCTAATCGTGCTTCCAAATCGTGATGATCGGGATCAACCTTGGACACCACGCACTGTTAAGATGTGATGCGATCTCCCAAGATCTGTTACGATCTATGGCGCTCTGTCGGGTACCATTGTTCACGACCTAACACGAATGACTCACGAGCAGATACGAGTTGATACAGGTATATACGAGTAAATGCGAGTAGATACGATTAGTCACGCTTTCCACGTAGGTTGATGATCTGTTATGAGATTTCGTGCCCATATATACCGGACAAGAATGAATGCGAGCACATCGCCACTGTCAACTTGCACTTGCTTGTAATTTTGAAGCCTTTAAGAGATGCCACCCAAGGGTAAAAGACGCAAGAAGGGAAAGGACCAGACTATCACACCCCCTGAGCCTGAACCAGTCCAGCCAGAGGCTGCACCAGAGGAGAATGAGGAGACCACCCCCACCCAGAAAGCAAAGAGAGAAAAAACAGTACCTGACTTCACTGACTGAAAAGCAAAAAGAGGAGATCATCGAGTTCCTCAGGAAAAATGAGTTTCTCTACAGCAAACTCCTTGCGGGTTTCAAAGATGTCACCCAGAAGGGGGATCTCTGGGCTGCCACGATAGACACTACTGTGGCGCAACTTAAAACATGATACACAAGCCTGAGAACCATGATAGGCCGGCTGAAGAAACGCGCCAAGAAGAGTGGGTCAAGAGGAGATGTCATTACTGACATGAACAGCACCGAGAAGTGGGTGTGGGATAGTTCTTCTTTTTGATCCCTCACACTGAGACGGTGGATGCCAGAAATGTGGCCTCCTTTGCAGCAGCATCAACAAGTGCCGCATGGCGTCATGAGGTAAAGTTCCTGAGTGCGAAGGCGTCATCCCCCAGGATGGAGAAGGGCATGTCTTGGTGGTCATCAGGGCTTGCAGTCAGAGGGCAGGGGGGGGGGGGGGGGGGGGGGGGGGAGTCATAGGGTTTCCTCTTCCAGGCTGTTGAACAGCTCAGAGTCACCAAATATATGAGCATCCGACATGTGTCATTTTCCACCAAGCTCGATCCACACAAACTTGCAATCTGCATCCACCATCGGTAGGATTGGTATCAGAAAAGGCCTTTGTAATTGTAGTACAGACTGCCAGTGTGGTGTGGCTTCTTGATTGCAATGTGTTTGCCATCCAGGGCTCCAATGGCGTGGGGGATGTTCCATCTCTGCTCTTAGCAGACACATCATCTTTGTACGCTTGCACAATTGTCTGGCACACTTCTGGAAATATCTATGAGATGCTGGACACTTCACACCTGAGGGCATACGCAAGGGACCGATAGTTGTTTCCAGTGACAAGGTGACTCAATGTCACTGCCAGACAGTCCAGGAGAGAGGGGTTGTCTGGAACTTCACCGAGACTTCACCGAAGAGCTGTGGTGTTAATCTGGTGTATTTTTGGAACGCTACTGGATCTTCCAGCCTCAATTGGGTGTCTATGAGGCTGGAGAACTGGCCAAGCTGTTGTCTCCTCTCCTCTCCTCTGTGAGACATGGTCACAATCAGCACTGCCTAACTGCAGCTCTCTTGGCCCTTTGTGGTTGGGTTGTGGCGGGTCTGGCTGCAGCTCGTCTTCTTCCTCTCTAGCGATAATGTAAGCATACGATAATGTAAGCATGGCAGAAGTTGAGGATGATGACAACGTGACATTTTCAGTGTTGAGGATGATGACAACGTGACATTTGCAGTGTTGAGGATGATGACAACGTGACATTTGCAGTGTTGTGGATGATGACAACGTGACATTTGCAGTGTTGAGGATAATGACAACGTGACATTTGCAGTATTACTATACTGCAAATGTCACGTTGTCATCATCCTCAACTTCTGCCATCATCAATACTTGTGGGTTGTAGTATTCACTCTGTAGAATTGTTCAAGAAACAATTAAGTCCATGGTCAGTCGGGCTGTATATATATCCGTCGGAGTCCAATCGTAGCTCAAATCGTGATCACTCTCGATCCTCATCGTGAAAGACATCGCGACCACAATCGTATCCTATCGCAACAGAGCGCATCGTTTCGTGATGAACGTATCGGAAGGTATCAGAACGTATCTGCACGTACACGATCGTCCCAAATCGGGGACCCCGATCGTGATGATCGTGTCACATCGAGACCCAATCGTGGACTCAATCGGGACAATCCTATCGGAACGTATATGATCGTATCTGAACGGGAGACCAGATCGTGACAGATCGTGTCACCTGAAATTGACCAATCGTGACCATATCGCATCCAAGCGCACCAGATCGACTCGCATCACCTCGTATCTAAACCTGAAATTTCAGAGAAGTTCCACGATCAGCTACAAATAGCCAATCGTGGTGTTCGTAACGGATCGCACGACAGTGGGAACGCCGCATAAGAGTCTTCTTTATGCGGCGTTCCCACTGTCGTGCGATTAGTTACGATCGCCACGATTAGCCATTCGTAGCTGATCGTGGAACTTCTCTGAAATTTCAGGTTTGGATACAAGGTGATGCGAGTCGATACGTTCTGGTGCGATTTGGTGCGCTTGGATGCGATATGGTCACGATACGTTAATTTCAGGTGACACGATCTGGTCTCCCGTTCAGATACGATCATATACGTTTCGATAGGATTGTCCCGATGGAGTCCACGATTGGGTCAAGATGTGACACGATCATCACGAACGGGGTCCCCGATTTGGGACGATCGGGTACGTGCAGATACGTTCGGATTCCTTCCGATACATTCATCATGAACCGATGCGCTCTGTTGCGAAAGGATACGATTGTGGTCCTGATGTCTTTCACGATGAGGATCGAGAGTGGTCACGATTTGAGCTACGATTGGACCCCGACGGATATATACAGCCCGACTGACCATGGACTTCATTATTTCTTGAACTTTTACAGGGTAAACACTACAACCCACAACCATTAATGATGGCAGGAGATACGGATGATGACAACATGACATTAATTTGCAGTAGTACTGTATGCTTACATTATCGCAAGAGAGGAATAAGACGAGCATCAGCCAGACCAGCCACAATCCCAACCACAAAGGGCCAGGAGAGCTGCGACCATGGCTCACAGAGGAGAGGAGGCAACAGCTTGGCCAGATCTTCAGCCTCCTAGACACCCAATTGAGGCTGGCAGATCCAATAGCATACCAAAAACTACATAATGTTAACACCACAGCTCTTCGATGAAGTCTTGCAGAGGGTGGCCACAACAATCGAGAGGAAACTCACCAGTTTTAGGCAACCCCTCTCACCTGGACTGAAACTGAAACTGGCAGTGAGACTGAGGCACCTTGTCACTGGAGAGAACTATCGGTCCCTTGCATATGCCTTCATGTGTGGAGTGTCCAGCATCTCAGAGATGGTTCCAGAAGTGTGGCAGGCAATTGTGCAAGCGTACAAAAGATGAGGTGTTTATCCTACCTGTGACCCCTGAAGCCTGGACAGCCGTAGCTAACCAGTTTGAGCAGAGATGGACCATCTCCACGCCATCGGGGCCCTGGATGGCAAACACATTGCTATCAATAAGCCACTGGCAGTCTGTACTACATTTACAAACTCTTTTTTCTTACACCACTCCTGGCTTTGGTGGATGCTTGGTGGAAAATGACACATGTCAGATGCTCAGATATTTGGCGACTCTGAGCTGTTCAACGGCATGGAAGAGGAAGCCATAGAACTCCCCCCCCCCCCCCCCCCCCCCCCCCCCCCCCCATCACAACCCTGCCGTCTGGCTGCAAGCCTGATGACTACCAATACCTCCTTCATCCTGGGGGATGACGCCTTCATACTCAGGAACCACCTCATGAAGACATGCGGCACTTGCTGCTGCTGCAAAAGAGGCCACATTTCCGGCATCCACCGTCTCAATGTGAGGGATAAAAAAAGAGAACTTCTCCTAAAGGCACTTCTCTGTGCTGTTCATGTCAGTAATGGAATCTCCTCCTGACCCACTCTTCTTAGCGCGTTTCTTCAGCGGTCCCTCATGGTCCTCATGCTTGTGTACCATATTTAAATCTTGGGTGCCTGTGCAGCCAATAGATCCTCTTTCTGGGTGACATCTTTGAAACCCGCAGGCGTTTGCTGTAGATGACTTAATTTTTAATGTGGAACTTAATGATGTCCTCCTTTTGCTCTTCAGTAAAGGCAGTTACTGTTTTCTTTCTCTTGGTTTTCTGGGGTGGGGTGGTCTCCTCTGCCTCCTCTGTTGCCGGCTCTGGCTGGACTGGTTCAGACTCAGGGGGTGGAACAGTCTGACCTTTTCGCTTCTTGCGTCTGGCATCCTTGGGGTGGCATCTCTCAAAGGCTCCAAAATTACTAGCAGTAAAGAGTTGACAGTAAAGATGTGCTCTCTTCAAGACAGATCGCTGAACGAGGCGCATTCAATCTTGTCCGGTATATATATATGGCGCGAGAAGTCCGTAACAGATCGTGAACGTCCGTGAAAAGCATGACATATCGTATCTACTCGCATTTACTAGCATTTACTCGCATCTACTCGTATCAACTCGTATCTGCTCGTGAGTCATTCGTGTCAGGTCGTGAGCAATGGTACCCGACAGAGCGCCATAGATCGTGACAGATCGTGGAGATCGCATCACATCAGAGCGTGGTGTTTTGTCTTGTCCAAGGTTGATCCCGATCACCACGATTTGGAAGCACGATTAGATGCGCTTTGTTACGATCCAATACGATCCGATGCGATGATGACGATTGATAATTAATCGTGTTGATCGTAGAATTTTTTTGAACCGTTCCAAAAATTTCCTACGATCAACACGATTGCCACGACTGACCGTACGATCTGATAATATCTGATACGATCACCACGATTACTTCACGATCAGCTACGAATGGCCAATCGTGGCGATCGTAACTAATCGCACGACAGTGGGAACGCCGCATTAAGCAGTTCGGATCCGTAAATCAGACGCGCGGATCCATCTTACGAACGCCTTGCGCACGGGGTCGTAAAAATTCGCACAGTGCGCACAACTAGTCTAGTTCAATATGGCGACTCGCGGTGTATAGCATCTACGCGATTGACGATATTTAGTTAGGTCTAGTTGATTGTCTTAATATACATTGTTTACAGGCAGGAACGGACAATACTTAAAAGGGGTAATTAACGGAACAATGTTTCTACCATGCTTGTATGCACGTCACTTACAACGACAAAATACACTATGGGTAGTGGGAAGCAATACTTAATGCATGTTTCTGTTATGATAACAAGCAATAACACTAGACTTAGATACAGAATTCAGTGTGACGTCAGTTAAGAGAGGAACAAAACTATATCCGATTGAGTTACAGAGTGAACCTCTTCTTGAATATGAGACATTCCCTGCCGTTACAGACGACCATATCCCCTGATGGCTGTTATCACAGGGATATTGTATACATACACTGCGTATGACTGTGCTTCTTTACGTAAAAATAGTTTTTGTAAAGGGAATGAGAACACTTCTCGTCTCTCCTGATCGTCCTCATCGGATATCTGACCAATCATTGCCATATTACGTCCCTCATCAAAGGACACCACGTACAGGTCATGTGTCAAGGGATCGATGACACCATTCTGGGATCACATCACTGTGCGTGATTTCTCTCTGCGCTCCCTGCCTGTCGATGATGAGAAGCTTGTTACTGCGTAGGATGGGAAGCGCGATGACGTCACCTGTTGCGAGAACACCGCACAAAACCCATATCTTCTCTTTACACCTGATAGCGTTGACGATGCAGCCATCATTGGGATTGATAACGTATAAGCACTTCTGCAAACTCTCAGCAGCTATGATCATCCCATCCTGGGCAAACGGCTACAAATACCCATGCGTAATTAGCTGACGTGTTACTTGGTAACGTGATATCTCTGATCAGCTCCCACTGCCTGTTATACAGACTGATGCATCCGAGCAAGCTGTCACCTGTGCATTTTCCCATACATTTACCGCACACTATCGTGTCCTCATCCAGCAGTGCGCACGATACAATGAATGATTTACCATCACTCTTGATCACCCTATCGTATAATTTGTTCTTGATATTGAAGCAGTAGGTGTGGTTTTCATCTCCATGAAAATCCGTCATAATAATGTCATCTTTACTCGTGCATCTCGGAATGAAAGGACATTTAATATCACTCGGTATTTTTACTGTTGAGCCAAGCTCCCACTTCCCGCCATAACCCCCGATTCTTCCATTGTACTTCTCATTCCCCACCCCCTCGATAAACCGCACCCCTCTCACTGTACATGTGATGCGCTCTACCACGTTCTCATCGGCCTTCTTCCCAAAGAGTCAGTGAGTGATGTGATCAGCTGTTGTGCGCCATGCAGAAGTTCATTGTCATCCTCGAGGAGGATTTTTACTCTGTCAGCCGCCTCGTCAAGGCACTGCATCACATCTCTCGCATCGCGCTGTAAGTCATCTATCTTGGTGTGAGTCATGCGGGTTATTGATGTGACGTCATCAAGCAACTCGCGTCGTCTGATCTCGATAGGATTTCGATGATTCTCCGCCTCCTGGTGACATTGCTTCAGACGCGCTTCTCTCTTCTTGTTGATTTCCTCCGTTATCGTCCGTATTTCCTCATCTGCCTCGTCGTTGATCAGTTTAGCAGCATGTGTTTCTTTCTCCCTGCTCCTTACCAGGTCAATATCAAGTTTACTTTTAACTTCTCTTTCTATTGACTTAATGTGCGTTTCAGACCCTTGTCTACACTCACTCACTTATTATCGTACACTTTCCAAACTAGTTGTTTCTCATGTAATGCGACTCTCAGGTTCAGTAGTTGAGTCCTCTTGTATGTGAGTGCAACGTGGACATCTTCTAGCTGACACGGTCTCTGATGATCTTTGATGGCGCATATCTGGCATACAGCTAGCTCGTGCTCTTGACAGTACAGTTTAACGGCTTGTCGTGCTTCTCGCAGAACAGCGCAAGTTCATCTTTCTTCACTTTCCTGATGTTGCCGGTCTTGGTGGCGCAGTCCCCGCATAGTTTATTCTTCTCCTTCCCGAGTACTCCAGACCGCTAGCGGACAGACACCCAAGGCTCTCACATGTCCCTTCTTGATCACCGCTAAATCTTGACGCCCATTTTGATTAGATGGTTGTGGTGTTCCTGTTTTTGTATAAGGTAGAAAGAAATTTTACATTATTTGAACTTTGCAGTACATTCGATACAATGGGATTCACTACATCTCCATTTCTTACCAACAACGACACTCATTCAATTCAATACATTTACTTCCATAATTTAGGGACGTTTATAAATCCGCCCGTAAAGTGAGTAACGATGTGTTGATTCTCTCATCGCGTCTTACTGTTTTATGTATAAATTGTGGTCAAGTTATGTAGACAAACCTCGGATTTAGTGTAGACTTTCAAACAAATTAATCGCATTTGTTTGCATTCATTCAATTGTATAATCCCTCGCTATTTTATGCCGTATTTCCTTATTGAATCTTAAATTTAAAAAATAGCATTTCAATAATATACCTACCTAGTAAACTTAAACATGTAGACACGAACACTCTGTCCGATCCAGAGAATTTCGAATACACGCTCTCGAACATGCATTGATCGATACAAATGTAAGTTATAGCAGGTAGTAATTATCCTACGCCCAGAACTGCACGTAATCATATTTGGCATCTTTCATTGGTAGTGGGTGGCGAAGCTGGGAGGGGGGGGGGGGGGGGGGGGGGGCGGGGGGTTCGGAAGACGAGAACATTTTTGCTCGATTTTGACGCGTTGGATACCTGTAAGTCCAAAATGTAAAACATAATACTGTACATAACACACATGTTATGTTTTACACAAGACTGGTGCCCCTCATTCGGAAACCTTCCTGGACCTTTACCGCCCCCATTGTGGATAGACAGCGGATACGCCACATGTACTTCGCATTTAAAACAGTGTACTGTTGGGTGTCCCTTTATTACCCAAATAATGTACACGGGCGTACATTGTTAGTGAGTAAAGTAGTCATATCTCGAAGTTTGCCAAGTACGTTTGCCCAATACTCTTCAACAAATAATACGCCCCCTATTGACTGATAACCGACTGCCGCACAATAGTTAATGTGTAACCTATTATTTGCAATTATGAAATATAATTTTGGGGTTATAACATAATTATGATGACTTTAATATTTGAATGACAACAACGTTGTTACCGTTATAATAGGCAACGCAACAAATACCTGTAGATCAGCCTTATAAGTGTTGTATTGCTCTGACTCACCGCGCCCCACCCACATCCCACAACGAGTGTACTCAACAAAT
>JBAMJV010001003.1:0-108665 GCA_037951105.1 Echinarachnius parma | reverse complement strand
CCTGGAGATCATTATCATTGTAATTCTCTCTTTTTTTTTGTAATAACTATGATGACTGACACATGTACATTGCATATCACAAATTACTAATAATCAAGCCTACCCCCCCCCCCCCCCCCCTCCAACCAAGTGAGAAATGGTACATGGTCATACACCCTTGACATTCTAATTATTCTAATTCTCTTTTAATAACTCCAGCTTCATGATATACCCCGCCCTCACTAAATCACTATGCCTCTCATCCCAATTGGACACACGGGAACAGATGATGGGGATGCGTTGTCGGGGGCAACGAGGATTGTGAATGAATGGGAATCAGGGAGGGACTCACTATGGCACTAGCTATCGAAAGAGAAACAAACAATGAATAGAACTCAATGTTGATTAATATATTTGACGACAATAATACTATGTACATTTATATATGACATGAATTGAGGAAAAACGAGATGAATTGAGTTGAATGTTCATTTTAAAATAAAAGCAAGAAATGGTATTATGGAATCATGTACACTTCATATAATGTATATTTGACGACGATAATGCTATCTAGATCTTAAGTGTTCTGGTTTTATCAGAAGGGTGCAAAGTACCTCAAAATTGGCATAGATAATGTTAAAGTGATCCATGTACTTTGTTAGATATTGCCAAAAATAACATTTGAGACTTCAATCCTATACCAAAATCATGGTACGATATGTCTGAATGATGTGTGAAAGTTTCATCGAAAAAGAACACTGCTTCCTGGTTAAAAAAGCGAAAATGTTGAGTTCTTTGCTGTAGATTTGAACGTGACTTCTAAATATTTTTACATTTTTGTTTATACGAGGCAACATCATAATTGCATGTTTAATACATAATGATGAGTGCACATATATGTGTTATTTCTTTTCATGACAAGGCTTGACAACACAGCACTTGACTTATTTCGTTTTTTTTTTAATCAAAAGACAAATCATTAGCAGACAGGTAAGTTAATTATTGGATAAGCTACTAAGTAAACATGAAAATGAACATATAAATACATGTATATTTATGAGTATTGATTCAAGCATAGCTCTAGTATGCAAACATTTTATTTTGCCGAAATTAAGTGTTTACACACGGCGATAATTACAATGTAGCTAAGACATACAGTACAGGTATAGCACTACAGTCTGAATATTGAACTTACAGATATCAAAGCAAACAAATTACGAAGTTGAGACAAAAAAAAAAGATAAAGAGGGAGGGGTAGGGGAGAAGGTTCTAAGGGGGGAAGGGGGGAGAGAGGGTGAGGAAGGGCAGACAGGAGAAGATAAAGAAGGTGTGAAAAAGGGTGTAGTGTAGGAGGAGGAAGAGGAGGGAAGAGGAAGAGTAATAGGAGGGGGAAGAGGAAGAGGAAGAAGAGAGGAGAAAGGGGGAGGGAGGAGGAAGGAGAAAAGAGAAGGGAGGGACGAGGAAGGAGGAGCTAGGACGAAGAGGAGGGGAAGAGAAAAAGGAAGAGGAAGAGAAGAAGAGGAGTAGAAAGCAAGAGGATTTAAGCAGGAGGAAGGAGAGGAAGAATAGGAAAAAGAAGGGGAAGAGTAAAAGGACAGAATATGAGGAAGAGGAGGAAGAGGAGGAAGAGGAGGAAGGGAAAATGGAAGGGGGAAGAGGAAAGACGAAGAGGAATTAAGGAGAGGAGGTGGAGGATAGAGAAGAGGAGGAAAAAGGAAGATAAAATAAGACGGAAGAGGAGGAGGAGGAGGAGGAGGAGGAGGAGAAAGATAGAGAGGGATTCAGAAGGAGGAAGAGGATGTTTGAGGACAAGGAAACAACATAATTCCAGGGTGGCATTAAAACTTAAAAGTAGTTGTTATCTTACCCTCCCATCTGGATTGTTGGGCTCTTCAAACTTCTTCAGAAACTCTTCAAATACCTCCTTCTCATCCCACTCCCCGTTCTTGTACTTGGGGTGTTCCTTGGCGCTGTAAATCCCCTTGAGATCTTGTATGGTGACGACGCCATCACCAGATTTGTCCAGTTTGTTGAAAGCCTTCTCTATATACTCTTTCCTACATTGCGACATCGGGGGCTGTTGTAGAGTAAAGATAAGAATACTATTAAAAAAATACATTGCACAAATCATATTTGTCAGTTTTATCAAGAGATGTGGCAATATCAAGATATTATGGATACAGCTTTTCTCTGTTCAAGAATTCGGGGTGCTCCACTGCTCCTTGGCACTGTAATACTGTATACCCCTTTGAGATCTTGAATGATGACATCGCCATTGCCAGAGTTGTCGAGCATGCTGAAAGCCTTGTGTCTTTCCTATATTGCGACATCTTAACAGTTCAGATCAGAGGCTGTTCTTATTAAAAATAGCTACAGTTAACACAAGATAAAATACAGTTAGGAAGATTCAACTACATGTATTTTCCCCCAAATGGCATTGTAATTGATGATGATGATGATGTGAAGACGATGAAGACGATGACGACGATGATGATGATGATGATAAATCTAATAATTATAATACTTATAATAATTGAAGAAAAAAAAATAATAAGAAGAGCTATGAATAGGAAAATACTAAATGTACATGTAAGCATATGGGCAATTCCATGATTAGAGGAACATTCAACCAAAGTTTCTATTTGATTTTTCTCAAATCCTGGTTCTTTTTTAAGCTATATTATCTCAGGAATCACAATGAAATAGAGAGAGCTTTAACTTCCCACCTTTAAATCACACTGACGTGTCCTCGTTACTGAGATACAGAACTATACATGAAATGGCATATGTGGGACTACACATGCTTTTAACGGAGTTTTATAGGATTTTAAAGAAAAGTATAATTTCTTTTTCATTGTTTTCTTTTGGATACTGTAAAACACTTCATATTACACCAACCAGTGTCTCCTCTATGAATTTGAAATGCATTTTCATGCTAAAAACATCATTTTAATTTGGATGGACAAACTGTAACCATGTTTTTTTTGTTTCTACAAAAACCAAAAAGACATATTTCAATATTTGATACATCGCACCACTTACCAAGTCACTGCCAATGGTGTAGTAATACAAATTTGTTTCAGATGACTCCTGTTTACGAGAAATAATTTTCACAAGGACTCATGTTTTTTTCCATGTCCTTTTTTTGTAACGTTACTAACCGACTATAAAAGTTGCCATGGCGACACAAAAATTATTTGAATTATGTTCATCTTTTTCTGTATTATAGACCTAAGGTGGGTGAACATGCTACAAACTGATTGTGACTTGGAATGAATAGATGGTGGTGTTACAGTAGAATATGATATGAAAATATGCTATAAATGTAACGTTACTAACCGTGGAATTGCCCATATCATACGTATGCATGTAGGCAGGACTGCATCATTCATATGCGGGAGACATGCGTGTACACACTAAGATCAGGATCTGCATGGAACTTGAAAATTATTCTTAATATCGGGGTGGTTTCTATGGCAACCATTCACTCTTACTTGTGCAATATGAGTTCCTTTCACATAAATTACGTTGCTTCATGCAGAGCATAAAGTCAGTCATTTAAAGGCAGTCCTCAGTTCAGTTGAATTTCCATATCAACCTAAAATAGATTTCCTTAATGGTATGTTTGTAATCCATTTGGTTGGAGTATGAATTTCAAATTTTACAATTTTGCTAAAGGAAATCTTATTATCATTGAAGCATTCAATAGTTGTAGTTTTACAAGTAAAATTTAATGATAATTCCAAAGACCAAAAACAAAAACAAAAAACACATCCACCCATATATTCCCCATAAACCGACTCTATGAAAAAAATACACAGGGTCTTGAGCGAATTTGCCCCCGAAATGCCAAAAAAGCCCCCGAAACTTGAAGTCCCGAGACTAAATCCCTCAGACTGGAACATTCCGTGCTATTCCCTCCACCACCATGTTAACAACTGTATGACCCTTCACCACTAAATGACCAATAAGTCGGAGGAAAATTATTGTGCTGATTTTCACGTTGCAAAAGTAGAAGTCATTACATTTAAAATGGTAATTTGCCATATATTCGGACAAAGCAAACCTCCTGAAAATGAGCACCAAAGATTTGGAACATGGCCGAAGCAATTTGAAAATAAGGCTGATTCAAAGATCGGCATTCATTCAAGCCCTTGTAATCTGATCATTTTTTACCCAATGAAAAATCATGTTTAAACATGATTTCTGACGCCCAAAATGTCACCGAAGGTAGATTAAGATACCCTCATTCATGAAATACCTAAATCCTGAACCTCATATTCTAATCTTTTTAAAAATTACTATTTCAGCTAATATGAAAGAGAAACTACCATTGCGACATAATGGTCGTTTTGTGGTGTAGGGTCACATATGAAAGGTAGATTCCATAGCTTGTTGCCAGGTCATCATCAGGCAAGGACAAGCATACATTTGTTATAATATATGTGACCGGCTATAGCAAAACCCTGCACTTGTTGGTAAAAATCAAAATGTAGATTCATACCATTAGAAAGGCATCATCACAAGCCCTTTCATTTGATGCATTGTTCTAACAAATTGGTCAATAATTGGCGAAGATATGATTGTTTCAATTTTACAGACATAACTCTTTTATCCCATTTTCTTTGCTCTCTTTCAGTCATATTATATTTCTGGTAAGTTTCTCTACTAGATATGTTTGAATTAATTTTACAGTCATAACTCTTTTACACACATTATGTGAACTTAACATGCCCATTTCTTCAAAACATGAATTACTGCCGACAAGTGCAGGGTTTTGCTATAGCCGTTCACACAAATATGTTCTATATTAGTGAATTTAGGAGCACCGTCATACCCGAATGCCATTGAGGAACTCATCGAAGACAAGGCCACCGCTGTTATCCTTGTCGAAGTATTTGAAGAGATCCTGGGCTCCGGCGGTGTTGATGTCCACGCCGCACTCCTTCAGGCCCTTGAAGAATTCCTCGAAGCTGATCATTTTGTTGCCATCGTCATCCAGGATGCGGAATTTCCTGGGAGAAGAAAATCAAAAGAGGCGATGTTAACAGTTTTTTAAGCTATTAAGAAGACTCATGTCTAGAGCACAAAATACAAGTAGAGACTATCCCACTTATATTAGCATGGTGATGCATTTTCCAATTATATAATTTTTCTGAACTTGCTGTTGGAATGGACTACTTAAAGGTTACCTTTCATTTATAAGAATATCATTTTTGGGTGGTGGAACCCTTTAAGGTGAATATGTGTAATTCTACATTTATACATGTATACTATATTTATTTACTTGTATTTCTCTCTGCTTAAAGGGGAATTAACCCTTATCCTTTTGACTTACTGGATGTGATGAGAGCATAACTAGTTATCATTGCTAGTCACTTATTTCCTCATGAATATTCCCGATTACAAAAATAATCAATATTTTATGTATGGACCACTGTCGTCTGCTTTCAATGCCCATAGGAGGCGGCCATTCCTTCAACTACTCGCGGTGAAATGACGTGGCAGGCGGAGAACACAATAGCATTATCGTAACCCGCTATTGTGTTCTCCGCCTGACACGTCATTTCACCGCGAGAAGTTGAAGAAATGGCCGCCTCCTGTTGGCATTGAAAGAAGACGACAGTGGGCCAAAACATATTGATTATTTTCATTATTGGGAATATTCATGAGGAAAAAAGTGACTAGAAATGACAAGAGTTATGCTCTCATCACATCCAGTAAGTCAAAAGGATAAGGGTTAATTCCCCTTTAAGGACAAGAAGAAAAAACGAATATGATATCTTTATCGCTTTTCCTGCTAAGTACGTATGCACATTTTGGTCCCAAATTTACCCCCCCTCCCCCTCTGTACGCACATACGCAAATTTTCGGATGAGTTTCAGTACATATGCGCAGTTTTCAAACAATGTTTTTTGCGTGTATCTCCTCTGTTTTTAGAAGAGTACAACCCAACTGCAACCTGATGGGTCTAGTATTCATTCTAGATATGTGGATTGCAAACTAGTAGGGACAGATTAACCCGTTATACGTCGTGGAACATCGAGGCCCGGGTATAGTACTGGTACAAAAACTGCGTATGCTTTTTTGCGTACGCAAACTGTGATACCCCCCCTCCCCCCCTGTAAGCAGGCGTACGCATCGGCGCGAACCCCCCCCCCCCCCTCCCCCCTTACGTGCGTACATACTTTGTAGATGGCGTTTCCGGGGGTTATATTGCCCTGAGCCCCGTGTATTTTGTTACTGCTAAGTATATAGCTGGTAATTGCCATTAACTGATCAATGAATGTGTCCACCCACTGGTGTTTTCTATTATTGATTTGGCCATTAGGAACAGGTGGTAGTGGTGGGGTGCTGCAAAGGCTATATAGAGTAAAAATGATTTCTTTACTCCCCTTAACCCTAATAAGGCCGGGGGGGCCATAATGGCCCCCCCCCGCGATTTTTTGTATTGCTCCAAAACGCTGCTTGGTGACTTTTTTCTTTTGGGTCTTGCGCATATTTTAAAACAAAAATTTTGAAAATCGGACCTACCGTTGCAAAGTCACGTGACCTTTTGTCTATGCATGTCAGCCCGAAAATCGCTCAATTTCGTGATTTGTGTACAAAACATATGGAAATATCAGTTTTCGTAAAAGGAGGTATATCATTGGTTATTTGGTCTTGTTTACATATTGTATCTTTGTTTTGGGGTTCAAAATAGTTGAATTATAGTTAGAAATAAAATAAACAACAAAAACAATAAAATACATAAGTAAAAAAAAACAAAGAAATACATAAGAAATTATAAAAACAATAGAAAACACAAGGAAGAACCGGGCTCTTCCAAAAAAATTTGTCGTATTATCATTCCAAATGCTCTAAAGAATATATGTAGTGAAAACCAGAGTTTAATTATAAAGAATATATGATTTATGGGTACAAATATGAATTTTATGACCTTATTTGCATAAATTACCATAAGTATGCATATTAATAAATTTTTCAAAAAAATTAAGATTACCATTGTATTCTATACACTTCACTTATCATGCATGCAAATTTTCACGGCAATCAGCCGCTCCGCGGCCAAGATCTTAATTAAGGGGGGGCCATAATGCCCCCCCCCCCCCCCCCCCCCGGCCGTAGGAAGACCTCAAAAAGCCCGGCCTTTTTAGGGTTAACCCAACCCCTTTTACATTGTAGCTGTATATACACACTACTCACAACAACTAAGTACCCCCCTAGCATTTTTTCATATATCTCAAAAAGTATTTCACCGATTTTGATCATTCAAACGGAAATGGAAGCGCAATTTTCTTACGCACAATGTGAGTGGTAAATGGTTGCCATAGCGTTACGTTTTCATCATCAAAAAATGGTTTTTATTATTTGCCATAATGGGTACATTTTGTAATAGTGTTTTACAGTATCCAAAAGAAAAAAATGAAAAATAAATTATGCTTTTCTTTAAAATCCTGTAAAACTGTGTTTAAAGTATGTGTAGTCCCACATGTGCCATTTCATGTATAGTTCTGTTTATCCGTAACGAGGACACGACAGTGTGATTTAAAGGTGGGAAATTAAAGCTCTCTCTGTTTTATTGTGATTCCTGATATAATGAAGCTTGAAAAAGAACCAGGATTTGAGAAAAATGATATAGAATATTGGGTTGAATATCCCTCTAATCATGGAATTGCCCATATGCCACTATAGCTGAACTGATCAATGAATGTGTTCACTGACCGGTGATATCTACTAATTGGGGGCAGTCCGCAGGATTTGCATAATGGAACCTACTTACATTCAGTTGTACGCTTTCAAATATACACTATGTCGACTCTTCACTGTACCTGCATGTAATCCAATCACATTACACATATTTGCATGTATGTTGTATACTAATACAATTTGTGATATCCTGGAAGAGCAGAAGTATATATTGATGGTATACTGCTTAAGAGCTCAACTGCTAAGGCAGCAGCCATATACAGGCTATTTCGCCTTGTGATGCTCTTCAGTAACCGACTACTATTTCACTTGGGGTACAGTTGCCATCCTCATATACTAGACCATAAGATCGAGGAAGTATATAAAGGAGGGGATTTATACGGGGATACAAAAATAGAAAAGCATGAAGAAACTACTTTTAACAATAAGGGGTGGCCGTGCGTTCAAGCAAGTAAGATTTTCACAATGCATACATTCCATGGTCTCCATCATCCAATGCTGCTGCCACAATACAATATTAGCTTGCCTGTTCAGCTGTGAATAATATCCCGTCTTATTATGCCCCCAAAAGACAGGGTGACATCTGGAAGACGTCCGGGTAAAGCCTACCCCGTTCCTATTAAGTTCAATTGGGGTAACGTCGGGCCTACGTCGGGGTGAGTTTTAACCTAGTCGGGCCATGGTGAGGGCGTGGCAACGTCCAGACGTCACCCTGACAAAAGACCTATTAAGACGGGGTACCGTTCGATACCCGGGTAGATGACGTCAGTCGGGCATGCGCAAATAGGCCGTGTCTATTATATTAATACGGTAAGCTTCAACCCCCCAAAATGGTTCCCACTCGAGATATCCTCACCCCGAGGATTCGGCGACTTCCCGACCGTCGCGATCGAAGGATATACGTTTTGCGGAGGACGATAAGGCATTCCCGAGTCGCTCCCGCCCCGTGGTCGTCGTCCAGATCGAAGAAAAGGGAAAGTCAGCAATGTCAATTGCCCGTTTAAAACGCCGAGCATTGACTAACGATTTATCGCCGTAAAAGTATTTGTAAGAATATAAATTGGAGGAGATAAAACAAATAATATATCGAGAAACCATTTTAGATATAACACGTTGCGAAACTACCCAGGTTTTGATAAATATCAATATTTATATTACGCAGATGGTATGGTAATGATCGCTATTGCCGATTGGCATCGTGTTTGTAAGTGCATCGACGACAAAATGCGACAACTTCAATTTAGCTGCGGTTATACAACGCGCAATGGCTGTACAGCCGTGTATACACGTCGCGCAGTCATCTAATTACCCCACCGAACCGTAGTTTATTTGCATAGCTCACTGACCTGCTGACCATCGTCTCTGGTCACTATCGCATTCGCCCTACCGTACACGATACTATAATTGCGCCAGCTTGTGGTAAGATGTATTAAGTCGGCCACGAAGCTACCATGCAGTACCAGAAGAGACGCCGAGGGGGTGGGGGGGGGGGGGGAGTGGGGGTGGGGGTGGGGTAGAATGGACGGGGGAGGTATCTGCTCAAATACACGGCTACTATTCCCTTCAAAGGAATATATCATCGGGTTTCACAAGAATATGAAAAAAATGTATACGCGGGAGAACTTAGTTTGGATATGAATTGTTTAGGGGACACGACGGCGAAGCTAGCAAGAACACGAACATAGTGTACTGTATCTAATTTGATACAAGCGGAACAAATTATCGGGGATGAGGGGGGGGGGGGTGGGGGGTAGAATGGATGGGGGAAGTATCTGCTCATGTAGTATGCAAATGCATGTATTTGATACAAGCGGAACAAATTATCGGGGGTGGGGGTGGGGGTAGAATGGATGGGGGAAGTATCTGCTCATGTAGTATGCAAATACATACGGCTATATACTATTCCTTTCAAGAATATGAACAAAGGTATACGCGGGAGAACTTAATTTATGATATGAAACGTGTAGGGGATGGGACACGACGGGTTGCCGCGGGGGGGGGGGGGGGGGGGGGGGAGCGGCGAAGCTACTTTATTAGCAAGAACACGAACATATAGTGTATTGTATCTATTTTAATACAAGCGGAACAAATTATGGATCATATCAAATATGGGGGATAACTGAATAACTTTGCGTGGATACTAAACCATCATGATTTTGTTATACATTGGCCGGATGTATCGTTGGACGGGGCCCCGACGGGTTGTGGGGTGGGATTGAATCGCCCGAGTCTATTTTGTCTTACTATTTAAATGATGACTGTGGGATATTTAAAGTTTTAAAGTGTCGTTATGTCATCATCGTCTTTCTCTTACAAAACCCCGCGGTTTTCCGCGGGTACAGCTATAAAATATAAATAGTGCACGTTGTGGCATAACGATAGCACTATGGATCAGGAATATGCAACACTGTGTGTGCTCATGCATGCACCGCTTGAATAGGTGTGGTTGTCATGGTAATCCAATCCGAGGTTTATGTGGGTGTGCCAATGAAGCCAGCGTCCAAAATTTCACCCAGGGTTTTGCGGTTAGATCACCAACTATTTTCTACCCTGACGTGGCCATGCACGTAACATTGAGGTAAGGTTGATTAAGACGGGGCTTTAGGTTCTTAAACCAATGCATAAAACAAAATGTGTTTTCTTGAAATGAGAGACAGGGAGAGAGAATGTGCGTGTGACGGGCCGGAGAGACAGGGAGAGACTGTGTGTGTGTGTGATATGCATGCTAGCGCTTGCATGTGTTCTCTCTGATCTGATGCATGCTGGGCCACGCTATATAGTTAGCGTCTATTCCGATATATGACCGAGGAGAGTCGGGAGGAGAGTGCACTCTCCTCGGAACCCACTCGATCTTGCGTGCTCTCGATCTCCCCTTCTCTCGCGAGACGATAGACACAGAATCGGTACTACTTTGCACATGAACCGTTATTTCGAGTACTCGGTTCTACGCTATTCAGGAATCGAGTCTCGATTCCCGTTTCTGGAGTCGAGTAGAATCGGGTAATCGGTTCTGATGCCCAAGCCTATTGTGCATGCAGTGCGCGCTTGTATGCACGCTATACACCGGTACAGCCCTAAAAAATAAATAAATAATTAAACAAAATGGCAGATTTTCGTTTGGTACCCCAGGGTACCACTTATGTCATCATATATGTATTTTGTAGAATACACATCATATCATGAGTTTGGGGAATGGAATTTTAAGTGTGACTATGACGAAAACTGGAAAAAATAGTCCACATTTGAATACAAAACATATGGGGAGTATATCCACAAATTTATCAGAGTGCGTTAATTCATGAAATGGCACATAACTAATGATGAAGGATACATTTCTAGTAAAGGATTTGAATCACTGTGTGACTCCA
Source organism: Echinarachnius parma (assembly GCA_037951105.1). Lineage (NCBI taxonomy): Eukaryota > Metazoa > Echinodermata > Echinoidea > Clypeasteroida > Echinarachniidae > Echinarachnius > Echinarachnius parma. Next base: position 97,608 of record JBAMJV010001003.1, on the reverse strand, counting down.
GAATATCTTTGACACTTGACAGTACACAATTCAAATCGTATTTCCCAATTGTAGTTCAAGCAAATCTTGCATTTATTCCAGGTAGTAGTACTACAAAACGTAATATACCTAGCTGAACTACACGTACTGCTACATGTACATTGCTTCGCCATGTAAGCTAAGTAGATAAATATCTAATTGCCAAAATCACTTTTGAACTCCATCAACCAATTTGTATCCCCCGCATCCTCTATTCGTCTCCCGTTCATTTCCACACCCAGCGACCACTGTCTATTTGACCTCTAGGCATAAACGTACGCTTGCATGTTTTACCAAAATAGATAGTGATTGCCAAGATCAACAATAAGCTATGTCAGGGCTCGACAATAGCACTCGCCCGCTTGCCTGGGGCAAGTAAAAATGGATGTCGGGAGAGTACAATTTAATTAATTGTCTGGTTTGCTTGCTTGGGCACTAAATAATTGTTTAACTATGAGAGAACTTATGCAATTTCATACGCGAAAAACCCATTTAGTAGAAGTTAAAGGGCAAGGGCCACTTCAGAAAAATGTTAGTGTGGAGGCTTGGCTATGGGTACATCAATTTCATGACATTGAAGTACATAGGGCCATAGGGGTATCGTTATATATTTGATAATTATATTCTGATGATTAAAAATGTATTCACCATATCAATTGGTGCTTTGGGTATGATTATTCACAATTGAATGATCACAAATAACTAAAGCATCCCCATGGAATTAAAAAAAAAAAAAAATTAAAACAAATTAACAACACAGGGGGGCAAGTGCTCCCTGATGAGATTCTTCACACCCCCTCCCCCCCCCCCCCCCCCCACCAGAGGTATCATTGCCCCTTGGTCTGTTATAACTCTATGGCTATGCCAGTGGAGTGACAATAAAAACCTGCAGGCCTTTATTTGTAATTTAGAATTCATAGCATTACTGTGTTATTGAAAAACACATGTATGTGCGACCCTGCATATTATTGACAGTGGTTTCAATTACTAGACAGACATACGCTGTATGTTTCCAATCCTTTCTATTGCATAATGCACACTCTGTGTTGCGTGTACATACATTAAGTATATAGTACTAGTGCTAGAAAATGGACATTTATAAGCTATATATATATATCAATTATCATACATGTATTTTTAACTGGTTTAATCATCGAATGGGGACGGTGTTGTCAATGTGCTTGCAGTTGTGTGTGTGTGTGTGTTTGTGTGCGCATGTGTGTGTGTGTCCTCGTTGAAATGTTTGTTTTAAAAGAATTTTAAAAAGAATTGAAGATACTAGCTGTTTATTTTTGCTAGATATTCCCACAATTTTAAGTTATTATAATATGAAAATTATACATTATTTTGTTGTAACATGTATGTTTCTTTTATAAGTGAAATATAAGTGAAATTAAATTAAATGAAATTTCTTAAATTCTGCATGCAATATATTTCATATACAAAAATTTAAATATAGAATTATATATATTGGTTTTAAAAAACACAATTGAAATACCTTCTCCATAACATACGGTATGTAAGAAGTGTTATCTTATAATATAACTATATATTTTCTATTATTTCATGGATATTGATAAATCAGTTTGGCAAATATGCATACTTTCCATGTTTTTTCAAGAGCTGCTATACAGTAATATTGTTTTAAAACATCAAATAAGCATATACTTCAATCAAATATAATATATTGTTAAAGGGGTATTCCGGGCCTGATAAAACTATTCGTTATTCGAATAAGCAGAATAAGAGGCATAATTGGTGAAAATTTGATCAAAATCAGACAAGAAACACAGGAGTTATAGTTGAACATCATGTATTAATGAGCGATCGTTTCAAAATTGCCGCCATATGCAACATCATTGACGAGCAACTCGCCATGGCTTTAGTACATGAAAATACACTTATTTCTCATTTTCGCTGCTAAAAATTGATTTTTCTCTGCTTGTTTTTACGAATTCATAGAAGAATATCGATGGGCCAACCTCTTTGGAATTTGTAAGCTTATAAATTTGCTTTGTTTTTAAGAAAATTTAAATGTTGTGAAATTTCCATGTAGAAGTCAAAATGGCTGCAGCTCGCAAGTGACGTCACGATCGATAGCAATTGCGAACGATACTAAAAATCGGAGCAAAGTTCATCCTGTCATAACTTTTTTATTGCTCTACCGTTTTGGCTCAGATTTTCGATCATGATTCTTCATATTCACTTCATTTTATACTATAGCAAACATCACATTTCTGGGGTGGAATTCCCCTTTAATGGTCTGTGATTACATATTGATAATTGCAACATACAGTATTATGGTATATAATTCTGTCATCTACCTTCATAAATGTGACTTGTGAAACATGCATTTTAATGGCAATGGATATCATGTACTCAACATTTCGTGATAGCGGAAAATAGCCTTTCCACAAATTATACCACCCGCCAAAACAAACCATGACACAAAATATGTTTATACACAGAAACCATTAAAATATAACAGGTTGCCGTGCCTAAACACCACACGCGCGGTTTAAATACGGCTCTGTTTTTGTTTTACACACAAAACACACACACATACACACTCCGCTACCGCGTTTGTAGTGCATGTGTCCGATAAATATAGAGGCCACAAAAACAGTCTGCACGCAATGTACGCTGTAATTAGCTTCCCGAACAATATTTATCGTACACGCCCTCTATCGATCAGACACCGTACAAGTAATCGCAGGTACTGTGAAATTTTGCTGAAGAATAACATGACGTGACGTATTGTGACGTCATCCTGCGCATGGGCATTCTGTGGTGGAGAATGACTGGGTAAGGAAAACTTCGAAAAATTTTCTTTCTTTTGATATAAAACATGCCTAATTTTATCTTTATTTTGCATTTCTTTCGGAGGCTTCATTATGGTCGAATTTCACGACATTGTCACCTCCGATTTTTGATTACTTTTCTGTTTGCCGTGTTCCTGACCCGTGCAAAAGACGAAATTTATTGTATTTTGTGATATTCAATAAATTAATGTTTGAATTTACACAAAACGTGAAAAAAAGTTAGAGTCGCATTTATTTAGAGCGCTTTTTACGGGCTCAAAGTGAGACAAATATCACATATTTGACCGGAAGTAGTTGCCCATATGTATGCATCTGGCGGGAAACTAGTGACGTTTACGCAATGAGCTAAAAAGAGCCACATATAAATGATGTAGTCCCACTCCTTTATTTTGATGTTAGTGTGTAGTTGAGTTGTCGAGTGTATACGTTTTTTGTCTTTTTTGTTATTAATTTGATAAATAATGCCGGCCCTCAGCGTTTTGACTTGGATGACTTGTCAATAAATGTATGCCTGGTAAAATTAATTATTTTAATCGATTCTTTGCAAACACTTGAGTCTTGATTACTTCAAGTTCAAATTCAAAAGACAAAATCAAATGCAAAATTAAAAATAAGTCAATTAAATAATATATATCACTATAATTATGCATGAATGATGATGAATGATGAATGAATCCATGAAAATTGAACTTGATGAAGTTTAAGAAGCCATGTCCATGATAAATTAAAAATATTTTTGTTGACATTGAATGTCAGATTCTCAGATTCAGAATGATCTGGCAATGAGCTGAGTTTGTGAGTCATGACAATGCATGACTCGTGAGCCATGACATTCATTGTTATACTTATGATTGAGTGACTGTCGTGTCATGTCATTGGACCCAACCAAGGATTTATAAGGATAAATAAAAAAAAAAAACAATTTGCAAATAATATTGTCAATTTTGTCCCCCCTTCCTAAATCTGATTTGTAAAATGGTTCACAAATACCAGATCTGCTGCAAAAAAATAAAATAAAATAAACTACCCAATTAAGCTGTGTTTGAACTATGAATTATTAGTACAACTTACAAATCAAAACTCCACACAGCTCAGAAAAAGTTAATCATATTTCGAGATATCGCCTTCGAACGCACACGTTGTTTTTCGGCTTCACAAGTTTTGAAGTGTTTCTAATAGTAATACCGTCACCCCCTCAACCCTCATTGACAATGCACACAACTCAAAATTTCTTGTGCAACGTAGGTATTATTCATCGTATTTACTTGTATTACTCGTAGCGGACAATCTACGCATTAATTCTCCTCAAAATTTTGACCAGTTCATGCGCGAAATATTAGCGGGATGACGATATTAAAAACAGTGCTGATGTGTAGTACACCTACCATACGTATATTGTATTTGGCTATTTTTATATATTGATTTATATTATTCCTTGCTAACTATTCATTTCCAAGGTTGCCAATTGTTCTCTTTCTTTTTTTTTAATTTGCAGATATTCCCAGCCTTCTGTTTCACTACAGTCTGCATCTTCAAAGGTCATCGTCATTGGAGATTCCATCATACGGCATTGTAGTTTCTGCAATTTGGAGGATATTTTTTGCTTCCCAGGGGCTACTATTCAATCGCTGCGTCAGAATATTATTACAACTTTTGGAGATATAATCAATCATACTATCAACTTTGTACTTGTTCATGTTGGAACGAACAATTTAGCCAAGAGTTTTTGGTCTGAAGACATCAAGGCTTATTTTTCGCTGTATAACTGTTTAAAGGAGAGATTTAGAAGCTGTGATATTGTTTTTTCTTCCATTCTGCCTCGATGGGACAGTGAGGAACTGGACAATCTAAGTGTTATATATAACTATGATATAGAGCAGTTTTGCTTCAAACACAATAATTGTTATTTTTTTGAAAATAACGCAGAGTTTACATACGACGACAGGCTCTTTTCTAGAGATGGACTACATTTGAATCAAGAAGGTGCGAAGGTTCTATCAAAGCACTTTGAAGAATTTTTATTAAGACTTGTTGCTGGTTCTTTTGAACCAAAACAAACACATAGAATACCAGTTGAGCTGCAGAGGTTGTGGACACCAAGGAAAGTGAAAAAAAAGTGCAATCCCTGGAAAGACACAAACCTTGACATTTATTTTTATAAAAAAAAAAAAAAAAGTGCACCACGCCAAAAACAACCTGAAACCTGGAGGCCAAAACAGGACATTCTTTTTCCCGACGGTTTCAGGTTGCAGAGATTTCCCTGTAAGGTAGAGGAGCCTCCACAGCTGCCACCCAACCGGCATATTCCGGAGTACCGGACAGGTATCCTTATACCGTATAAGGATATACATGTAGGATGGGGAAAAGCGCCCAGTTCCGTAAAGCTTCCGGGAGCCAGGAGCAGCTATGTTCGGAGGAAGGTGAAGAGGAAAGTTAGGAGGAAGGTGAAGAGGAAAGTTAGGAGACCCACCCACCAAAGGAGGAAAAAAAAGGTATGTTTGATTCATTATTTTGCATAATTGTATGCTAGAAAAGGAGCAGGGAAAACACAAATGTTCTTTTGAGTGGGTACTTCCAAAGTTTGCTTTTTAAATCTCTTACAAGAATTATTCATAAGTTGATATTAAAACAAGCATGTTTAAAAGCAAGAAAACCCTCTGAACTCAGTAAATTAAAACAAAAAAATTAAATCATATTTATATGCCTAGCATAATTTTAGCATGTTATTTCATAGAGTACATTTTGAACAGTAAATGATTTTTTATTAAAATATAACTAATATATCACGATTTATTGTCTATAAACATAAAGATTAGAGAACATAAAGATATTAAGTATTGTGTTTAGTGAGCATCCATTAAATTGTGTTAATACTTTAGCAAGATTCATTATTAGTTATTTCATCTGCATTATGTTCCTAGGATCAGATACTGATGATTGATTGAACATGTGATAACAGTTGATTGTTTTCCACTCTGTTTTAGGCCTCGACAAAGACATGTAATCGCAGTCACCACTCTGTAAGCTGCGATAGCCAGATGGAAGTCCTCAGACCACCAATCCTACCAACCGATGGTCCTCCCGATCACCCTCTTTGCTGCATCTCTCCACAGCATGTAAGTATACAATATATAATTTGTGTGAAATTATTCACTTAAAAATATAATAGTCATAATCACTAACTGAATAATCCAATATCCTACAAATAAGCAAGTCGATAACTTGTTTAGTTGCAATCAGAATGGAATGTATTTTGTGTAAAATAACATAATTTCCCTTAATGTTATTCCCTGCTGTTAATCATTAGTCGAGAAATGGTCGGAATGCTGAATTGGGGTTTGAGCCACTTGAATGAAAATAATATTATATTATATGCCTCGTGGATCAAACTCCTGAATCAACAGACATTGAATGCTTATTTATCTCTTGAATTATGTAATGATAGCTTCGGATTTCCCCCCTCTATCTTTCAGGCAATGACAGAGAGTGTGCATCAAGGTCACCAGTTCGTGTCTGTCTCTCTACAACCAACCGGCCATCCGCCAGATTCTCCTTCTTGCTGCGAGCCGACACGACAACCAACTGGCCGTCCCCCAGATCATCCTCCTTGCTGCGAGCCGACACGACAACCAACTGGCCGTCCGCCAGATTCTCCTTCTTGCTGCGAGCCGACACGACAACCAACTGGCCGTCCGCCAGATTCCCCTTCTTGCTGCGAGTCGACACGACAACCAACTGGCCGTCCCCCAGATCCTCCTCCTTGCTGCGAGCCGACACGACAACCAACTGGCCGTCCGCCAGATTCTCCTTCTTGCTGCGAGCCGACACGACAACCAACTGGCCGTCCGCCAGATTCCCCTTCTTGCTGCGAGTCGACACGACAACCAACTGGCCGTCCCCCAGATCCCCCTCCTTGCAGCAGCAGTCCAGCTCAGAGTTGTGCTTCTTCTAGCCAGATGCCGTTGGGGTGAAAAAGGTGCTACCTTGCAAGCAAGACCAGTGTGGTCCTTGCAAACTGTGTGACAGGAAATCTGTTAAATACTTCCATCTTTGTACTTTAAAATCAGAGCCATTGCATAAATTAATACAGACAAAATTTGACCACATCAAAGTAACGGATTGTATATGTGCTGCTTGCAGGCAAAAATACATGAAGAAGTTAAAGTGTGCTACTTACACACCAGAAAAGACCAGGAAAAAAATAAGAAGTGATTGCTTCCTCACACATTATATGTTATGTGCAGATCTGTCCGATAGAGATTGCCAATGTTCTTTGGAATCATTTAATAGTGCCTTTTCTTTAAATTCTTTATCTATCCCGTTAACCGTGCCATTGTGTGTGAGACATCGCCGTGATTTATCACGATATGAGGAGGCCCAAAATTCTATCAAATGTGTCGTTTGTGAAGGTTTAATTAATTCAGATGGAAAGAGGTATTCATGTTCGGCCTTGTCTGATAGTGACATAATAGAATTACTCAACATAAATGAAAAGTTTGCAGTTACAAGCAGCGCTGGGTTATTATGCCAAGCTTGTTATAGTTATGCAAGAAGGCATTCTCTTAACTCAAAACCAACATCATTCAGTGGATTAGAACAAATGTTTCTGAGTGATATTACAAACATTAAAGATGGCACAGATGAACAAATGCTGAGTAATATTCTAAGTATGGTGTTTCTTCGTGTATGTCAGGTTTGTCAAGAAAGTGGAGGCTTTCTTTTTTTGACCATATATGAATACTTTTTATCTCAAGTAGTAGCAACATGCATTGATGAAAGTCAGCAATGTAGGTTACAAAAGAGTACAGTATGTTTAAAGGGGAAAATTCTCCATCAGTTTGGAAGCCTTTTGATTGTCCACACAGGTGCCCGCAAAAAGGGTTCATTTTTCTATAGTGCTGAGTTGTCCCTTGACTATGTTATCAATGCATGGCATAATGTTCATTATGAACTACGTACAGAGAAACTTGGGAAAAGTAGAGATAAAGAAAGTGTTATTTCTTCTCCAATGTGTAGTAAACAGTTTGATTCCCGTACCATTGAAAGTAACTTGTCTTTCAGAAAGGTGACTGTTGAATGCAATGAAGCATTGCGTAAGCAAGGAAAAAACATTACTGAACAATATGTAGAAAATCCAAAATCTGTTACAGATTTTGATTTGAACAATGCATGTTCAATATTTGATCCATACATATGGAACGCTGTATGTGTACTAACAGCCACAATTGAAGAATTGTCTTTCTTCAAGCAGTCAGATATAAAGGTAACTGAAGAGCAGATTAAATTTGTATCAGATGATACAAAAGCTGGAAGTAAAAGGAAACTGAGAAGAATTGCAGCAGTTTTTGTACTTCAGTTTATAATGAATGATGATAATTCATATCCTTTCCATATTATTATGGCCAATATTGTGAAGAAATTGTCACATTCCACTAAACTTTTGAAGGTACTTAACAACATAGGGTTTTCATGCTCTGAGAGCACTTTGGATCGTTTTTTACAGTTCATACATGACAAGCGTGATGAGGCTGGTCCTCTTTCAGAGTTACAGCCATCTGCTTTTACCATTGTGTCAATTGACAACATTGATGTGTTGACCCCTTTTGCAGCCGTTCAAGTTGATAAAACAAGAAGTTGGCACGGAACATCAATAATGGCCCAGCAGCCAAAACCTTTCAGTGAACATTTACATGACTATGAACTACTTAAAACGATGCAAACTGACTCAAGTGCAGATATTCCTGTGAGTTGCTACGGTGAATCAACAGAATCTGTTGCAAATGAAGATGTTAAGGTGAAAAAGCCTTCTGTCCGGCGGAGAAAGGCAAAGCTTGATTTTCTTGATATTCCAGGCCCATCATCTTTTAATCCACCATCATTCAAAACTTCAATAAGATCTCAACTCAATGCTGCAAGTTTTGAACTGTCTGACATAGAAACATGTACTGAGAAACGTATAAGTAATGAGATTATGCTGTACACTATGGAGCGTTTTTACTATGTTTATAATGATATTCCAACTGTTATTCCTGGTCTTAAATGTAAGCTTGCTTTAGAGAATGACAAATTTGTTGAAAAATCCCAAGTTTCTTACATGTATGTGCTCAATGAGAAGGCAGATTGTCCAGCTACTTTGAAACGTTCTCTTGGCCTCCTATATGATGCATTTGGAGTTAGTAAAACTGTTAATCATTTAGTAATAGCTGGTGATGGAGCGACTGTTCGATTATTATTAAATTTGAAGGCAGAATATGGAGAATCACTTGATTGGGTCATCCCATTTCTGGGAGATTGGCATATTTTGAAAAATTTTCAAGAAGTGCTAATGAAAATATTTTGGGATTCAGGGTTAAAAGACATTGCAAAATTAACACATAAACAGATGACCCTGAATAGTCTTGGTAACTGTACTAATTTTAAGAGGACCCATAGATTCCTTATACAGGTATATGAAGCTATATTTATGTTCCTGCTTCAATGTTTTTAAAACCAAAATTCAGATTCATCTCAGTTTAGCAAAGAACATTTCTTGCAGAAGGTCGGAGAACTTGTTTCAGTTTTGGATCATGAAGAAGGCGATTTCAAAGGCCTTTCAGAATTTTTGCTACTTCAAGAAAAATTTCGAGTCCAATATTTCCAACAAATTCAGAGCAAATTTTATGATTTTTGTGAGAGCATGTCTCACAAATGTCAAACTTTCAAATTTTGGACACAGTTTTTGTTTAAGGATTGTTTGTGCTATCTCCATCTATGGATTGCCATAAGATCGGGGAATTGGGACCTACGAACTGCTGCATTGAAGTCAATGACACCTTTGTTTTATGCCTTTGATAGGCAAAATTATTCTTATCTCATTCCATGTCATTTACGCATGCTTCATACACTGCCAGAATACATACTAGATCATTTTAGAAGTGGTGCATTTGTGTGTAGCATTTCAGGTGCAAACTTTTCTAAGGTAGCTGCTGATGAAGCCCATGAAATGCTTATTAACAAGGATGTGAAAAACACATTTTCTCATCGCTTGCCACAGCATGTTGAAAAAACCTGTGCAACTTTGCAATCTCAAGCACAATTGGTTAAGAATGTTGAAGAACAAATTGGTGTTTCCAGAAAATGTAATTTGCAACGTGACTTACAAATGTCTGTTTTCTCTTCTGAATTTCTGAATGTCAAAAGTTATTTTCAAGTTGTAAGTAAAACTTTAATGTTTGACCCCAGTCAACCAGAAAGTTTATTTCATGTATTTACAAATTTGTCTGCAACTGCAGTACAACAAAAATCACTTATGACGTACAGACAGTTGGGTGATGAAGCTTATATTTCATTTTGTAAAACACAGCTATTACATGACACCTCTGTTAAGAAGCCAGTGAGGAGAAAATTCAAACTAAAAACTTTTTCTAAAGAAAAAATAAGGGCTAAAAAAGTTACTGATTTGGAAAAGGAAAAGCGCTTGATAACACTTTGTTACAAACGAACATTGGCTGCTTCAGTAGAGCAACAGACTCCAGTGTCTAGTCTGAATCAGTTCATTGAAGCTCCTAGAGCAATATGCTCACCCAGTGGGCTTCCTAACAAAGGTGCCAAATCTGTTGTATATGACCTTTTTGATAAACGCTTTACTTCAGACTTCAAAATAGTTAGTGATGCGATATCTTTTGACAATGCTGATGTTTGCATTATTATAGAGGGTATGAATATTATATATTCGTCACCATTAAGGCAAATGAAATTATTTGAAGAATATGCACAATTTTTGATAAAAAGATGGATTCATTTCTACTATCGTAAAGGTTATAAAGAGGTTAGAATTTTATTTGACCAGTGTGGAACCCAAGGTGTATCTCCCAAAGGTATAGAAAGAAGTAGACGAGATGACATTGGAGAGAGTAGTAATTCAGATAACATTTTTGAGAGCATTAGTGACAATGCAGCATTGCCAAATAATTGGATGAACTTTTTGAAAATCCGTAAAAATAAACATGCACTTTGTCGCTACTTGTCAAAAAAATTCATAGAAAATGCGCAATCAGGGTTTCAAAATACAAGTCAAATATTTATTACATCTGGAGGCTTTCATGTAGGGGAAAAAGAACTCCCTGAATGGAGTGGTGCAATTGTTACTGAACATGGTACAGATAGACACGACATGTGTCATAATCACGAGGAATCTGACACACAGATTTGGTTACATGTGTTTGATAGTTCATGTAGAAATATTCACATCTATTCTATTGATCGAGATATTGGATTAATAGGGCTTCCACTCAATTTTCATGAAAAAGAAGTTATAGTCCAATTTCGTTCTAAGCCTGGGGATGAAAAATACATTCATCTCTGTTCATTACAATCGGCGTGTTTGAAAGACTCCGATCTATCCCATTTAATTTGCAAAGACATAAATGTAACAAAATGTCTTCAGGTTTTGTATATATGTAGTGGGTGTGATTTTGTGTCTTTTTTCTCACGCCTTGGGAAAGGTATATTTTTTAAAGTGTTTTTCCAGTATGCAGCTTTTATATCTGGAAATCTCACTTCTGCATCTCCTGGTCTCCTCTCTCAAACAGATCTAAATGTCAACTCCAATTTGGGTTTGTTGGCTTTCTATAGATTGATATTATGTGTATATTTTAATGCCAATAGATCATGCCTACATAATTTTAGCTCTCCTATGGAACTGTTTAATAGTGTCCAAGCAGATACAGTGGAAGAGCATCATTCAAAAGCTGTTGAAATTGTGCGTAAAGCTTCTTGGAAAGGGGTGTACGAAGATGAGCTTATGCCCTCAGATGAAGCCCTTCATCTACACTGGTTGCGTACTTGTTGGGTCAGTACCGTCTGGGGAAATGTAATGCTCGATAAATTTATGTACCCCGACATCACAAAGTATGGTTTCAAGGTTACGCAGCATGATGGAGAGATGATAGTAGATGTAGAATGGGATTCAAGTGAGAATATTAAGAAAATTAAAGAAAATGTCATATACCTTACACGCGGCTGCTCCTGTTCAAAAAGCAAATGTGTTAATAGGCAATGCAAATGTAAAAAACTCAATAAGTTCTGCGGCCCTGGATGCAAATGCACAGGTTGTGAAAACATCCCAAACATCCAAAAAGTTAATAATACAAGTTCTGTAGATGAAGATGATACTAATGATGATGATGATGATGATGATGATGATGATGATGATACTGATGATGATACTGATGATGATACTGATGATACTGATGATGATGACAATGTTGATGATAATGACGATGGTTATAAAGAAAATGAAGAAGTCATTCATTACTTAACCACAACTTCTTTTGAGGATGATGTGAATGAGCTTATTACAGAAGCGTTTTACTCAGAATCAGAATCGGATGATCCTGGTGAAATAGACATTTGATTTGTTTTGTACAGTATGAAAATTATTTGTATGATGATGTACTACAGACTGTACATGTATTCAATAACTTATGCACTGGCATTGACTATATAACTTGATGACTGCCTGTAAAGAGTGATACTTAAATTCATAAACTCAGTTGGTTTTAAGTACTATCCTTAATTGGTATCTTTACATTTTATATTTGACTGTTAGCCATTGAATTCCATTTCAGGGAATATTAATGCATTTTATATGTTGTAGTAACTTGCCTGTATGGTGCCAAATTATTTAACTTGCCAGATAGTATTAAGCCAAATAAGTGGATTGACATTTTTGTAAAAGTCAGGACTTCTTTTCATTCCACATTTCAAGTGCAGCTCATTGTATATAGTATTTGTGTATCAACATGACTCTTTCTGTATGGATCAGACTTCATACTTAGGTTCAGAATATTTATGTGAATTTGTTATGTACATGGATACATGCCAGCGAAATGAAAAGGCATTTTATAGATTGTTTGTTTGAGAAGGAACAGAATATTTGTATGGTACAAAGTAAGTACAAATAACTATTTCATCATGATTCAATCATGATTTTTATTAATATTTGTATTGAGGAAGATTTTCATGTTCTTTGATCTAACCAACCAGAAAGTCATTATATAGTATTGTGCCTAAAAGCATTACAGGTGTGAAACTAGACTTGCCAATATATTTGTTCAAGTGATATAAACTGTATGTTAACAGTTTATTTGCATACATTCTATGTTGAGATCATTAGGTAGAGATGATACTGTTGAGGCTTGTGTGTGAGAACCAACATAAATGTTGTAGAATATTGTACATGTGTTTTTTTAAAAGTGGATTGACATTTTTGTAAAAGTCAGGACTTCTTTTCATTCCATATTTCAAGTGCAGCTCATTGTATATAGTATTTGTGTATCAACATGACTCTTTCTGTATGGATCAGACTTCATACTTAGGTTCAGAATATTTATGTGAATTTGTTATGTACATGGATACATGCCAGCGAAATGAAAAGGCATATGTATAGATTGTTTGTTTGAAAAGGCATTAGTTATGACAGAATATTTGTATGGTATAAAGTACAAATAAGTATTTCATCATTCATGATTCATTCATGAATTTTAAAAATATTGTTATTAAGTTTTTCATGTACTTTGATCTAACCAACCAGAAAGTAGTGTTGTGCCTAAAAGCATTACAGGTGTGAAACTAGACTTGCCAATATATTTGTTCAAGAGATATAAACTGTATGTTAACGGTTTATTTGCATACATTCTATGCAACCAAAAAAATACACGGGGGCAAAGGGCAAAAAGCCCCCGTGAGCCCCAAAATAGCCCTCGTGAATAATTTCACGAGGGCGTTTTTCTCCCTCAAAATTTTCCAAATTGCCCTCGTGAAAAAAAAAGTATTTTTTTGGTTGTCGGGAACCGGTGTGATGGACCCAACCGATTCAGCCTTAATCATTATTGAATAAATTTTAAATATATTTACTTTCTAGCCTGTGGTAAGTCCTGCCTGATATCAGGGCAAAGAGCCCCCGTGAGCCCGAAAATAGCCCTCGTGAATAATTTCACGAGGGCGTTTTTCTCACTCAAAATTTTCAAAATCGCCCTCGTGAAAAAAAAAGTATTTTTTGGGTTGATTCTATGTTGAGATCATTAGGTAGAGATACCGTTGAGACTTGTGTGTGAGAACCAACATAATGTTGTAGAATATTGTACATGTGTTTTTAAAAAAAAAGTATTTATTCTTTATTAAAAGATTCAACTTCCTGAAATATTTTCTTCATTTGCAGCCATATTTCTTTTATTGTAAATTTTGTACGTTTGATTAAGCTGTGTTGAGAGATGTGTGGAGAGATGTGTGGAGAGAGCGTGAAGGGGCAGAGAAAGTGGGAGAAGCTAAGACGGCCAAGACTGCATGATATTGAAAATGTTCTGGGGAAATGCCATATACTTGCTTGTTAAAAGGGTCAGGGAATAAATGTAAAGAGTTGTGAAAACATGCCAACCTAAGCCAATCAGAAGAGTGCATTTTGGCACGTTTCCTGACTTGCGATTACATGCAAATTACCCCAACATCTAAGTTTGCGCAAATAAAAAGTAAAAATACATGTTTGCACGCTGGTGTTGACTTGAATAGCTAGCTAATACAGAAGTCACAATGCCCATAGCATCAGAAACAGTGAATGGGAAAATTAGTGTGAACAGTAAAATGTAACTTTTTCACCAACTGAAAATGAAAGGGTTCAGTTTGAACACGAAACAAACTATTTTTGTACTCAAACCGCGTAAAAACAAAGAATGTTACTATTCTTCAGAATATTCTGATTTGGAATTAATTTACAAACGTTTAAATTCAATCAAATTATTTCCAACTTGTGTGTCCACACAAGGTGTACGCATTGCGCCTCCCCCATAATTACAATAATAATATCACAAACTGAATTTGTATGAGAAAGACCAGTTCTAGCAGCCAACACATATGTCTATATGTGGGGCATGATTACACCTACGCCATTAATATGACTTCTCAATAATTATGACTTCAGTTAACCGAGTGGAATAAGACTAAAATGATATCACAGTAGAATTCATAAAATAAGCATGTTTATGCTTATTTTATCCTTTATAAGGATAATTTGTATAAATTTACTTTTTTGTTTCTGGCGAAGCAAGTCATTTAAGTTTGATGACCCCGACCGTACGCAGGTTAGCCAATCATAGAGCTCAACGGCCTGACTGGCTTCGGGGAGAAAATGGCCGAACATTTTTATTTCGATGAAATAACAACACCATATTAAAATCGTGTTCCTGACCCGTGCAAGCAACAAAATGCAGAGCAAATGATATCAGTCGGCAGAAAATTAAACAAAGATACTCATACCACAAAAACAAATGAGAGTCGCCGATATTACGGTGGTGTTTGGGGGATTTCAAAAGTCCTTTTTTTTGTTAACTTTTCTAAAACCTTTTTTCTAATTCGTAACAAAATAACATATTTTAAAGATTTGAAATCTAATTTAATTTTTAGCTTAGGTGAAAGGTAATTTTCTCCTCTTTAATATGATGTGTAGGTTGAATATATTTGAGTATACTATACGACATTAATACCGCGTCGAATAGCAAAGTGCAACTGCTCATGAATTATTCATAGGCACGCAAAACGTCACTAAAAACCCTACACCGGGCGAAAACCGTGCATAACAGTACGATAATCCGAAGCGCTATTTCCTGCGTTGCATGTGGACTGAAAATAAGCGCGGTTAAAAAAAAATGCAAGATTTCTTGGAGGTACGAGGTGGGTGTGGTTCACTTACTTGCCCAGCCCTTTGAGTGAAGCTGCACCCCTCTTTGCAAGCTGATTCCTTAGCGAGACAACGGCTTCGGGCTGCTCATCATTCATCTTGAATGTCGATTCGACGTGGTTTCAGCAATTATAAGAGAAGACAACGAACAGATGTGTAAACTTCACCGTGTCAAGAGTACGAGAAATTCGTTGACAATTTGTGCACAGTAATTGTACACACGATATCCGATCGAGCGCGGCGATGCGATCGCGAAAAAGATGCACGCTTCGATTCTATAGCGACTAGAATGTTCATTGGAGCTATTTATATTGACGGTATTATGTTTTTATCCCTCTCTGTTCATATCGTGGACATGTTTAGCCCTTAGAAACGGTTAATAAAAGAGCGGCGGCGTAGATTTTTGGTTAGGGAGCCGAGGGGGTCACCGTGAGGACAAGGGGGACATTGCCTTTCCCCCCCTGCTGAAATAGCAGTCTAGTTATGAAGGGGTCACTGCGCTGTAATGCACCTCCCCCCTTTACCTCCACCCCTCCCGTCTGATCATCAGACGGAGGAGTGGAGCGGGGGTGGAGCCCCTTACTCCGCCACTGTCGTAGACATTTCGGGGGGGGTGGCGCGCAGGCGGGGGCTGTTTAACTACAAAGCTGGTATGTTAATATGCCACAAAAGTTGTTGTTCCAGAACAACTTCATTGAAGTTTGGAAACTTCGTTGTCTCTAATTGCCCGTGCGGAGTCGGACCCCTCAGCCTGAGTGCATGGGTGTATCAATTTCTCTTTATACAGATGGCAGTGTAGTACTATCATTATTTCACATTTCTTGGTGACGTGCATGTGAAAGTATACAGTCGATAAATTAGATTTATAATAACTGACAGATATAATATAAGTCGGTTGTCAAAGAACTTTAGAATTAACCCCGCATTGACGCAGCCTGGGAATGGGGGGGGGGGGGGGGGGGGGTGCACCGACCGTACCGTTATAAGTTTGACCCCCCCCCCCCCCCCCATACTCTCTGGCGCCTATGGCAGCAAAGTATTACGTTGCTAATATACACCATAATAATGCCAGAAAGTAATTGTATATGGTTTATACATTGAAATAAGAAAGGGGAAGGGATTCTACATGTAGTGAGAAAGAAAGAGAAGATAATCGAGTAAAGTATTGTATAAGAAGAAATTGACACTATAGCAACGAGTAAAGTGATGCCTGTAAAATGTCAGATATTGCACAAAATGACATTTGAGACTTCAATCCTATATCAATATCATTGTAAAATACAATTGAAAGATTTGTGAAAGTTTGAAAGAAAACGAACACTGTTTACTTAGTGAAAAAAACGAATATTGAGTTTATATTTTATCACCAAATACTGATGGCCTGCCGTATATTTGTCGCAGTAATAATCATCCGTTTGCGATATCCGCACCCGTGTATGTTTACAAACGGTACAGAATTCATGGAATTTGCGCGCGCTCGGCTCAAAGTTCAGTCGGGTCGGGAAGGTTCCCACGCGCGCTGGCCGGACGTGTTCAGCTACTGCAAATGTACTTTTTTTTAATCAAAAGCGTTGCTAACACTTTTGAAATAATGATTTTCAATGATAATTATCTTCATACTAAAGGGACATTTGAAAAAATCTAACCCTATTTTATTCTTCTCCTACCATAAGCTAAACAACACGGCAGAAGAGAAACGAGGAAGCTCCAAGTATTTTTCGTGGAGTTAGACACTTTACAGGCATCCCTTTAAGTCTAAAGACCTCTGCAGACAGAGCCGACTCGACCCGATCCGACTGGTTTTCAGTCGGATCGGCGCAGTTTTCAGTGCCTTGCGACACACATTTTGCCAGTCCAGAGACAGTCGGATGCAAGTCGGGGCCGATTCAACACGATGAATCGGCTCCGTCCGGCCGGGCCCGACTCTAGCCTGATTGAAACCAGTCGGATTGGGTCGAGTCGGCTCTGTCTGCAGAGGGCTTTAGGTGAAAAGGAACGACTGAAGAAAGCAACAGACAGACAAGTTAATTTGGCTTTAAAATGATGTCGTCCCAAATTATAATTATAAGGTTATATTTTATGTATTAACATCAGTGAAAGATTTACAAAGACTATTCAATTTGTCTAAATGAAGCAAGATCTTATACAGTTATTCATTAATGTTTGTAATTGAGATTTGAGAAGACCTTTTATTTGCACAATTATTATCCATTTCGACGGAATGAAAAATCGGCACATTGTACACATCAAAGAGATAGTTCAGTTTGGGTTTAGAGGGCGCTTCAAGAAATAATCTTTGTGGAGTAATGAATCAACTTTGTTGTATGTGAACGATCTTCTTGAGCCCACTGAGCGCTTGGAAGGAATACTCCCCAGGGAGTGGAGATGGTGCGCACAATGTGTGCTGGTTTGCATTGTATCCTATGACCGGGGTATTAATATAATTGCAAAGCGCTTAGAGATGATTATCAATCGTGATAGGCGCTATATAAATAGTGTATATTATTATTATTATCAAAATCGGTTCTTAAATATCCATAATATATCCGATTTGATGTCAGGGACTAAGTTTTAATCGATAATTTAAGAAAATATGTATAAATTCTAAGCATTAAAAAAAAAAAACCCAAATTGTTTTTGATGATCTCTCTATTGAATAATTATTTTAACCAAACATTCACATTTTTATTTAAAAATTTATGAAAATTTAGGTGTCTGGAGGGCGCCCTCTTGTATCATCGGTTGCTGAATGAAAACAGCAAGGGTTTAAGACTATAGAAAATGCACATTGAATAGTAAGCATAGAGAATTTCAATTTAAAATGCTTTATAATATTATATAATTATACTAAATTACATTTGTACACATTTAAAATGGTTAATAGTAATTTATGTTCTTTTTGTGGTAAATATGAAGAAACTTACGAGCATTTATTTTGTCTTTGTGAGAAAGTAAAACCAATTTGGGAAGAGTGTGGGAATTTATTTAATTTATTAGAGATTACAAAATATAAATTGGAAAGGTATCCATGTAGGGATAGTTGAGTTAAACATAGGGAAGGAACAGTTATTAAATCATATAATAATTTTGATAAAATATATTATATTTATACTATATAGATAGTAAAAATAGAAATAAACCACCAACTCCTTTGGAGATTAAGAACAGATTATTAGAAAATAGAAAGGAGGAGAAGAAATTAGCTGGGGACCGAGGTACACTAACATATCATTTTAGAAAGTGGGATAATTTAGAATAGCTTCGTGCAGAATAAAATAGGGAAGGCGAATAGAAGCAATGAAATGAACATGGCTGATATAATGGTCGAGATTCTCACAAGATGTAGGCATGTTTGCAGTGGATGTGTGTGTGGGTGTATGTGCACGCGTGTGTATGTGTATATATGTAAGTGCTTGTATGGGTGTTTTGTTTGTTTGTTTGTTTTTTTTTTGGGGGGGGGGGGGGTGGAGAATGTTTTTTCTCTATTTTCCCCTTTTTATGTTCATGCTTTCTTCATGCATGCATGTTTCATGCTTTATTTGATGTAAATAGTAAAAGTTCATAGTATGTGAATGTAAAATCATTTTCTGTCATGTTAACGTGCAGATTATTTTATGTACTGATTTTCTTATTGTTTGTTATTGTTATTTTGTTATTGTTTGTGAAAATCAGTGGAGAGAATAAATATCATTGAAAAAGAAAAGGGTATAATAACATGTTTTCCTATTATTCAAGCATCATTGGATTATAAATGTTAGTTTTTAAATGATAACTTACAAGTTATATAGTGACCAAAACTGTATATATACTATCGATCCCTTTAATCAGTAATGTCTCTCGATCCACAAAAGCAAACACCCAAAATATATCCGATGAACGAAATTACTCTGTATAATGCATTCAATATGTCAAAATAGATAAACAAAAGCAAAATACCCACAATTTATTAAAGAAACTACACCGTACATGAAGCTAATTTTGTTCATATTATCATAATTACTATTTTGTATAATTGTTATTGAAATCATGCACGTTATGCTTACATAATTATATTTTATGGTTGGAGATACAAGTTTGAATATAGCTTATTCGGTTTTATAGCCAATGATGATATTGGTGATAATTTATACTTTACTCACACCGTGAAACATGACATATTGAATTGTTATAATTGAATAGTGGAATAGTTTATAAGATTTGCATTACATTTGTAATGTTTTTAGATATTTAATATGTGTTTGGTCAATTGTGTCAGTTGTGCTTTTTATTATGGTATTGGTAATGTGCTTGCTTTTGTAACATAGTAACAGTTTTAATCGATATTTTCGGTTATGATTCTTGTTTGCAATAAAACCGAACTTGAATTGAAAAAAAATGAGTCTATCTATCTATCTATCTATCTATCTATCTATCTATCTATCTATCTATCTATCTATCTATCTATCTATCTATCTATCACTATATGATCTATCGATATATCTATTTATCTATTTTTCTTTCTATCTATCTATCTATCTATCTATCTATCTATCTATCTATCTATCTATCTATCTATCTATCTATCTATCTATCTATCTATCTATCTATCTATCTATCCAGGGGCGGATCTAGCTTTTTGCTAAGGGGGGGGGGGGGGGGGGGGTTTGACCCAATGACGATGCGGAGCATCCCTGATAGCAGACTGACGTCTTCATGACGTCTTAATTTGGTCGTAAACTGGTAAACACGTCATATGTCGTACAAACGATCAGAATACGACGTCATTATGACGTACTTTAAAGACCATTTTTGACATGATGACTTATGTCGTATAAAAGACGTAAAATTGACGTCATTATAACATCTTTAAATGACCATTTTTCCACTATTTATTTTTGTCGTAGGAAAGACGTAAAAACGATGTCATTATAACGTCGTTCAAAGACCATTTTTAAGAATGTATTATTGTCGTATAGAAGACATGATAACGACGTCTTTATAATGTCGTTTAAAGACCATTTTTGCCATACGGGTTAATGTCGTATCAATAACGCTATAAAGACGTAAGTTTGACGTCTTTTCAAGACCAATTTTTTGCCATCATTTTTTGTCGTATGGACGCCCTTTTTACGACGTTAATGTGACGTCTTTCAAAGACCATATTCCAATTGTTTTTTGTCGTATGGAAGGACGTAAAAATGATGTTAATATTACGTCATTTAAAGATCACTTTGTCAGTATTTATTTTTGTCGTATAGAAGACGTAACAACGACGTCTTTATGATGTCTTTGAAAGACTATTTTGCCATCATTTTTTGTCGTATGGACGACCACTTTACGACGTCATTTTGAAGTCTTTTCAAGACTATTTTTTTGCCATCATTTTTGTCGTATGGACGACCTTTTTACTACGTCATTTTGACGTCTTTCAAAGACCATTTTTTTTCACTATTTATTTTGTCATAAAAACGTCTAAAAATTGACGTCTTGATGATGTCTTTTAAAGACTATTTTTGCCATTATGGTTAGTGTCGTACGACGACGTTAATATGACGTCATTATGATGTGTTTTCAAGACTAGTTTTTGCCGTCATTTAATGTCGTATGGACGACCTTTTTACAACGTCATTGTGACGTCTTTCAAAGACCATTTTTTCCAATGCTTTTTCGTCATATTAAGGATGTAAAAATGACGTCATTATCACGTCATTAAAAGATCATTTTTAAGTATTTATTTTGTAGTATAAAAAGCTTTATAATGACGTCTTTATAATGTCTTTGAAAGGACCATTTTTGCCATTAAGGTTTGTGTCCTACGCACGACAATATTAAGACGTCATTATGACGTCTTTACAATACTAGTTTTTGCCATCATTTTTTGTCGTATGAACGACCTCATTACGACGTCATTGTGACGTCTTTTAAAAAACATTTTTTCCAATTATTTTTTGTCGTATAGACGACGTTATTACAACGTGATTATGACGTCTTTCAAAGACATTTAAACAATTATTTTTGGCGTATGGACGACCTTTTTATGACGTCAATAAGACGTCTTTATGTCGTCTAAATGGCGTAATTTATGGTACAAATTGACGTCTTCAAGACGTCTTCAAGACGCCTTTTCGGAAAAAGATACGTCATTATCACGTCAAAATATGACGTCTATATCACGGTAAACGCGGGTGCAAAATCTTCACTTTTTGACGTGAATTTACGACGTCTTAAAGACGACGTACACAAGGTGGAAATGACGTCAAATCCAGACGTAAAAATTGCGTCTTATATTGACCAATAAGACGTCTTTATGTCGTCTAAATGGCGTAATTTATGGTACAAATTGACGTCTTCAAGACGTCGTAAAGACGCCTTTTCGGAAAAAAAATACGTCATTATCACGTCAAAATATGACGTCTATATCACGGTAAACGCGGGTGCAAAATCTTCACTTTTTGACGTGAATTTACGACGTCTTAAAGACGACGTACACAAGGTGGAAATGACGTCAAATCCAGACGTAAAAAGCACGTCTTATATTGACCAATAAGACGTCTTTATGTCGTCTAAATGGCGTAATTTATGGTACAAATTGACGTCTTCAAGATGTCGCAAAGACGCCTTTTCGGAAAAAAATACGTCATTATCACGTCAAAATATGACGTCTATATGACGGTAAACGCGGGTGCAAAATCTTCAATTTTTGACGTGAATTTAAGACGTCTTTAAGACGACGTACACAAGGTGGAAATGACGTCAAATCCAGACGTAAAAATCACGTCTTATATTGACCAATAAGACGTCTTTATGTCGTCTAAATGGCGTAATTTATGGTACAAATTGACGTCTTCAAGACGTCGTAAAGACGCCTTTTCGGGAAAAAGTACGTCATTTTCACGTCAAAATATGACGTCTATATGACGGTAAACGCGGGTGCAAAATCTTCAATTTTTGACGTGAATTTAAGACGTCTTTAGACGACGTGCACGACGAAAAACGCCGTAAATTTGACATCATTTTTACCAGTGTTTGCTATCAGGATTCATTATTGGCTGTAGGCCATGTTGTTGGATCATACATAAGCCATATATGGTTTATGTTGGAACTGTGTATGACACTAAATACAATATTTATGTGGGAGTGGTGCATATTTATTAGTGCGTCAATTATTTGCTTTCTTCGTGAAAAATATATCAAATCATAACACGCTTTCCAGATGCAGTTAATCTTAAGCCCGAATTTCCTATCTAGGTATGCACAGATTGCACAATTTCAAATTCATAAATGCAAAATCTTTCTTACCGTGGGAGGGGATACCCCCCTCCCAAACCCTCCCCCCTCCCTCCCTGCCCCAGCCCTCAGGCGCTTCGCTCCATCGGACTCATTATTGGCAGTGTGTTGTTGGATCATACATAATGTTGCATAATTAGGTTTATGTTGTGTTGTGTGTGTGTGTTTTGGGGTCATATTTATTAGTGTGTCAATTATTTGTTTTCTACGTGAAAAATATATTAAAACTTTCTGGTCGATCAAATCATATCACGCTTTCCCAAATACAGCCGAATTTCCTATCTAGGTATGCATCAGATTGCACAATTTCAAGTCCAAAAATGCAAAAACTCCCTACCGTGGAGGGGGGACACCCCCCTCCAACACCCTCCCCCCGCTCAGTCGCTTCGCTCCCTCGCAATGTCTCACTCTCACCTCTGGCTCAAACTTGGCAACCCAGAGTGTGGTTGGGCATGAGCCCCTATACACCAAAATTGTGAGCCCCCTTGGGGTTTTGCCCCCCCCCCCCCCAATCCAAAACTGCTTCCGGCGCGCCTGCCTCTGACCTAATAAAACAAATATGCAATTTAGCTGATTATCTGTATAATTGCTATACAACAAATGTTCAATGTTGCCAAGGTAACATTGCTAAATTATCTAAAGAAACCTTTAAGCACATGAGAAAAAACAAACAAATATTGGACTGTCTACAACCTATTATCGCCTACAGGAATAATTCATCATCGATTATAAACGATAGTATCAAAGTGGAAATAACCCAATGATGCCAGGGTGGTAATATTGCTAGATTTCCTAAAGAATCCCTTAGAACATGAGTAAAAACAAACAAACAAATATTGGACTTATGAACGTCTACAACATAATAGGATCGCCTACAAGAATAATTCATGATCGATTAT
Source organism: Echinarachnius parma (assembly GCA_037951105.1). NCBI lineage: Eukaryota > Metazoa > Echinodermata > Echinoidea > Clypeasteroida > Echinarachniidae > Echinarachnius > Echinarachnius parma. The sequence continues at coordinate 73,891 of JBAMJV010001003.1, read as the reverse complement.
AAACGATCGTATCAAAGTGGAAATAACTCAATGATCCCAAGGTGGTAATATTGCTAAATTTTCTAAAGAAACCTTTTAGAACATGAATAACAAAAGAAAATACAGTAGGACTTATGATTAACTTCTTCAGGTCTAATGGATACAGGATTCATTCATGATCGATTATAAACAATCGCATTAGAGTGCAAAGTAAAATTCCAATTTTTATAACTATTTACATTGAAAACATTGTTATTATGATCTTGTTTTTGCAGATATTAAAACTAATATAAATACCAACCTGTTTTTAATATTTTCAACATGATTTGCAAATTAATTATTTAGGCATCAACTCTTTGAAATACTAAACATTCAATACTAACCATTTAAATCTCACATACTAAGAAGCGGGATATATATACGGAACCTATACGACAACTGATCAAGTAAGGTGTTAGACGTAGGTTATAGGATAGGTTTAGGATTTAGGAATAGGATAGGATTATGTGTTACATCTTATAAATAAAAGTATCTTATAAAAGTGGTTGACTGTGGAATATACATACTACAAGACATAACCATCTCAATTTTTTAATTATTAATAATGTAAAAATCGCTTCAAAATATGACGTCAATTTTACGACGTCTTTTCGTCATAAAAAGACGTCGTTAGCACGTCAGAATATGACGTCTATATGTCGTGAAACGCGGGTGCAAAATCTTCACTTTTTGACGTGAATTTATGACGTCTTTAAGACGACGTACACGACGTGAAAATCACGTCAAATCAATACGTAAAAATGACGTCTTATATTGACCAATAAGACGTCTTTATGTCGACTTAATAACGTAATTAATGGAACAAATTGACGACTTAAAGACGTCATAAAGATGCCTTTTCGGATAAAAATACGTCATTATCACGTCAAAATATGACGTCTATATCACGGTAAACGCGGGTGCAAAATCTTCACTTTTTGACGTGAATTTACGACGTCTTAAAGACGACGTACACAAGGTGAAAATCACGTCAAATCCAGACGTAAAAATCACGTCTTATATTGACCAATAAGACGTCTTTATGTCGTCTTAATAACGTAATTAATGGTACAAATTGACGACTTAAAGACGTCATAAAGACGCCTTTTCGGAAAAAAATACGTCAATATCACGTCAAAATATGACGTCGATATCACGGTAAACGCGGGTGCAAAATCTTCACTTTTTGACGTTAATTTAAGACGTCGTTAAGACGACGTACACGACGTAAAATGACGTAAATTTGACGTAATTTTTACTAGTGTCTGCTATCAGGGACACTGTTAGTGGCATAGAGTAGTGGTTGTTATAGGGTCTCCGCTTCGGACTAGCGTATGCTGTATGCTGCACTGAACATACCACCGCGGTGCACCGGACCGGGTGCGGACGCGTCCATTATTTATAGGGTACGTCATTACAAAATATGTTGTTTTCTTTTAAAATAAAGAGTTGAGATTTGATATAGATGCAAAAAGGTAATTCTATGCTTTAGTTTTCATTGTAATGTATCTCATATTTTATCATTATGATAGTTATGATAATATTAATGTCTGATACTAAATAAACCCTTAATACACGGTGGAACACGCCACCGATTAGGCATACGGTATCCACATCTAGCGATCTGATTGGTTGCTGATTTCTCTCATGAATAGTAATGCCTTATTCTCTTTGCTCATTAATAAATTACTGCGAATCCAGTGCTTAAAGGCTATATATGGAGCCAGTTTACTAGTATTTAGCTCTCTCACAGCTAGCTAGCTCGCGATCGCATAGAGAATCTCCAAGCCATATATAAAGGCTAGCCTAGCATTGAACGAGGCCTTGCGGCTGAATAGCAGTTCAAACAACTCTCCTTTGCTGTCGTTGTTGTTGTTTGTTGTTGTTGTTTTATTATAAATACGCGATTTAAAACAAGATTTTAGTTTGTGACATGTACGGTGGATGATATCTGGTTATTAGATAGGAGCAAAATGTTATCATGGCGATTTAGCCTGACCATGACCACTGAAAAATGAGGGCAAAAACAAAAAAGATTATGTACACTTTTTACTCACACCAAAAAAGCGTCCAGGAGATCGGTCAATGTAGAATAAACTCTTCTTGTTGCCTCATTACCTCACCCGATGCGTCTGACTGATAATACTAACTTTTTGAGATGAAGAGTGGATGTATAGTATAGTCACGGAGAACAAACGGACAACGAACAAATATAACATCGAATTTTTCGACCACTACGCCTACAAGACAAGAATGTATAGTCCTGACGATTTTGTATTTGTTTTACGTGTGTATGTGTCTTGCGACTCTTGCGTCGAGATGAGAGATATAAACCCCTCAAAAAAGTTTCATCGATCATATCTCTCGTATTTTTAAATAAGAATACTCGAAATCGGTGTCAAAATAAAGCCTCATTATATACCTTTCAAACGATGCATTATGTGTAGTGATTATGCAATTGGGGCGATTGAATGGAAAGGGTGGCAGTATTCAATAGAATGTTAACCTTTAGAAAACTGATCAACACAGTCATGCACTCGTAAATTGAATGCATTGGGGCCATTTTGCGAGATTTCACTTCCTGCCTCCCCCTATTCTCTGGGCTACTGCAATTGCCCCAATTGCATAATCACTACACATAATGCACCGTTTGAAAGGTATATAATGAGGCTTTATTGCGACACCGATTTCGAGTATTCTTATTAAAAAATACGAGAGATATGATCGATCAAACTTGAGTTTCCGAACTTTTTTTGAGGGGTTTAGTTACTAACTGTTCTTAGCAAATAAATTTCTATGGTAATATAAGGTACATGTATGTTGTGTTTGTGCGTATATGTGTGTTTGTGTGTGGGCGTGTATGTTTGTTTGTCTGTTTGAGTGTATGCAGTGTCAGCGGTGTAACATCACATGATCATACGGCCGCTCATGACACGCCCGCGCCACCCCCCTTCATTCGAAGATTATTATAACTTATCACACAAGCTGCTGTCCATTGCGCCCCCAGTCACTACGCCCCTCCGCTGTATGTTTATTTTTTTTTATTTATGACTACTCATAGGCGTATGAGGGCGGGGGGCGGGGGGGGGGGGGAGGAGGGGGCTGGGGGCTGCAGCCCCCCCCCCCCCCCTCCCTGAAGTTTGAAAACGGCCATATTCTGGCAAAAAATCACCAAACATTCGGGCAAAAGCGTGTCAAATTCGGGTAAAATAGTATCATTATCGGGTTTAAAAACTCGTATCAAATTCGGGCAAAAGAATATTATATTCAGGCAAAATCATGTCATATTCAGTGGGGGGGGGGGGGGGGGGGGGGGGGGTGTGCTAGGTCAGGTGAAAATGGGGAAGACAGTATCGGGCAAAAGACCCAAGCACCCTGAAGGAAAGAAAGTGCCCCTACGCCCATGTTGCTACCCCACCGAGTTTGACATCTGATTATGGTCGGAAATTAATAATATCACAGCCTAACCGTGCAAGAAAATGAAAGAGAGAGAGAGAGAAGAGGGGGGGGGGGGGGGTGGCTGAAGATGATGAGAACAAATGTGACCGGCTATACAGCAAAACCCTGCACTTGTCGGCAAAAATGATTTTCATAGTTCTAGAAAGGCCTCATCACAAGCTTTCATTGATGCTTTGTTCTAACAAATTGGTCAATAATTGGCGAATATAAGATTGTTTAAATTTTACAATCATATTATAAGTCTTTTATACACATAATGTGAACTTAAAATGCCCTTTCTTCAAAACATGAATTACCGACAAGTGCAGGGTTTTGCTATATCCGGTCACAAATGGTAGCAAAAAAGTGCGATAAGCCAAGATATGCTTTAACAAAAATAGTTTTTATTTGACAAAATGCAATATGAAGTATACATCACCACATACATTAATCCAACAGAAATATACAACGTGCATGCACACACTTATTTCAGAACCAAGGTTATGCTAATAATAATATTTACGTCTTTCAAGATAATAACTGGTACTTGGAACGATGCATGAAAACGAAACACGTAAAATACATTAGCAATGCAACACATATACAATGGATAGTACTATCCATGCATACCGTATACTTAAGATTTCAAGTTTGCATTGCTTTTATGTTTGCATTCTGTAAGGTTATATTCCAAGATTCGTTTACATTGCTCTTTATGTTTGCATTCTGTAAGGTTATATTCCAAGATTCGTTTACAGGGATCTAAACGTTGTTGACACGTGCAAAAGCGGACGACGGGTTGATAAATTCATTTATGATATGTCCACCGAGTGAGTGATGTGTGAACATTCCATGGTAATTGAATGTCCTGTTACCATGGTTACCGAGTAATGAGCGAAAAATGCAAAGTGAGTTTTGCGTCCCTTCCCCACCTCATGCTCCTATGAATTTTATACCGTGCAATTTCACACAAAAGTAAACTAAGTATCGTATTCCTGTTTGCATGGGATGCTCGAAGTGTTTACATTTACGATATTATTACTTTCTATTTAAGTTCCACCTGAACTGTTTTCATATAATTATAGTTATTCAATTAGTTATTCAATTAGCGTAAGCATATCATATCAGTGGAAAACAGTCACCATTACGTGCCATAAGATCAGTCGACTATTGGAATAAATCTAAAGACGAAACTGTGTTCATATATGGGCAACTCCAGCGTCACGGACATTAAAAATCAGAGAATTTTCATGACTTTCTAATGCCACTACTAATTCATACCTCTAACTTATGTCTAAATTTTTATTTTGATTACAAAGCAATAGCCTGTTTAAGTATGCAAAAAAGTTTCAGAACATTTATCCAATTCGTTACTGAGTAATTCTGCAAAATGTGCGCCGTCACGGACATTACATTTTTTGGACATGACTTTTTGCATCCATACACATCTTTGCAAAAGTCTGTGAGTTCTGAGACCTCACAAAGGTGATTTAGGTATTAAATTATAGACAAGGCAATGATGAATTTAATCCAAGTTGGATTTTGCGAAACGGGCCAGGCATATGTGATCTAGACAACAAAACGTTGCGTCACGGACATTACATTTTCAGCGTCACGGACATTACACTTTTGTCCACTTTCTCTATACTCAGAAATAACCCGCAAAAAATGATCCATTGTGCATGAAACTTTTTAAATTGTACATTTGATATGTAATCAAACAGTTTTGAGAAAAAATTTATTTTAAAAATAGCAATAATTTTTTCCAAAATTATTGTAAAATTTGAAATTTTTAAACAGAATGTGCATTTAACCAAATATTCAACTATTTAAAACAATATTATATATTTTTGATGAGGTACAATGCTGTTTTGTGCAAAAAAATTGTAAAATATAAAAATAGTTGTGTACATCATGGGCATAACACATGGAAAATCATGGACTAAGAGTATAATTTTTGCAATTTGATCATACTATATGAGATTTAACCATCTCTTTCTCCTCCCAGTTTATAGTCTTTATTGATTAATGAGACATGCATGTTCAAATTGAGCAAGGAAGTTAGTTTTATAAATAGTTCAGAGCACTGACTCAAAGTTCACTATCTGATAAATGATACAATTTATTAAAACTTGAACCAGGAAGGTAATAGTCCCTCTGTTTTTTGGGATTATCTTATTTCTTGGCTAAAATAAGACATTTACATAAGAAAATAATGCTTGAAAATGTTTAGCTCTGCTTTTTTTAATACTTTTCACTGTGTATGTAATGTCCGTGACGTAATGTCCGTGACGCCATTCTGGACAAACAATCAAATATTTTAGTAAATGCTCTTGATATAATTTATGATATCACATTCTAGCTTTGCAAATGAATTTTGAATTAAATTGAATTAAGATTTGTGCTTCTACAAAAACTTTTATATCTAAAACGTCACGGACATTACACATCAATGTTGTAAGAATCAAGATTTTATCCAATAACAGTTTTCAAAAAGTAAAATTTTTTACACAATTTCCTTTTCTATGATGTTAAAACAAAGCATAAACTAGACATTAGAAGTAGAATTATTGTTCTGAAGTGATCCATATTTTTAAATTTTATTTCACAAACAATTTTGGGGGGTAATACATACAATTTTTCTCCAACTTCAATGGCCCCCCCCCCCACCAAAAAAAAAATATTCTGCATTGAATTTCAAACTTTTTTCCTTTAGTCATCAAAATATGGTCCTTCCTCATTACTATCCAGTAGTTAACAAGGCTGTCCCATGAATTTCATTTTTCTACCCTTGGGTTACATTTTTCATGGAATTGCCCATATACATATTTATACTTTCAGACATACACGTAAATAATTGATATAATTATTGTATTAGCGATTCTCTCATTTTAGTCCACATTGGACAAAACTATATTAATGGCAACATATAAAGAAATCTATATAAATTGCTTATCGAATAATGTTTTCATTCTGTAAAGGACTATGAAACGAAGAAAAAATACAAACGGACGACCACTCGCTAAACGAACATACACACAAATAAATACAAATACAAACAAATACAACAATGTGAATTTTTTTAAAATAATTATGTTAACGCATTGTTAAATGAAGCTTTTTAGTGTATTTCTCCATATATTTACTCAACTCTAACTATTGTCCTCCTAGTATCAGAGTCTGAATCAAAATCAAACATACATTATTATTCTAATAGGGAACCAATACACTGAAGATACATATACAAATGTATTCATTTAGTCAAGTACATGGACTTTTAGAAAAAAACACACACACAAAATGACGAGAAGGCAAATTTAATTATTGTTGCGGTTTCTGACGATCACGAGCCCGTAATGCAACCATCTGGCCGAGCACGAATATGACGCCCACGGCCTGCAGCCCGCCAAGAATGAAGTAGACTTCGCGGAAAGTTCCTGTTAAATCGTAGATATAACCTGCACAGGGTAGACGGAAAAGGGGCGATATCAATTAATATAGACTAATGTAAGAACTAAGAAACTATAGAGAAACAAATGTTATCTGAAGGACATAAATAATTCAGCAAATTTCACAGAAAGATAAACATTACATTACGACATTATAACATTAAATGACACGACATTAATAAATTAGATAATTCAATAAACATATATTATTATCCCAGATTTCACCTGTCAAAAAATATATATATTTTCATGCCAACGAAGATTTTTCTTTTTTGGGCTAAATAGTTAAATGATCGTATGAAGTCTACCCGGAAACTTGCTTAATTTAGCGAATAAAGTAAATAACTTTAATACGTTTTATGTGATAAAATATATTCATGGCACAATCACCGAACAGTATAACAAACTATATTTGATTAATAATGATATCAAGTACGATGAGTCTACCAGTTCACGAAAATGCTTTCTCCTTTAGATTTGTTCTGGACTTGAACTTGAACTTTAGATTTGAACTCTGGACCATTAAACAGAAAACTACAGACAATGGCTAGACCATGTTTGACTAGCTACATTTGTTTAAGAATACCATCCCAATATGAATTTCTTGCAAATTCGTTTCGCAAATGGCATTTATTTGCCATTTAGAGCATTTGTTATAAATTGCGCGGGTTTTCAGTCAAAGATATGATGAATATGATGCAATCTTCCAGAACTCGATATAACTTGAGCCAACATCTTCAACTGCATCAACATCATCTCCAAACATCATCAACATCTTCAAAATAGTGCCAAACTTATCGTCACACAGGTTCCCTCCTATATAGGTACTGTAATTCCCGAACAATTGGTGCATGTAACACCGGATTCCCGAAGACGATGGGTTCAAGGGATCTAGTAACTTTGTTGACATGTGCAAAAAGTGATGAGTGGTTGATACAATATTAGATTGTTGTTATATGATATGTCCACTGGGTGTTGTGTGAAAATTTCAAGTTAAAGGGATAGTTGAGTTTTGGTAGAGAGGGCGCTACATAAAATTATTTGTTGTGAGATAATGAAAAACTGAGTGTAAAATTTGAAAAAGCACAATATTTTAATGACAGAATAAACTTTATTTGATCAAAATTGGTTCAGAAACGGCTGAAATATCGATAAACATAGCCATTTGTAATAAATGTGGGGCCCCACACTTATTCGATCATTTTGAACCAGCCGTTAAAAATTCAAAAAAATGCTTCTTCTTTTAAAAAAGTTACAAAATAGGTATTTAAATAGTTGTTGGTTCTTTCTCTATCTAATCACTATTTCAACAAAACATCACATGCACAATATTTCATTCAAAATGGTTGAAACCGATGAGTGTTTATAGAGCGCCCTCTTACGTTTTAATGGCTCTTTTTGAATGAAAACATGATCTTTACTAAGTTATTTGTAATTTTGTGTTCCTTTCTAGTTATAACTATTAGTTTGTAATGTAGTGATGCAGGTTTTGGTTACTAAAATTCAGTTTCACCAAAACTGTACTCTCCTTACCAGAACTCAACTATGCCTTTAAATGGACGTTATATGGCCGAGTAATGAGCAAAAATGCAAAGTGATATTCACTTACCCATTGCACTCACTTTGTACACTGTTTTCGTGGTCTAGTGGATAATTTAACATCTGAACAGTTCAATCGTAAATATCTTTTTAACAAAAGGGAAATTTGAAAAACCGAAACCTGCCCCATGCTTTTATTGTTAATACGAATACAACAAGGTATGAGGGAACCGCTAGAATTCCAATTGGATTTTGAGGATTTGGACAATGTTACTAAGTTCCTTTAAAGATTGTTATTCGAGGGAACGCTACACAGCAGGTCGCCATTTTGAACTAGGCTAGTTTGTGCGCATTGTATAACACTGGGAATATAATTATGTGAGCAAGGCGTTCGCAATATGGTTTAGCGTGTCTGACTTGCGAATCCAACATTCCTTTAACCCATTGCCCATGGGAATTTGATGGGTCCTGTATTAACTGAATGGGGATTGCAAAATCGAATACGGAACACGTTTACCCATTGGCTATAAAGAGAACTTGGTTGGTGTATTAACTCTAGCATGTCTATAGGGGCTTACAGCATTTAGAATAGGGAACAGGTTAGCCCATTGCCTACATGAAACCCGCTGGTTCTTGTATTTTATCTATGGGGATCGCGAAATCTAGGGATTGATATACCGATGTAGATTACGTTATCCACGTCGAAGGTTGAAGAAAACGTTATCTCTACTCTACTCTACGAAATACATGACATATGCCCCCCCCCCCCAAAAAAAAAAAATATATATAAAAATAAAATAAAAATAAAAAATATTACAATTGAAACATTTGTCTTATAGTAGTTCACTTTGTCTTATTATGTATGATTGTTTGTTCATGTATCATGACTTGATGAATTAACTTGATTTGTGATGAGTGAATGAGATAAGAACAAAGACAAAGAAAAACAAACCCAAAGAAATCCATAACGTAAGTCGTAAGGCCCCCCCCCCCCCCCCAAAAAAAGACATAGCAAAATATGTCCCCCCCCCCTCCCCCACAATCAATAGGACCACGATACACCACTGGATGAGAACTTGTAATAAGAGCAACATGTGTATGATATTACGTCATATTATATACTTGAAATATTAAATAATTGTCAACGATTTGATTATTTCAACATGAGAAAAGAACAAATTTGTGACTTTCCGATATCATCAAAAGTTTTGCATAAAATTAAAACCCATTATTTCATACAAAATTGACCCTTCATAATTTGGGAAAATGAAACAAAAAAGGAACAAAATTTTGTTTATTTTGAAATGTTTTACTGTTGGAACAGGTTGGCTTACCTGAGAGATAGCAGGCACAGATGGCGGAGACACCCTTGAAGAAGTAGAGGATCGACACCGAGGACGGGAAGAGGTCTGCCGCGACGGTCTGCGACAGCATGACCTCGACAAGCCCGGTGCAGCCCAGAAGACTGCCTCCGATGACGAACGAGCAGGCGATCAGGTAACCGTAGGAGCCATTGAGCGGTTGGACGAAGAGCTCGATGGTCGTGATCGTGGCGAGGAGGGCGAAATACCCCTGGCACCAGCTGGGGCGGAGACGCAAGACGACGACCCCCGTGACGCGGGCAACGACGCCGCCGATGCTTCCCATCGTCGCAATGAAGACGGCGGTCTTCTGGTCGTAGCCGACGCTGAGCGCGTAGGGCACCATGAACATCAGCCAGCTCAGGAAGACGAAGGTGGTGACGAAGTCCGTCGGTAGGATGAAGACGAGGAAGGGCCACGCCTCGCGAACAAAGTGCTTGACCGATGCGGAGCTCCTTGAAAACAAGCCAGGCGTTTCCACACCATCGATGTAAATGCTGTCAGCTAAGAAGACGTCATCTGCAACCTGCACGTTATAGTCCTTTCCATGGTAATTTGAACATCCAGCAAGGTAAATTTCATTCTCACTTGTGGTAACTTGTCCACAGGTAATTTTCTTTGAGCTATTGTTGCTAGTATGCACATTATTGTGGCAATTCGTATTTGCAGTGGATCCGTTACTGACGCTATTCCGAAGTTTATTGCCATACTCCTCCGACTGGACAAACCCGTTCTGTCCTAGAATTACGCGACATTCCTTCTCGTTATAAATCACAGACGTGTCCTTACCGGGAATCTCGCGATCATTTTCCCGAGTATCATCACACTTCCAAGGCACTTCATTCTCCGGAATCGCGTCATTATTGTCACTGGGGTCTTCGGAATTTAGAAGTGCGTTCTTTTCGGCAGTTACGACTTCATTACTTCTACCGGGATCGTCGGGCGCTTGTTTCGCCGCCGCAACATCGACAGTCGGTCTCGGTCCGTAACCAGGTTTCGGAGGCTTCAGGACCAGTCCAATCGGCAGCTCATTGAGACAGAGCGCACCAAGGATGAACAGTGTCCCCATCTCGCCGTAGATGTCGAGGATGACCTCGGTGACAAGTGGCATGACGATGAAACCCATCAGAGAGCCGGTGAGCACCAAGACGAAGACTGACGAGAAATGGAAGCCGAAGTGTTGGTGGAGGCACACCGGAATCTGTACCAAGACTAGACTGATGCCGAGTCCTGTTGGGTGAGAAGCAACACAAATAACGTACTTTGTGGGTAATGTTTGTTTTCTCGAGATAAGCACCAACATAACCACAAAATATAATAATTCTTGTCGCCAACATCTTATTAATTCTCCTCTTCCTCTTCCGCTTCCCTCTCCTCATTATCATCATCATCATCATTATTTTTTCATAATTGTCCCTTTTCTTAATATCACCATCATCCATATCATCCTCCTCCCCGACATCATCATTTTCATTCTCCTCTTCCTCTTCCCTCTCCTCATTATGGTCATGAGGTCATCATCATTATCATCATCATCATCAACATCAATATCATCATCTTCATCAACATCAACATCATCATCATCATCATCATCATCATCATCATCACTATCATCATCATCATCATCATCATCATTATCATCATCATTATCATCATCATTGTCCTTTTTCTTACCACCATCATCCATATCATCCTCCTCCCCGTCATCATCATTACCATCCAAATCACCCTTATGCTGCTCATCATCATCATCATCATCACCACCACCACCACCACCACCACCACCACCACCACCACCACCACCACCACCACCAACCCCACCACCAACCACCACCAACCCCACCACCAACCACCACCACCACACTTGCTTACCGTATAAACAGAAGAAAATGGCAAATACGGTTGTGTTTTGGGCGAAGGATGATGCCGTGAGAGAGACCCCTGCTATCAGTCCGCCCACAGCCGCCGCCTTCGTGGGATCGACCCGCCTGGTAAGGATATGCACCAATATGGCTACGGAGGTGAAACGGAAGAAAACAACATAAATAATCATTTAGGGATAATTAATTCCCGGGGTTTTGTATAATATATCTATTATATATTCATGCTAATTGACATTGGCCCTTCCGGTCAGGATATGCACCAATATAGCTACGTCTACGGAAGTGAAACGGAAGAATTAAAAAACAAAAACATACATGTAATCATTTAGGGATAATTAATTAGGCACGTGCCTCCAATAATTTGAGAAAAACAATATAAAACATAAGAGTACAATTTTTACAAAAATAAAGAAATACATAAGGTGTGCAGGGCTCACCCTTAGCAGGGGCCCGGGAGCCAATGGCCACCTGAAATTTCATTTGGCCACCAGAAACGAGCTAGAAACTCTGTACTAGCCAACTTCAAATTAGGATCTACAACACAATAGTCTATTGTGAGAGTATATCAGATAAAATTCAAACATAGAGGAAACTGACTAGAAATATTTGAGTAATTAAAAGTGAGCAAAGAAAAACAGGCTTCGCCGGGAATCGAACCCGAGACCGCCGGATTGCTAGACCGGTGCTCAAACCATCAAGCCACGAAGACTTTGTATGGTGGTCGTTCCCATGAAACCCTTTTCAATGCTCGATTAGTCAGAAGCTAATATATTTCTCTATCAAAGTTGATTGCATCGCATTTGAATAATCAATCAAACACAGTTTTATGGCAATTCCTCCATGCAACATATTTATTAAAAGACTAAAAAGAATTCTACAATAATGTGTTACTCTATATATTGTCATAATTATCCAATGTAGGTGAATTGTTTAATTTAATTTAATTACATTTTTAGTGCACATTGTCACCTATTTAGGTGTATTTGTTAAAGGAATAGTACAGTTTCGGTCAAACAGAATTTTAGTAACTAAATCATTTAAGTTATCATTAAAAACTAACAGTTATAATTAAATGATGATTTCAAGAATGGTATAGTAAAACATATAAACGGTTAAGTTAAGGGTTGTTTTCATTTTAAAAAGCAGCCGTTTACACAAGTGGGCGCCCTCCAGACACCGGAAAGTTTCAATAATTTGTATCAACAGATGTGAATGTGATGTATGGTTAAAATCATTATTCAATAGAGAGATCATCAAAACAAGTTTAAAACCATTTTGGTATATTTTCACAAATGTGTAGGATTTAAAAATATTTCCCAATCAGATATATTTATAGATATTTCAGCTTTTTATCTGATCCAATTTTGATCAAACAAAGTTGATTCTGTAATTAAAATTGTGTGCTCTTCGGATTTTACACTTTCAAAAAGAGAAAATAAGAAAGAAAAAAGTTTACCGATCCAGCCGTCCAGGCTACACAAAACTAAGACACCTAGAAATGTAATGTTCTAAAACAAGTAGAAGAAACAACAAGTTTAATTACCAGCAGTGCCTAATATTATCTTTAAAAAGGTATCAAGTGTTAACCATTATCTTAACTGGACCATAAAACTGAACCAGTTTGGTGAACTGTGATAAAGAGTATAAGTATACGAATAAATATTTGCACTTGGCGGGTTCCAGTCACTGAACTGCATTTTCTCATCCTTCATTGTTAACTTACGTAATGTTTGTCCGCTGATTTTCGATCATGATGATTTTAAGATCCGCATTTTTCTATCTTTATACAAATTTAGTCAAAGCCACATAATAATATTCAGAATCGCCCAACATACAAACAATGAAAACAAAAAAAATGCTTTCATCACCTACCACGTGTAAGAATATATCATAACTTATGCTACAGTCACAAATGGTCCGGGCGCCGTACGATTTTTCTCCCTACGGCGGATTTTCTACGATTTTGGGAAATCGTGATATCGTACGATGTCTGTGGTATTTTAGAGTAGCAGTCACATATTCTCCGGGCCCCGTACGATGACCTTTGTCTTAAAATAAAAAATAAATCGCACGGCCCCCGTGAACACAAATTAAGTGCCCGTACGGCTGCCTAGGGTACTCTTACGGTGACTCCACGGTACCCGTACGATTTGAGTGGCCAAATTTTCTGTCTCAAAATCGTACGATATTCGAAAAAAAAGGCTGCGATGTCCGTGCTGTGCCCGTGCGATGCCCTTGTGGTGCCCGTGCGATGCTCTCTACGATCTGTCTACGGGCTTACGGCAAGTACAAAATCGTACGATGCATTTTTTGTTTTAACTCCGCGTTAAACAAATTGTTGACATCGTACGGCGAGGAAAAATGCAACGGCGACCGTACGATAGCCACGGCACCCGTGCGGGCGACGCAATATTCCCGCAAGATTTCACCTAAATGTGGCATCGTACGGGCGCCGTAGCCCAAATCGGACCATTTGTGACTGTAGCATTAGATGTTAAGGTAAAGTTTCGGCCAAATACTGCTTTGAAATGACTAATTAAGCATTGATGGTTCGAAACGATCTTTGACACAGTTCAATTCAACCGCGATACGCTGCGTGCAGAAGATTATGCTAGCGTATGGGCTCACGGTTTGCGGGCTTGTCGGCTTGCGTGTGGCGCGGACAGGTGCGAACGGGCAGTGAATTTAGGCCAAATTTCACTGACGTGCATCTAATTTCTTCCGATATTTCTACATTCAACGATACCAAGATTCGAATTTTACCACACCAGCCCTTTTTTAATACTTATTCAACAATATTGATCACTAAGTTTGGCAAATATAGATGTTATTGGTAACTTTCCCAATACTGTTATTCGGCTTTAAAATCAAAAGCGATCGATTGAGTATAATCAAAGCATTACACGTAATTATTTATCTATACCGTGCGTTCATGAACATACACCCAAACAGATCTTACGTAAGATCAATCTTACAGGTTGATCTTACGTAGCGTAACCTACTTTATAGTAACCTACCGACCATGACTATACCACAACACTTATTTTGTTTGTTTACTTCTAGCTTTCTGAGCCCCTTAATAATTATGATATGAAAGAGTATAATCATATCATTAACATATTATTGTGGTGCCACTGCATTTTAGCGTTTCGGTTGTGTTCAATTATTAGCGAATGATTCTTGAAAGGTCAACATTACGATCGGGGTCAAACAACCCCTATATCGTGAAGCCTAGTTGAAATCAAAAGCGATAACAGAGAAATCGTCGCTCGCATCACGAACCGTCCTCTCCGCGCATTTCCAAGCGAATGTCAGTTTTGCAGAAAACGCGTTTAAAAGATCGGACTTTTTGAAACGGTAATTGTTAGACTTTAGAATAGATTATATTAAAAATCAATGGGACTACTTGATAGCTTAGGTCTTAAAGTTTTATACAGTGTGTTTAGATTTTCTTGAGTTGGAGTATTTTTGCTACAGTTGGTTTGTAAACAGAGAGGACGGTTTGTGGAAAAGATAAAATGCGCGATCAGGCTACGCGATTTCACCACGAACCGTCCGCTCTTACTGCGGACGGTACGT
Organism: Echinarachnius parma; assembly: GCA_037951105.1. Classification (NCBI taxonomy): domain Eukaryota; kingdom Metazoa; phylum Echinodermata; class Echinoidea; order Clypeasteroida; family Echinarachniidae; genus Echinarachnius; species Echinarachnius parma. The sequence continues at coordinate 58,624 of JBAMJV010001003.1, read as the reverse complement.
GGGGAAAAAAACGCGTTTAAAAGATAGGACTTTTTGAAACGGTAATTGTTAGACTTTAGAATAGATTATATTAAAAATCAATGGGACTACTTGATAGCTTAGGTCTTAACGTTTTATACAGTGTGTTTAGATTCTCTTGAGTTGGAGTATTTTTGCTACAATTGGTTTGTAAACAGAGAGGACGGTTTGTGGAAAAGATAAAATGCGCGATCACGCTACGCGATTTCACCACGAACCGTCCGCTCTTTAAGAGCGGTTTGAGGACGGTTCGTGGAAAAGATAAAATGCGCGATCAGGCTACGCGATTTCATACTGCGGACGGTACGTGGAAAAGATAAAATGCGCGATCACGCTACGCGATTTCACCACGAACCGTCTGCTATACTTGCGCGCAACCCGACAGTGTACAAATTGAATGGAAGGTGCAGAAACAGAGGACGGTTCGTGGTGATTACGTTATTACGTAACCAAGCATATTCACGCTCTGAAATTTTTACAGGATGTAGGTAACCATGAGTACATGCAAAAAATGAAAAAAATTAAAAATGAAAAAAATGGCAAATTTTGCTAGAGAGGACGGTTCGTGGTGAGAGCGACGAAATGTAGAATTATCCCCTCGAAGTTACCTTGCTTTGCATGCAATATCAGCATTTAGCCTTGATGCAAATATGTTATTACACAAGAATGCCCCCCCCCCCCCCTCCCCCCAAAAAACAAACAAACACAAAAACATAAAAAACATGGCGACTTACTGCACGAATACTCGACGCACCAGGGCAGCGACATGATGACCCCGATCGTAGCGTAGTTGGAGTCGAAAGCGACGACCAGGGACGGGAGAAGGACCCCAAGTGACTTGAGGATGCCGGCGTCGATGAAAAAGAAGACGAACGAGGCGGCGAACACGGTGTAACGCCACGGATCGAGCCCGAGCACCGTATCAACGTCGACATCGTTTTGAGGTGGTTTCTCCTGTTCGATCCGTCTGTGTTTGGCAGCCATGGCTGAGGGCTGCGCTCGAGCGAGAGATCACAATTCGGGTACAAACTATAGTGACTGAGTTATATTCATTATTTAAACATTATGTAGCCTACATAATTGGTAACTTATATTAATCATTTATATATAATTATATCCCCCATCCATTTTTATTGAAATAGATGGAACAAATAAAAGGTAAACCAAATGTGTGCATTCTATACGGTTTTGTTTTTACACAATGAATATCGATTTGATATTACATAGACATTTGCTTGGATTTTTTCAGTACCTTTGTGTTGTCCTTGCGAAGGTTACTCCAACATTGGTATCGACCCTAGGGGGGCAAAATGGGATCGATCAAACGTTATATTAACCCATGCAGCGTGTCTAATGCAATTCTTTTGTTATTAATTAACTATCCCAATAATTGCTCAATCATTATCTCTTGTCGAGGGTGGACGTGTCTTTTTGGGGCTCCGGAATTCGCGTTATTTATCTTGGTTTCCGGATGCCCCTCCGTGTCAAATTTATATAGGAATGACGACAGAGGCGAGCTGAAGTCATTGAATCGTGTGTTTTGGGGACTACTTTTGCTTAACATTTGGTTATCGTCGTTTTTAGGGTTGAAAATTGCAATATTTTGAAGTAAAAACTCCAGCCAGACTTATTTACATCAGTGCGTCGAGCTGCTTTGACAACATAAGCGCTGAAGCACACCTTTGCGCATGGATGGACTCAACTATTTTCAAGAAATGAAATGAAATGAAATGAAATGAAATTTATTAATATCCTTTCACCCTTAACAAGGGTATTGAGGATAACAATATAAGAAATGTCTCATTGAATAATGTCACATAGTTATATACAATATGTACAAAGTATAATCATATAATATTTACAAAGTATAATGAAAACATCTAATATTTACAAAGTAATGTTCTCTAATTGTAAGTTTGTTATACATTTATATGCATGTGATGTAGTAATCAATAAATTAATTAAAGGCACTAAATTAATTAGTTACAAATTATTTCAGTTTCAGATTTATCACTGTGAAAATCTAAAATTTAAGATTTTACACTTAATGTTTGATTTTCAATATTGAAATACAAGCAGTGATAATTCTTTGTCGTATGTACAATAATATACAAAAATATACACAATATTTATTTAAATCTGTCCATAATGATGCTGCAGAATTTGGATAGCTTCAACAATGTCGACGGCAAAGGGGAATTAAACAATTTATACATTTTGATAGTGTCCGGCCGTTTTTTAAAGTAGTTGTCGAGGAATTTCTTCCTTGCTAGTTCAAATTCCGTACATTCAAATAGGTAATGGAATTCATCCCCAAGTTTAGAATGATTGCACAAAGTACAAAATCGTTGTGATCTATCCACGTTTGAATATCTACCGGAAACAATTGGCAGACGATGATTTCCACATCTAAATTTACAAATTATTACTCTATGCTTAAATGGTAATTTCATGAGGCATTTTTCGAAAGTACATGTTTGTTTAAAAATGCGATAATTCAAACAATGTGAATTACGGTTTACTTCATAATGCCAATTTTGAGAGTAGACGTCATTTAACCGTTGTTTTATTGTCAATTGAGAAACCTGCGCATCACTGACCGCACTTTTCATCTGAGGTCTGCGCAGAGATGTTTGACTTTGATACGTGACGTCACTGAGGATCATCATTAGAGGACTCCCCAAGAATATAATTATATCCTTTACTCCAATAACATAATACACATTCAATTCTTGTTATTATGAAATAATATAAGTTAGTTTATTATTGATCTTTCTTAAGTTATATATGTACATATAAGTGTGCATTTTAGATATTTTACACTTTGTACTGGTGTAGTTGTTGTGCGTTAATGAGTGCAAACAAAAACTTGCATTTTATAGGTAGTGTTCAGTGAGTGCTGATTGTTTGTTTGGATTTTTTTTTTTCTTTCTTTCTTTTTTCTTTTTCTCTTCACATTTTGTTTTTCGTTTGATTTTATAGATTATTATTGGATTAATAAGGTGAGTGGTACTTATGCTCGGCAATACTATATATCATACTTATCATAGGCCCTGTATAAGCTTGGCTTGTTAGAGCTCTTGTGAGTAGTGTGCCGCGGGGTTTCATACCCTTAAATTGCTGGCGAACAGAGCAACAAGACCAAGCTCAATAATTGTTAGGATCTCTGTCCAGTAATGTCGTGATTGTGCACCAACCTTTCGTCCAATTTAATTGAATTATAATATATATGTATATGCAAATGTGTTTATGATAATCAGCTACTCAATTGAGTAGGACTGAACATTGTTTTTTTTTTTTTTTTTTTTTTTTATAAGATTCCCTAAGGGAAATGGCACCTCTGCCATGCATGATAATAAATTATGATAATATGAACATATGTGTAGAGAAGCTACTATAAATACTGCGCTTCAAAAAACAAAACAAACATAGACTTAAATGTATTAACAAATTCAATTTTCTATATTTAATGTTCAATTTTCCTCAGAGTTGTATGCCACTGCCTTGTGGGGCAGATTCTCGTTAGAATCTAAGGCTAAGGGAGCAAACCCTAACAGAAAACCATGCCACCGTGACAGCATTGAGGGCGACTGATGATACGGAACTCGCGACATCCCTCGACCGGTCACTGCAGGGTCTAGTGGATCACATCCGTCCTGGCTTGTCCTCGCCGATGTGAAACTTCCACCAGCTCCCCGAGAGAGTACCGTTAGTAACTTGCAAGAGCTACCGGTACTTACCAACATTTGCTAGCAGCCTTCATGATTATGCACAACAGTATGAAACTTCATACCGGTTCGGTCGTCGCCCGGGTTAACAAGGACCGCGCTGTTAGATCAGGACTTCCGTCGACAGTGCCAAGTATGCTAGGAAGACAACAACAAAAACATCAACAACGACAACAAAAAGACGACACCAGCGGAATAACTGCAATGACGTTCGGGCAGTGGAATGTCAGGACACTCCTAGATCGGGAGAGAACGGACAGGCCAGAGAGAAGGACTGCCCTAGTAGCCATGGAGCTGCAGAAATACAGTATTGACATTGCTGCTCTGAGTGAGACACGCTTCTCTGAGTCAGGAAGCCTCGATGACATGGGCTACACATTCTTCTGGAGCGGCAAGCCGGACGGGGTACGACGAGAGGCTGGAGTGGGATTCGCTATCAGAAAAGAGATCATAGCGAAGCTCACAGAAATGCCTAAAGCTGTGAATGATAGAATCATGTCTATGAGGATACCACTGACGAAGAAGGGAAATGCTACTCTCATCAGTGTATACGCACCAACCATGACGAGTCCGGAGGAAATTAAGGAGAGTTTCTACAATCAGCTTAGAAGAACGTTGCGGGACACCCCCCAAACTGACAAGCTAATATTGATGGGAGACTTCAATGCCGGGTAGGACGAGACTATGAGAAATGGCCGACAGTGTTAGGCAGGCATGGAATCGGTAAATGCAACGCCAACGGTGAGCTACTCCTAGCGCTGTGCTCTGAGTTCGAACTCGTACTGACAAACACCGTATTCAAGCAGAGGGAAGAACACAAAACCACCTGGATGCACCCTCGCTCCAAGCATTGGCACCTGATTGATTACATCATAACAAGACAACGAGACAGAATGGATGTTCACATCACAAGAGCTATGCGTGGAGCAAACTGCTGGACTGACCACCAACTACTAAGATCAAAGATTGCGTTTGCTCTTCGTCCAAAACGTAGGAAGCAAGGAGCTACTAAACCTGCGAAGCTGAACACTAACCGGTTACACGTCAACAAGAACCGACAAAGCCTAGAGCAAGATATGGGAAAGGCGCTGGAGAACTGGAGAGTGCAAGAGGGAAAGACAGATGACCAAACCTGGGCATCACTCAGCGAAGTTGTGTATGAGACAGCGAGCAACACCCTCGGTAAACCAGAGCGAAAACACCAGGACTGGTTTGACCCAGCAGACCCCGAGCTTCTGCTACTCATGAAGAAGAGGGATGAAGCACACAAACGTGTTCTACAGACCAGAAGCACTAGGTCCACCACCACCGCGTACAAGGAAGCCTGCAGACACTTGCAGAGGTATACACGGAAACTGAAAACCACATAGTGGGAGAAAAAGGCAGAGGATCTGCAGCGCTTCGCGGACAAAAATGACATGAAGTCCTTCCACACTGGGCTGAAAGAAGTTTGGGGTCCCCAGACAAGAAGTACAGTGCATCTCAAGTCCCTGGATGGTACCACAACCTTTTCAGACAACAAAAGGGTGCTTGAACGATGGTCACAGCATTTCGAGACACTACTCAACCAGCCAGGAGATATCGACCCTGAGGCACGTGATAGGATCAACCAACGTCCTGTAGTTACTGCACTCGATGATATCCCAACACGAGAAGAGCTACAACTGGCAATTGCCTCCTTGGCCGAGGGCAAGGCCCCTGGAGTGGATGGGATACCAGGTGAGATATGGACGCATGGAGGAGCCACATTAACCAACAGCTTGCTCATGCTGATACAACAAGCATGGACAGAAGGCTCTGTACCTCAGGAATGGAAGGATGCTAATATTGTCACCATCTTTAAGAAGGGAGACAGAACGCAGTGTGGAAACTACAGAGGAATATCGCTATTGTCGATAGCAGGGAAAGTTTTTGCCCGGATCCTTCTCAACAGATTATATGCACACATAACACCGGGTATAGTGCCTGAGACACAATGCGGATTCCGAAACAACCGGAGCACAGTAGACATGATCTTCTGCCTCAGACAATTGCAGGAGAAGTGTATCGAGCAGAACCGATCTCTCTATGTGGTCTTTGTGGATTTCACCATAGCATTTGACACTGTTGGTAGGGCAGGTCTATGGCAACTACTTCGGAAATATGGATGCCCTGAGAAGTTCACAAGAATGATTGAGTCGCTACACACCGGTATGATGGCTAAAGTCAAGGAAGCAGGCGAAACATCCGAAAGTTTCCCTGTAAGTAACGGTGTAAAACAAGGATGTGTGCTGGCCCCTACGCTGTTCTCCATCTTCCTATCGGCGATGTTGGAGGAGGCCTTTGCGGACTTTGAGGAGGGAGTATACATCCAATCACGCCAAGACGCCGACCTCTTCAATGTTGCTCACTTCAAAGCTAAGACGAAGTCTACACAGATTCTTGTGAGGGAACTCCTCTTTGCGGATGACAGTGCTCTTGTTGCTCATACACCAGAGCAGATGCAACATGTCATAGATGCATTTTCATCGGCATCAAAGAAGTTCGGTCTACAAATAAACATCAGAAAGACTGAAGTACTGTTCCAACCAGGTACAGACCACCAAGAGGAGGAGGAGATCCTTGTGGATGGGACAGCGCTAAAACAGGTGGATGACTTCACATACCTCGGCAGCACCATATCCAAAGACGGACGCATCGACTCTGAGCTGGTTAAACGAATGTCAAAGGCCAGCAGTGCCTTTGGAAGACTGCGAACCAGGCTCTGGAATAACCATCATGTCTCAACAAGAGTGAAGTGTAAGATATACAGGGCTATCGTCCTATCCACTCTCCTATACGGTGCGGAAAGCTGGACTCTCTACAAAAGTCAAGTGAACAAACTCCATGCATTCATGATGAGACACCTCCGATCAATCATGAGGATCACATGGAAGGACAAAGTGACCAACAAAGAAATACTAGAGAGAGCACAACTACCTTCGATGGAGGACCTGCTCATCAGGAAGAACCTACGATGGACAGGCCATGTCATCAGGATGCCCTCTGAGAGGCTACCCAAGCAACTGCTGTTCTCGCAATTACCAGCTGGCGAAAGAGGGATTGGTAGACCACGGCTACGATACAAGGACACGGTCAAGCGGAACCTAAAACGGAGGCAAATTGACCTTAAGACATGGACAACTGTTGCAGGCCAGCGAGCTGTATGGAGATCAGCTGTGAAGTGAATCTGAAGGCGGTCATTGTCGCTTCGCGACCGACGGCTACTACTACTACTATGTAAAGCGCTTAGAGATGATTATCAATCGTGATATAAATCGAGGATATTATTATTATAACTATCTGACCTATGTAATGTATTTCAATCTAGATGTCAACCCACACGTTTGCTTTTTACTTATCCGTGTATAATTGTCCAACATTTTAATCTTTTTTATTACTTAATTGGCTTTTCCGTATTTAAGTTGATCATTTTATTTTTAAATTGTAATTATTATTACTGCTGTTTACTGAAATTGAAATCGAATAGAACAATCAACAACAACTACTTATACTGCTACTGCTACTACTACTACTACTGCTACTGCTGCTGCTGCTGCTGCTGCGACGACGACGACGACGACGACGACAACAACTACTACTACTACTACGATAACGATAATAATAAAATAATAATAATATTGATAATAATAATAATAATAATAATATTAATAATAATAATAATAATAGTAATATAATAATAATAATAATAATACTAATGCTACTCCTACTACTACTAATAATAATGATAATAATAATAATGATAATAATAATAATAATAATAATAATACTATTAATAATAATAGTAATAATAATAATAGTAAGAACAACAATAATTTATATAATAATGATTATGATGTACTGGAAAATAATCCACACAGATGTAAAGTCGGTTGGTAATGTTATTTTCATCAACGTTTATGTAAAAAAAAAAAAATGTGTCTTTTTGTTTGTCACTGAATCACTTATTTTGCCATCACGGCTACCCATAGAGATACGCCAATGTTTATCTTCAAGGACAATGAAATCCAGACAAATTGTTGTATGCAGTAAAAGACACTAAATATAATGAATAGTCTCTGAAAATTTGAGCACAATCGGTCAAGAAATAAGAAAACTATGGCTCTTTGAAAAGAGCCATGTATATTTAAATTGGCAACGCATTCTGGCAAAGTTGTGGACAAGTCCCCATACATTTTGTACACAACATTTCAGTTTTGTTCAATTTTCTCAAAATTTATGTTTACCCCTTGTTCGAGTTCAACATATGTTTTGTAGAATGCTTTTATACATAACATATCATGAGTTGGGGGAATGGAAAAATGTGACTATGAAGAAAACTGTAAAAAAACGAACATTTGTGTATAAAACATATGGGGAGTTGTCCACACACTTATCAGAGTGCGTTGCCAATTTGAGTTCCCCATAGGAATAAATGGACATCTTCAAAGAGTCGTAGTTTTCTTGTTTCTTACCCGATTATGCTCTAACTTTCAGAGATCATTCTTCTTAATATCTTCAAGACTATGAAAACAACATTTTGCTTGGGTTTCATTGCCCTTTAATCTTTCTATGCTTTCTCCATCGTGGTACATAATACCTCTCAGCCTAATATTCGCATACAATCAGGAGTCTTTAACAAATATGCCTACATACCAACTATCTCTCTTCTCAGTTGCCGAATCTCCGCTAGTCACCTTCTCCTCTCTTCAATTTGGCGGCTTAGAGCATATAGGCCTTTTAATAAACATACATACAGATCCAGGGTGCATTCCCTGGCGTACAAGTTACAACCAGCATCAAATACATAAACGAAAGCAAAACATCTCTAGACAAGTCCTTGCGTGTGATGTGTATGTCGAGCGTCTCTCTCGTTGCTTTGAAAAATGACACACATTTAAAAGCATCACGTAGGCCTATGTTTGATAGCTGTCCAGCATTAAAATGTGAGTTCTCCTCACTGCGCTGTTGTCAATTGACATCTCTTCAACTGATTATGGCGCCGTATCACCTCCGATGATGCTGTGACCATCACAAGCGCACAGCTGATTTTGTGTGAATGCAAATATGCTTTGATCGATACAAGGCCGTGGTACGTAACTCGGCCATTCACTCGCTCGATCATGCCCAAACGGTGTACGTGTTGTCCATAGGTTTTTGTAATGCAAGACTGAATACAGCGAATGTATTATCACTCTATACTCGCATTTGTATCCAAGGTGAATGGGTGTTTGTGTGTTTGTTTGAGTCATATATCATCAAGTGTATTTGCCATTCAATTGCAGGTTTTGTTTCTTTCTTTCTCATGAATGTGAATGTGTTTGTGTGTGTCAGTCAGGGGCGTCGATCCTGGGGGGGCAGGGGGGGCGGTCGCCCCCCAATGAAAATATTGGGGGGGCGAACATATCGTTTCGCCCCCCCAATAATTCCGAAAATGAGGAAGAAAAAAAATCGAGTGATATAATGCCAAAGAGGGGAAAGACACATTTATCAATAATTAATCTTCCAAATAGCTGTTTTTTAGTTTGAAAAGGACTGTAAATCTCTTTTTTGCCGCGCGCTTCGCGCGCATACCCAGTTTCTCATATTGCAAGTTTCATTTCGGTTACGGGAACTCACCTTTCGAAATGTGTTGGGCAGTGTAATTTCTCAAACGCACACCTGAAACAAAGTTTATTAAACCCTCATCTATACACACCGTCACAGAAAATAAAATAATCTTAAATAATAAATATTTCAGTCAATTCGGTCCATATGCGCTGAACGCAAATCAAATTAGAATATCATGTCCCCCCACATTTGAAAGTGGAGGAGGTTGTCGCCCTCTCTTTGTCGTTATGTATGTTTGGTTCCATACTTATATGCTTCATATTATTACGTGAAATTTCTGTCTCAGGTGTGCACCAAATCGCACAATTTCACGCCCCAAAATACAAAAGCTCCCTATTGTGGGAGGGGTACACCCTCCCCCGCTCGGTCGCTTCGCTTCCTCGCAATGTCTCCCCTCCACTTTTGAGAAGTTGTTGACGCCAGGCTTAGTTTCATGGGAGCTCAATGCCCTAGACTATATCGATGGCTCTATAGTATACAGGATCACGTGGATCCATCTCATGCAAGGCTCAATCTTTTCCTCGCTATGCCCTTTAAAAATACGCTACGAGTATAGGTTCACTAATTTATACAATTTTAACACACATGATAGGAGTTGCAATTGTCTGAAATCTAAAAGCTTCCGGGGGCTCCGCCCCCTGGACCCCCATTATTGTCCCCAAATGTGGGTGCCCCCAAAGTCAGGTCTTCGAGCCATCAAGACACTTTCAATGAGCGCATAATAAAACTTTCGGGCATGCCAATGTGGGGCTTTGAGCTCTCTCAGTGGTCACTCTGGAAAAAAAAAAAAAAAAAAAATCAAATTTCGCCCCCCCAATCGCAAAAACGGATCGACGCCCCTGGTGTCAGTGTGTGTGCGTGAGTAGATTGGTATTCATATACGAATATTAATCCACTCATAGTTTCATTGAGTGTGTAGGATACGTGTGGTTTTGATGTTGGTGTTTGTACAAAATAAAAAGTTTGTGGTGTGTGAATGTGTGTGTGTGTACGTGTGCATGCGTGCGTGTGTGTGTACGTGTGCGCATGCGTATGTGTGTGTATACGTGTGTGCGTTTGTTTCATCGATATAAAAGTATATATCGATGGTTTGTATGCGTGTCTGTGCGTGCGTGCGTATGTGTGTGTGTGTGTGTGTGTGTGTGCGTGTGTGTGTGTGTGTGTGGTCTGTCCATGACCTTCTTTGGTAATAAATGTGACAGTTTCGATAGTACCCATCACTGATCTCTACCTATACCGTATATTCAGACACAGAGCCGTATATAGACGGCTCTGTTTCAGACATAATTGCCCCATAAGTGTTGTAATTAAAACTTGCAAATTATCATAACGTACAAACAGTAACAGTTATAGTTCAATCGATGCTTGAATGATATAGTAAAACATCCCTGATAGCAGACTGACGTCTTTATGACGTCTTAATTTGGTCGTAAACTGGTAAACACGTCATATGTCGTACAAACGATCAGAATACGACGTCATTATGACGTATTTTAAAGACCATTTTTGACATGATGACTTATGTCGTATAAAAGACGTAAAATTGACGTCATTATAACATCTTTAAACGACCATTTTTCCACTATTTATTTTTGTCGTAGGAAAGACGTAAAAACGATGTCATTATAACGTCGTTCAAAGACCATTTTTAAGAATATATTATTGTCGTATATAAGACATGATAACGACGTCTTTATAATGTCGTTTAAAACCATTTTTGCCATACGGGTTTATGTCGTATCAATAACGCTATAAAGACGTAAGTTTGACGTCTTTTCAAGACCAATTTTTTGCCATCATTTTTTGTCGTATGGACGCCCTTTTTACGACGTTAATGTGACGTATTTCAAAGACCATATTCCAATTGTTTTTTGTCGTATGGAAGGACGTAAAAATTACGTTAATATTACGTCATTTAAAGATCACTTTTTCAGTATTTATTTTTGTCGTATAGAAGACGTAACAACGACGTCTTTATGATGTCTTTGAAAGACTATTTTGCCATCATTTTTTGTCGTATGGACGACCACTTTACGACGTCATTTTGAAGTCTTTTCAAGACTAGTTTTTTGCCATCATTTTTTGTCGTATGGACGACCTTTTTACTACGTCATTTTGACGTCTTTCAAAGACCATTTTTTCACTATTTATTTTGTCATAAAAAAGTCTTAAAATATGACGTCTTCATGATGTCTTTTAAAGACTATTTTTGCCATTATGGTTAGTGTCGTACGACGACGTTAATATGACGTCATTATGATGTGTTTTCAAGACTAGTTTTTGCCATCATTTAATGTCGTATGGACGACCTTTTTACAACGTCATTGTGACGTCTTTCAAAGACCATTTTTCCAATGCTTTTTCGTCATATTAAGAATGTAAAAACGACGTCATTATCACGTCATTAAAAGATAATTTTTAAGTATTTATTTTGTAGTATAAAAGGCTTTATAATGACGTCTTTATAATGTCTTTGAAAGGACCATTTTTGCCATTAAGGTTTGTGTCGTACGCACGACAATATTAAGACGTCATTATGACGTCTTTACAAGACTAGTTTTTGCCATCATTTTTTGTCGTATGAACGACCTCATTACGTCATTGTGACGTCTTTTAAAAAACATTTTTTCCAATTATTTTTTGTCGTATAGACGACGTTATTACAACGTGATTATGACGTCTTTCAAAGACATTTAAACAATTATTTTTGGCGTATGGACGACCTTTTTATGACGTCAATAAGACGTCTTTATGTCGTCTAAATGGCGTAATTTATGGTACAAATTGACGTCTTCAAGACGCCTTTTCGGAAAAAGATACGTCATTATCACGTCAAAATATGACGTCTATATGACGGTAAACGCGGGTGCAAAATCTTCACTTTTTGACGTGAATTTACGACGTCTTAAAGACGACGTACACAAGGTGGAAATGACGTCAAATCCAGACGTAAAAAGCACGTCTTATATTGACCAATAAGACGTCTTTATGTCGTCTAAATGGCGTAATTTATGGTACAAATTGACGTCTTAAAGACGTTGTAAAGACGCCTTTTCGGGGAAAAATACGTCATTATCACGTCAAAATATGACGTCTATATGACGGTAAACGCGGGTGCAAAATCTTCACTTTTTGACGTGAATTTACGACGTCTTAAAGACGACGTACATAAGGTGGAAATGACGTCAAATCCAGACGTAAAAATCACGTCTTATATTGACCAATAAGACGTCTTTATGTCGTCTAAATGGCGTAATTTATGGTACAAATTGACGTCTTCAAGACGTCGTAAAGACGCCTTTTCGGGGAAAAAATACGTCATTTTCACGTCAAAATATGACGTCTATATGACGGTAAACGCGGGTGCAAAATCTTCACTTTTTGACGTGAATTTAAGACGTCTTTAAGACGACGTGCACGACGAAAAACGACGTAAATTTGACGTCATTTTTACCAGTGTTTGCTATCAGGGATTCATTATTGGCTGTAGGCCATGTTGTTGGATCATACATAAGCCATATATGGTTTATGTTGGAACTGTGTATGACACTAAATACAATATTTATGTGGGAGTTGTGCATATTTATTAGTGCGTCAATTATTTGCTTTCTTCGTGAAAAATATATCAAATCATAACACGCTTTCCCAGATGCAGTTAATCTTAAGCCCGAATTTCCTATCTAGGTATGCACCAGATTGCACGATTTCAAATTCATAAATGCAAAATCTTTCTTACCGTGGGAGGGGGATACCCCCTCCCAAACCCTCCCCCTCCCTCCCTGCCCCAGCCCTCAGGCGCTTCGCTCCATCGGGACTCATTATTGGCAGTGTGTTGTTGGATCATACATAATGTTGCATAATTATGGTTTATGTTGTGTTGTGTGTGTGTGTTTTGGGGTACATATTTATTAGTGTGTCAATTATTTGTTTTCTACGTGAAAAATATATTAAAACTTTCTGGTCGATCAAATCATATCACGCTTTCCCAAATACAGCCGAATTTCCTATCTAGGTATGCATCAGATTGCACAATTTCAAGTCCAAAAATGCAAAAACTCCCTACCGTGGGAGGGGGGACACCCCCCTCCCACACCCTCCCCCCGCTCAGTCGCTTCGCTCCCTCGCAATGTCTCACTCTCACCTCTGGCTCAAACTTGGCAACCCAGAGTGTGGTTGGGCATGAGCCCCTATACACACCAAAATTGTGAGCCCCCTTGGGGTTTTGCCCCCCCCCCCCCCCAATCCAAAACTGCTTCCGGCGCGCCTGCCTCTGACCTAATAAAACAAATATGCAATTTAGCTGATTATCTGTATAATGCTAATTCTACAACAAATTTCCAAGGTTGCCAAGGTAACATTGCTAAATTATCTAAAGAAACCTTTAAGCACATGAGAAAAAACAAACAAATATTGGAGTGTCTACAACCTATTATCGCCTACAGGAATAATTCATCATCGATTATAAACGATAGTATCAAAGTGGAAATAACCCAATGATGCCAGGGTGGTAATATTGCTAGATTTCCTAAAGAATCCCTTTAGAACATGAGTAAAAACAAACAAACAAATATTGGACTTATGAACGTCTACAACATAATAGGATCGCCTACAGGAATAATTCATGATCGATTATAAACGATCGTATCAAAGTGGAAATAACCCAATGATCCCAAGGTGGTAATATTGCTACATTTTCTAAAGAAACCTTTTAGAACATGAATAACAAAAGAAAATACAGTAGGACTTATGATTAACGTCTTCAGGTCTAATGGATACAGGATTCATTCATGATCGATTATAAACAATCGCATTAGAGTGCAAAGTAAAATTCCAATTTTTATAACTATTTACATTGAAAACATTGTTATTATGATCTTGTTTTTGCAGATATTAAAACTAATATAAATACCAACCTGTTTTTAATATTTTCAACATGATTTGCAAATTAATTATTTAGGCATCAACTCTTTGAAATACTAAACAGTCAATACTAACCATTTAAATCTCACATACTAAGAAGCGGGATATATATACGGAACCTATACGACAACTGATCAGTAAGGTGTTAGACGTAGGTTATAGGATAGGATAGGTTTAGGATTTAGGAATAGGATAGGATTATGTGTTACATGTTATAAAACTGTTGACTGTGGAATATACTACAAGACATAACCATCTCAATTTTTTAATTTTTAATAATGTAAAAATCGCTTCAAAATATGACGTCAATACGACGTCTTTTCGTCATAAAAAGACGTCGTTAGCACGTCAAAATATGACGTCTATATGTCGTGAAACGCGGGTGCAAAATCTTCATTTTTTGACGTGAATTTATGACGTCTTTAAGACGACGTACACGACTTGAAAATCACGTCAAATCAATACGTAAAAATAACGTCTTATATTGACCAATAAGACGTCTTTATGTCGTCTTAATAACGTAATTAATGGTACAAATTGACGACTTAAAGACGTCATAAAGACGCCTTTTCGGAAAAAAATACGTCAATATCACGTCAAAATATGACGTCGATATCACGGTAAACGCGGGTGCAAAATCTTCACTTTTTGACGTTAATTTACGACGTCTTAAAGACGACGTACACAAGGTGAAAATCACGTCAAATCCAGACGTAAAAATCACGTCTTATTTTGACCAATACGACGTCTTTATGTCGTCTTAATAACGTAATTAATGGTACAAATTGACGACTTAAAGACGTCATAAAGACGCCTTTTCGGAAAAAAATACGTCAATATCACGTCAAAATATGACGTCGATATCACGGTAAACGCGGGTGCAAAATCTTCACTTTTTGACGTTAATTTAAGACGTCGTTAAGACGACGTACCCGACGTAAAATTACGTAAATTTGACGTAATTTTTACCAGTGTCTGCTATCAGGGATATGACGCGGTTAAGTTAAAGGGCTGTTTTCATTTTAAAAAACAGCCGTTAACACAAGAGGGCACCCTCCAGACACCTCAAGTTTCAACCATTTTTTAATCAACAAATGTTAATGTAATGTTTGGTTAAAATAAACTATTTAATCAATAGAGAGATCATAAAAAAACAATTAAAAAAAAACATTTTGGTAGATTTTGTGTAGCATTTAAAAATATCTTTTTAAATGATTGAATAAAAGTTGGTCCCCCACATGTATTCCCATCTGATAAACTTATTGACATTTCAGCTGTTTCTGAACCGATTTTAATAAAAATAACGTTGATATTGTCATTACAATTGTGTGCTGTTTAAAAGTGTATACTCAGTTTTCATTACCTCACAACTAAAATAATTTCTTGAAGCGCCCTCTATAGGCCTACCCAAACTGAACTCTCCCTTTAAAGACAGTGTACATACCCCATAAAGATAGATCTCGTTGACTTTGAGCTGAGCAAATTTGACTGCGTGGTATCAAAAGTTCAAGTACTAGCACATGACTGTGAACATAAGGTTAAAGGGATTTATTCATTTTGCTGACATGTGCATGAATGTCATATGACCAAGTAATGAGCGAAAATGCAAATTGATATTCGCTAAAGGCTTGTCACGCTGACTTCATACACAGTTATTATTATCCACTAGATAATTATACATCTTGACACTTCAATCATACATATCTTAAAAGCAAAGGAAAAATGTGGAAAACTGAAAGTTCGATGCCTTTATTGGTAATACTTTAATACAATGAGGTATGTGAGAACCGCTAGGGTTCCAAGTAAGTTTTGAAGATTTGGACAATGTTACTATAGATCCCTTTAATACATCAACACATTTGTGTTTATACATCAATAGTTCAAGTACCTGCACAAACTATAAACACATCTGCACATGTATATGCACTCTAGAGAGTTGGCCTGGGATCGGTGATGTCCCATTGTTTAAGGTACAGTCACACATCACTGGACAGCTCAAACGGACGCGGGACGGACGCCCGACGAATAGAAAATGTGCGTAAACTGAAGGCCCGGTCACATTTCGCCGGATAGCGTAAACGGATTCCCGACGAATATAACATTTGCGAAATCAAATATCCGGTGGTAAAAGTCGTCTCCATTGCTTCATGCACAACAAATTCCGCCGGATAGGACAACGTACATTGCTTGATGAGGCACGGACAAGAAACGCAAACAAACGGATTGAACCCCGGATTGAACATTATTTTGTACTCTTCGTCGGGCATCCGTTTACGCTATTCGGTGAAATGTGACCGGGCCTTAAAGATATTATCCGGTAGTGAAATTCGGCTCCATTGCTGCGTGCACAAAACTTTCCACCGGATAGAACAGCGGACATCGCCTGACAAGGAACGCATTCGCCAAACAAGAAACGCATATGGTACGACCGGATTAAGCATTTGGCTCTCCAGATCCGTTGGATGTCCGTTAACGCTATGTGGTAGTATGTGACCAGGCCTTAAAAAGTGGATGACTCTTTGCCACCCCTGTAACCATAACAACGAAATAAGAGAATTTGTCAATATAATTATATGTATCATGTCTTGACTGCAAAATAAGGTTGAGAGTACCGAAGTTTGACGTGTAACTAAAGAATGTTATATAGCCTATAGGCAAGTCTATTTTTGTATTGTCATGGGTTCGTTCAGAGGTGTAGATTCGGCGGACCTAGCGGCATGAGTCCCCTATCCAGGTGCCCCATAATAATAACAATAATAAAAACAATAATCATGTTTTCGGACGAAGGAAATCAGTAAAATCATGACATTTATAACAGGGCTTAGGGGAACTGCTTGGAGGGAGATTTTTTGGTGTTCTTCTCTCACCTGCCCTTCAAATCCCTTTAATCAACCCGCTAGATCACACATCTGATTGAATCACTTTGATCAAGGAGGTCTTGTCATGGTTGTGCTGAACCTAAATAAATGGGGTATTATTTGACATTTTTGCACTCTTTCTCTACGTATATCATAGATATCTTTCCAACCATAGAAGCTACCCCTACAAATCATACATTACTGGAAGGCTTGGAATATGGAGAATTAAAAAAACAACAACATAAATTATGACTTAAAGTGGCTGTGCCAACCGACTGCATGTTGACTTTTGTCTATCTGTATTAGTGTACACTTCACACATATTTGTAAATTGTTTGACTGCAATATGTTTTGTATATTTTAAAACATTTTAGCAATTATTTTGTTCATGTTACTAAGCCCCAACCTATATGGAAAAACCTCTCCTGAGTAAAAATTATATTGTTGACTGGTTGTGACATCATCAGTCAAGCACTACTGAGTTACTAATAAGTGACCTTCATCCAAGCTGAGTGCCTCATCACAATTTATAGCATCACACATTTGAATAAGATACCAACTCACACACACTTTAAATTTCAATAGCAGTTGCCAAGTCAGAAAAAGCTCAACCATCATTAGGACAAGAAAGGCACTGTCTAAGCTATTGTATGAAGGCATGCAGTGCATGCTTTTGTGAGTATGTTCTTTGTGTACTTGTGTCTTTTGTTCATCTTATGCTATAGCTGACCAGTGAAAAACTGATGATGTCACAACCAGTCAATAATAGAATTCACTCTGGAGAGCTTTTTAGGAGCTGGGGCTAAGCAACATGAACACAAATAATTGATAAATGTTAAAACATATACAGAACATATTTAGGTCAAACAGTTTGCACATATTGGATATGAATACTAAATACAGATAAACAGAAGTCAACATGCATTATTTTGGTTGGCGCGGCCCCTTTAAATAAGAGTAATTAAGGGAAAAACACACAATTTTCAAATGCAAATTTAGAATTTTGACTTGCAAACGGAGGACAGTATGTTTCACAGACACCCAAGGTCTTCATTAGTTAAGTTCAAGGCATGAATCCATGGACTTCCCGTTTATCCGGTCTTGAACGCAGTAAATGTTTGGCTTAAAGGGATCTAGTAACTTTGTTGACATGTGCAAAAAGTGATAAGTGGTTGATACAATGTATATTGCTGTTATCTGATATGTCCACTGGGTGTTGTGTGAAAATTTCAAGTTAAATTGTCGTTATATGGCCGAGTAATGAGCAAAAATGCAAAGTGATATTCACCAACTCATTGCACTCACTTTGTACATGGTTTGGGCGATCCAGTGGATAATTTAACATCTGAACACTTCAATCGTAAATATATTTTTAAGGAAAGGGCGGCAATTTAAAAATCCGAAACATGCCCCATGCTTTTATTGTTAATACGAATACAACAAGGTATGAGGGAACCGATAGAATTCCAATTGGATTTTGAGGATTTGGACAATGTTACTAAGTCCCTTTAATGTCATATACGATCTCCATCGATATAAAGAGACAAAATAGACAAAATTCAACAATACTAAATTATAAACTTAACCGGAATGTATACATGAAGGTTAACTACAATAGCAAACATAATAGTGTAAATGTCATTGCACTCATTGTACTTTTGTACATTTTTTTTTTCGTTTTAATCTAGCTAATGGGAATTTTTATTTTTTTTATTAATCTAGCTAATGGGAAAAAAAGAAACGTCGAGGTAATTATACTTTTGTAGTTAGCTTCCAGAATCGCCGAAATTCTGTTGGGATTCTGTTTACGTTAAATTGTGATATGAATTGTTTTCTCTAGCCTTCGATGTGTGTGTGTGTGTGTGTGTGTGTGTGTGTGCGTGTGGGTAGGGAGGGAGGGAGGAGGGAATTGCGGCAAGTGCCCCCATGCCCCGCAGGTTATAACGCAGATTGTCGACCAACCAGAAGCTGGTATTTTTTAAAATTACTGTTTTTAATGTCAATACAGGCCTTACAGGGGTCATCTCAAGGTCACCCTTTTGTCTTTTCTTTATAAGATACAGGTACCGTATGTAAATGGTTATTATTTTGTTTTACTGATATGTGAAATGACCTTCGATAGTAAAACATTTCTCCCTTCCGTTTTTGTTTGTTTGTTTGTTTGTTTTTTTGTTGGGGGGGGGGGGGGGGGGGTAGGGGGGACACACAATACTATTGTAAACAACAATTAACAATCTCTACAATTTGAACCATTGATGTTTTATCTGTTTTATCATATGTGATGTACAGTATTTACACCTCTTATCAAATTGTCTACATATTGATGCATTACATAACACATTCAGAACCCTATCATATTTATTAGACTGATTTTCATCAGATCCGTCCGGAGAAGCAACTATATGCCGACTTCTAAATTGCCCAAATACAAATGTGGATAAGAACTACTTTGTGCCACCCCCCCCCCCCCCCCCCCCCCCACCCTGCGTCGTCAAATACTTGGCTCGTCACTGAGGCTTTGCGAAAAATAGAAATGGAGAGATTCTATTCATGTTTCCACCCTAATAAACGGTTGCTCCTTCTTTATTAGTAGTAGTTATACCATTGACTATAATTGATGCGTCGGGATACTGCATACAAATGGTAAAGTGTTAAGTGATTTGGGGTATAAAACAAACATATAATCAAATAAACAAACAAACAAACAAACAAACTTGGTACTTGGTAGGTAAATCCTCCTGAAACAAACAAACAGACAAAGAAAAAGAAAGAAAAAAACCCAAATGAACAGTACTTGGCAGATTAATCTTCTTGAAAAAACAAACACACACACACACACAAACAAAGACACACACACATGATACAAACTGAAGAGAAGTAAACATCACACACAACACACACACACACAAACAAACAACACACGCACGCACAAACAAACAAACTACACGCACACACACACACACACATGATACAAACTGAAGAGAAGTAAACATCACACACACACACACAAACAAACAAACAAACAAACAACACACGCACGCACAAACAAACAAACAACACACACACGCACACATGATACAAACTGAAGAGAAGTAAACATCACACACACACAAACAAACAAACAACACACACACACACACACACACACACACACATGATTCAAACTGAAGAGAAGTAAACATCAGGTACGGTAACCACGACGACGAGTAACTTTAGATCAATCTTGAGTTCCAAATTTATTGGTGCACTTTTTTTTTTTACAAACAAAAGTGATGACAATCCCATCATGATAAATATAAAGAAGCACTTTTTGTTCCTCCGATGATTACATTCAACAAGATTTATATGAATATACCGTTCCTCTGTACAAGAATCTGTCAAGTGTTGCAACGGAGTAGAATAGAGAGACACACAATTGCACCGTGAGTTTACCTCTTGAAAATCGTTCACAATTTGTACAAAAATACCGAACCGTTTTATAGGAAAAATAGCAAAAACTGTGTATATTCATATTCATAAGCATACAGACAGACAGACACACACGCACACACACAAACATACACATGCACACATATACATTGAGTAACATGACCAAGAAGACAAAAGATGCAAAATTACAAAATGTCCTCAAGAACATACTTTCCATAAACTCCCCTCTAACCCATTTGGGTCGGGGGTTTATTACAGATTCCACTTTAAAGAGCATACATAAAAGGAGCAATATGAAAACCCTAGCAAAGGCTGTGTCGAACAGCTCATTTAACAACAATTAAGGCTACAATATGATTGCTGTAACACACAAGCAACAGTGATAAGATTACTTGGAACTTTCCAGTCCAAATGGTAACTGAACCTCCATTCCACTTATGTTGCCACACACACATAAATACAATAAAAGATGATATAGTTTGAAATACGAGACAAATATTGTGCAAAGGACACTTTTTGGTGATAACTGTGTGATACAATCCAAATACTTTCTGGCAAAGACACCATTACTATATAAAATACTGTCAATATGAGTACAAACAATACATCATATAGAAATAGAATTAAAGGCAGAACAAGCTCACACAAACAACCTTGCATTTAACTCGAGTAGATGGGTCAAATTGTCGAGCAAATATAATTTTATGATAAGAGATGATGATCCAAATAATCAGTTTTATGCTGAGAGATGATGATCAATCATGTTTGGTGCAATACATGTAAATGCAAATTACCAGTATGGTCATCATCAGGGGAGTGCTTTGCAAAGATTCTAAGTTAAACTTAAATTCTAAGTTGGACTTAAAATTATGATAAGCCATTTGTAGTCTTGGAATCAAATAGGTTCAAAATCAAATGTGCAAGTATTTTTAATAGACGGTTTTTAAAATAAATTTTACATCAAGAACCTGTAATCTCCTTAATGATAGAAAATATCAATGATTTGAATAACCATCTTATGCCTGTTAAAAAAACCGTTTCAACATTTTTTTCCCCAAAAAAACTAAAAGCTTTCCACAAGTCCAACGCAGAGTTAAGTTCAACTTAGGATCTTTGTGAAACACCCCCGTATTCACTTTCATCCTTGATATTATGTAGAAATATTACATAAACCAAACACTACTTTTCTCATATACTTGTCAACATAGAATTATCCTGCTGTCAGAAATGGATATTATTTATTTAAAAATGTACACATACTGTGGTTTTTTTACTATTTAGTTGATAATTCTCAAGTTCAATTATCTTTGATACTTTAAAATCAAGAAGGGGACATAGATGTTGTATCTCCTCTTTTTGTATCCATCATATCCATAATGTTTGTGATTGCATGCATGGAATATGCACGTCTATGTGTGCATGTTTAGTATATGCATGTATTTGTGTATGTGTGTGTGTGTGTGCGTGTGTTCTCATGCCGGCATTCTTGTGGGGTCTCGTGTGGGTACAATTATATACTTGTGGGGTATTTTTTCCTTGTGGGGAATAAATCATAGACCCCACTAAGGAATAGCCTTAAATCGGCGTATTTAGCTTCAGAGAGTTATACAACAAAATCTTGTGACTGTGCCCCATAAGTGATACTTGAGGAAATTTTTTTTTCTAGACACACCCCTACCCTCCCATACACTCAGAAGGTTGCCTTTTTTCGTTGCAAAGATTTTGTGGAAAAAAACAGCCTGTAGTAGCACAAGTACCCCACAAGTCGGGTGCCCACAAGTATGCCTGGGTAAGTATGTGTGTGTGTGTGTGTGTGTGTTAGTTAAAGGTTTGCAATAAAATTATTTTAAAACAAATCTTTACAATATTTGAAGTAACAAACCTAAATATTGAATGTTTAGAAATATAATGTTTGTTTTTGTTTTTGCAATAACAAATCTTTGGAATGACAAACCTTCAGAATTACATGTATGTGTGACTCCAAAGAAGATCATGTACATATGAATGGTATGATGGATTGATGAACGTAGAGAAGAGGAAACGGGGATCTAGTTACTTTGTTGACATGTGCAAAAAGTGATGAATGGTTGATAACAAATCTGTTTTTGTGTGATCTGATATGTCCACTAAGTAATGTGTGAAAATTCCATGAGAAATGGATGTTACATGGCCTAGTAATGAGCGAAAATGCTAAGCGATATTCGCTAACTCATTGCACTGACTTTGTACACAATTAGAATTACCGGTAGATAATTACTAGATAATTATCATCTGAACACTTCAATCATACATATCTTGTAACGGAAGAGAAATTTGGAAAACCCAAAGCTGTTCCATGCTTCTATATACGAATCAGTACAATGAGGTATGCGGTACAAAAACGCTAGAGTAAGTTATGAGGAATTTGACAATGTTACTAGATCCCTTTAAAAGATGCACATTGACTTCATACAACATGTAGAATATACATATCCTTCACCTTAGTTAAACAATACTCTGCATCAAATATATTATTTTACACTCTTTTTGAATGCATTTCATTTTCATTAGTGAACAAATATCTGTACCTCTCTTGAGTATGTGCAAACAAATCTTTAGTGTACATGTCAATGCAGTTAAAAACAAAAATGACTTTTCACGACACATCTTTTTGGAAACAAAAATGAGAAAATGGAATACATGGTGATCATAAAATAGCACTTGACATACATTAAACATATTTTGTACAAAATCACACACATTAAAAAGCGAAGTAAAATACTGCAATTTGTTTTGCTTTGTGCATACATCTGAAAGGCGTACAAGTATAATGCATACGAAGGAGATACAAACTTAAAACTTTGTTCATACTTATATAATTTCTCTTTACAATGGTGAGAGACATGGATTAATGCAAAATAAGGCAGTTAATCAAAATAAAAGAGTCGGTAAAAAGTACAAAATGCCTGCAAAATATACCAAATTAGCTAGACTCATTAACGCCAAGTATACTAAATTGTGCCGATCGGTGATGCTGTAATTAATGGTGTTAACAAGAAATAAATACCAGTTCACTTCTAATGCAGGTGTCATTTGTATGACGCACCTCTTGACCCCCGGGAAAGGTGTGTCATGGATGCGTCATGTACTCCCATATTGATGACGCACAGTACCGTCATGGAAGCAAAAGGTCAGTCACAACACTGACCCATGTGTGCGTCATAGTCACTTTACCATGAGTGCGTTACACGGTTCGTCAATAGGACCGTCGTGTAATTTGGCGATGTTTCTTTCCGGTGCGCAAAATGACGTGCGTCATGGTTCATAAAAGGGTGACGCACATCATTACATCGGGGGTCAAGAGGTGCGTCATACAAATGACACCTGCATAATCCATGCAAAAATCACCCACCATATACATGTAGGTCTCAACAATATACTAATAAACTGTGGATGCTTTTTGAAAAACGTCAACACACAACAAATTACATCCAATTACATGATTGAATGCAATAGCGATAGCGATTATAATAAATCAGCGAGAGCTGCGATATGTACATAATTATGTGAACAAATCTAGCACCTTTACAGTGACTACCTGTTAATTACCTCAGCCTTGTGCAGGCGTATTATCTGAAATATCTTTAGGCAAATTAAATTTTACCCATGATTAGAAGTAGTTTATGACTGACCACTTTAATACACAAATATCAGATTTGATTACAAATAAAAATTTCTTTAAAATGAAATAGATGTTGAAATGGTTAAAAACAGTTTTCATTTGAATCCATTTGAATTCAATAATGAGAATATTCTCTCGTACTTCATATTTGATCGTTGCAAAATACCATGGTACGCATGACAAAGGCAGGTATTAAATAGAGCATTACTTTCACACACGTTTAGACATTTTGGTAAAATAATACTGCATGCAGTTTCGTGCGATATTGTTTAAGAAAAGTGGATAAGACAATTGAAGCAAATTAAAGCACCATTTCCACCACCCACTCACAATAATATCAATAAAAGAGACAATTAATATAAAGATTACTGCTGATACATGTTACACAGTACACCCTGGAAAACAGTGCCAGATCACATTTGGGGCTACCCTGTTAAAATATCTGAAATACATAAACAAAATATTGACGCTTTTTCTGAAATTGATGCCAAGAAAAAAATTAAAGAGAATGAAAAGAGATCACTATTCGTGCGTTATATCTCTTCATTACAGCAGTCAGAATATGAATATTATATTTCAATTCTTTATCAAAGATTATCTGTTCAATGAATCCAAATGGGAAATTGTAGGATAGTAATATAATAATTCTAAATGAAAACATGTTCATTGATGATCACAGAAACAAGTCGTACAGTAGTCCTGATCGTCTTGAGACATTACAGTTATCGAAGTCCATCTTCAGGTTGACTTTTAAAATAGTTTAATGTGCCTCCAATTGCCTGAAAATTGATATTGTTGCTATTATGTTGCTGAGCATCAATAAATATTTGAACATAGCACTGTCCCATGTATGCATATCTGTGCGAGTACAGTAAGACTAAGTACCAGTTCTACTGTTAGCACCCCACTATAGCTTTAACACTGTTTCCAGGTGAATTACTACTATAATGATCGTATAATAAATGCATTTGATAGTCGGTATAAAGGAATGTAGATATATCATGTATCACACTTTGGTGTCACAGGTATGTATTAAGTTTCATTGAGGTAGTTAGTCAAAACCTGATATCCTTATGAGGGGAAATCCTACACTGTAATTTGTTTAGTACATGTGCAGTTAAAGAAAATTATGTGCAAATTTGTATTTAACGTTAATACTGCATAATATAACTACAAAAGCCTGCTATGACTAGAAATAAATACTATTTATTTTAATGTAAAATTTCATAATAATTGTAAATTGGTTTCTATTGAAGTTTTTACGCCCGACTTTCCATCCCTATCTATTAAGCAATGAATGGAATTCTATCAGATAAAAAAAAAAGCTTAAAGCTTTTTTGGTGCACTTCAAAGGGAAACAGTAAAGTACAATTCTATTGTCTATTCATGTGGTACCTCTGTTCATTTTAACTTTCCCAACTCCATTCTACATATGCAGAGTGTCTGGCTAGAAGGCAGTAGGTAACTTTTAAACAGTCTTTGGTATGTATGACCTGGCAAGGTCATTAGTAGTATTAAACAGCAATAGTTACAAGGAAATTCCCCTTTCTCATTTAAAATTGAAAGGAATGAAATGATTTGATATCATAATGCAAGTAGTCCTGGACACTTCTATATTAATCAGAAATAAATATATATATATATATATAATATGTGATAAAATCTATCTTAAAATACATTTGTTAAACACCTTAAATAAGGCATTAGAGGTAACTGAGTTTTGAGAGATAGGCATCGCATTTTGATTTATACTGTAGCATACATGTATGTGACCTTACACCACAAAACGACTTTCACATGACATTAAAAAAGAAGTCGTTACCTTTGAAATGGTATATAATTTGTCATATTCGGACTAAGCAAACCCTCTTAATAACAAGGAGTGCCAAATATTTGGAAAATGGCTGAAGCAATTTTAAAATAAGGGAGAAACGGGCTGCTTCAAAGATCGGCGTTCATTCAGGTGCTGTAATCAGATCATTTCTATTTGATTTAAAAAAAAATCATATTTAAACATGATTTCCGATGCAAACATTTCACAGAAGGTACATGTAGTTTAAGAAATGCTGATTCAGGAAATATCAAAATGCCAAATCTCGAATTTTTTTATTTCTACCGCAGCGACGGTCGTTTTGTGGTGTAAGGTCACATATTGACAATTAATTCTGTAACGTTACTCTCCCTCCAGAGTTTACCAATGTTTCACACACAATCAGATGGCTAACCATGGATACGCAAAGCTAGAAGAAAAGAAAACAAACCATCAAAAGAAGTAATTCACACATTTACTGAAGAACGCGTGCAAGCTGGACAGAACATCTTTGGTAGCTTATACTGTAGATAACCCTGAATGATGAAGACATAGACGGAAATAAAGTTTGATTGTGATCACCCAACACGTCAACATTCATCGACAAAACCAAGTCACAATTTTCTGTTACTGTAATTGGATCGACGGTGAGATATTAGAAAGGCGTGATGAGATTGCAAGCTTCGAAGAATGTCTTTGGTTGTTTATACTGTTGATTATCCCGAATGAAGAAGACGTAGACAGAAATCAAGTTCCAATATCATCATCGTCCGACACTTACACATGTATGTAAGCATAAACAAAGCAAGACATAATGTTCTTTTATGATAAAATGAATTAATATTGCAATATTATAAATGCGCGCATGCTCAAAAGCTCTTTGGTTGTTTAGACTGTAGATTACCTTGAACAACAAAGACATAGACGGAAATAAAGTTCCAATGTGATTGCCTGACACTTACACATAATAGCATGTACATATACATAATTGAAACAAAGTCATCATTTTCTTTTTTTTACTACAATTGTATCCTAGACATCTGCATTACTAGACCATTGCTCTAGCTATTTAAAACAATAACTAGACAGCGGTCTCTGAGCATTGTAGAGTGCCCTATTAAAGCTAAAAGCCATAGCAAGAATAATTATAAACTGTACTTCAGAAATGTGATGTGACACACACACACACACACACACATAAATTGTTTGTGACGGAACAAATGTCTTTGTGTGTGTGTGTAGAAGATGGTCATCACACACAGACAAATATGGATATGTGACTGAATGTGTTTGTGAGTCTTTCTGTGTATGTGTGTGTCTGTGAGTCAGTCTGTGTGAATGTGTGTCTGTGAGTCAGTCTGTGTAAATGTGTGTCTGTGTGTCTGTCTGTGTCTGTGAGTCTGTCTGTGTGAATATGTGTCTGTGAGTCTGTCTGTGTGAATGTGTGTCTGTGAGTCTGTCTGTGTGAATGCGTGTCTGTGTGAATGTGTCTGTGAGTCAGTCTGTGTGAATGTGTGTCTGTGAGTCAGTCTGTGTGAATGTGTATCTGTGAGTCTGTCTGTGTGAATGTGTGTCTGTGAGTCTGTCTGTGTGAATGTGTGTATGTGAGTCTGTCTGTGTGAATGTGTGTCTGTGAGTCAGTCTGTGTGAATGTGTGAATGTGTGTCTGTGAGTCTTGTCTGTGTGAATGTGTGTCTGTGAGTCAGTCTGTGTGAATGTGTGTCTGTGAGTGCATACATGTACATGTATGTGTGTAAATATGACCACTATCCATATGGAGTAACACCAGTTTGTATACCATAATAATTTCTTCAAACATTTGTTAACAAATACCAGTGTAATACAATTTGATACCACAATATATAATAATGCAACATAAAAATAAAATGTAGATGACGTCTCAAAAAGTCTCAGTACATTAGCACACACAACCATATCAAGGCTTTCCAGAAGAAAAAAAAAACAACAATTACAAATCTTGAATAAGTGAAAGCATTATTCTGTGAAAAGCACCTCTTACAGTTACTGTAGGTATGCAACATTTACAATGGAATAATTTACAATGATACATCTCATTCCTCATTACATTTATAATCGATTGAAACTTTCGAGGAAATGTTAAAAGCAAAACAAAGTTAAACTCTCAAAATTAAAATTAGACAAAAATTGTAAATGTACATACCACAGGCGACTGGACAAATAGCCAGCGCAATTGCACTTAATCATAGTATTAACCCATCTGGGACGATCGGAATGCGGTTATAACGCGTATTCCCCAGAGACCATAGTCCGAAATAGCTTGGACACCGCCCTCGATGGGTTAAAAGGCCAACATTATCGCCAGGTCTAGAAGACAAGACTGAAATGGGCCGACACACACACTTTTACACCGACTGAGTAATCAAATTTAATGCCACAAGGTTTACAACAAATATACAGACTTAAATGTCGAATAGAGATATATATATAAATTATATAGTTCAAGTTATTCATCATATCGGAGGGTTGAACTGGAGGAACGATACATTTTCCTCCCTCATTTTTGGCACAATGTCAACCCTTTAGTTCACTCGAATTTGTTTACTTCCATATCAGGGAGTTTGTTTGATTTGTTCTTCTCCACTCCACAAACCAGAAAATACTACATTTTTTGCGCGAAAGAAGTGGCTCATTTGAATTCTTCCCTTCATCTTCACAGTAAGGACTACTCCATGGCGTGGACATGCAATGTGTTAAATGTGACCGGCTATCGCAAAACCCTGCACTTGTCGGTAATTCATGTTTTGAAGAAATGGGCATTTTAAGTTCACACAATGTGTGTAAAAGACTTATGATTGTAAACATTGAAACAATCATATCTTCGCCAATTATTGACCAATTTGTTAGAACAAAGCATCAAATGAAAGCTTGCGATGACACCTTTCTAATGGTATGAACATCTCCATTTTGATTTTTACCGACAAATGCAGGGTTTTGCTATAGCCGGTCACAAGTATGACCGGCGATGTATTCATTTTGAATCAACTACAAACGTGCTAGTGTCGAGCCCTGTAAATGATGTGTCACACACACACACACACCAGTCCGCAACGATAAAAAAATTAATCATCTATATGAGGACATGCTACAGGTTCATTGTTATGCCTCACTTACCAAATAGCTTAACCCAACATCAACTACCAAAACCTTTCGTCTTTCCCTTCTTTTCTTATCTTAACCCATACCTGACATGATTGTGATCAACATCAACTACCAAAACCTTTCGCCTTTCCCTTCTTTCCTTATCTTAACCCATACCTGACATGATTGTGATCAACATCGACTACCAAAACCTTTCGCCTTTCCCTTCTTTCCTTATCTTAACCCATACCTGACATGATTGTGATCAACATCGACTACCAAAACCTTTCGTCTTTCCCTTCTTTCCTTATCTTAACCCATACCTGACATGATTGTGATCAACATCAACTACCAAAACCTTTCGTCTTTCCTTATCTTAACCCATACCTGACATGATTGTGGTCGACATCAACTACCAAAACCTTTCGTCTTTCCCTTCTTTCCTTATCTTAACCCATACCTGACATGATTGTGATCGACATCGACTACCAAAACCTTTCGTCTTTCCCTTCTTTCCTTATCTTAACCCATACCCGACATGATTGTGATCAACATCAACTACCAAAACCTTTCGTCTTTCCCTTCTTTCCTTATCTTAACCCATACCTGACATGATTGTGATCAACATCGACTACCAAAACCTTTCGTCTTTCCCTTCTTTCCTTATCTTAACCCATACCCGACATGATTGTGATCAACATCGACTACCAAAACCTTTCGTCTTTCCCTTCTTTCCTTATCTTAACCCATACCTGACATGATTGTGATCAACATCAACTACCAAAACCTTTCGCCTTTCCCTTCTTTCCTTATCTTTACCCATACCTGACATGACTGTGATCAACATAAAATACCTTTTTTGTCAATCAAGAAGAGATTTCTTCAAAAATATTTTAAATTCAAAATCTGTAAAAAATTATCTTATGACAAGTGCATACGACATCAGTGATATTCCACGATAGAAAATGCCATAAAATTACATCATGGGGCCAGATGAAGCCATCACCCACATTCGTTAGTACAGATGTCAGACTAGCTCCGACAGATTTAAAATACATTGTAAAAAGTTTGTTTTTTTTTTGGGGGGGGGGGGGGGCAGCAGCACAAGGTAAAACCACCGCTGAACAGTTCTCTGCATTCATCCACTGTTTTCCTGAAGACAGAAGCCGAAGGGGACTCCCTGAAGCCTCGTACTTATCTGTGAGCTTTGCAGTGGGTTCTAGGTTCAAACACGCATCAGGAGGCTGCATTTACTGATTGGACGACACAGTCGTAGACAAGACAGCTCTTGCATGGGTACTATTGCTTGAGGAGGTTCTAGCTGAAGAAACATCTCTTCAGTGGGTCCTAGATTCAAGTCCTCTCCAGAGTACATTCCCCATCCAGAAGTTGCATGTAATTTCCGGACGACATACAACATGGAAACCCAGGCAAAAGGGTCATTTTTCTTTGGCCTCAGTTCTCTAACCCCCTTATTCTTATAGAATCCTGTTCACCTGGTGGCTGCATGTATTGGTCAGATAATATATCCAGAGTGTTTAACCCGAGGCAAGATGGTCTTGCATTGGTACAACCTTGAAAACCCAAGGGTTTTGTCATTGACATGCGCACAATGGTTCTTTGGCTTTGGTTCTCCGGAAGGTTCTAGGTTCAAAACCCCCTCTACAGAGTCCACTGCCCATCCAGTAGTTTCATGCACTGTTTGGATGATATATCCATGACAAGTCTTGCGTGGTTTAGTCTGAACATCCAGGCATAGGTTCATCCGACAACTGCTCCATGGCTTTAATACTCTACAAGGTTCTAGGTTCAAACCCCTTCCCTTTATAGAGCGTCCTGTCCATCTGGTGGCTGCATGTACTGGTCGGACGACATATCCAGCGTGGGTAGCCCCAGGCAAGACAGGTCTTGCATGGGCATGGCTTGTACCCCCGGGGGCAGGGTCATGGACGAATGCATGGCGGGCTGGGGGAGGGAGATAGACGCATGGCGCTGGGCCCCCGACGTGGGGGGCATGGCCTGCTGCTGTGAATGGTGATGCTGCTGCTGCTGCTGCTGATGTTGCAACTGCTGATGTTGTTGTTGTTGTTGTTGTTGTTGTTGGTGCTGTTGATGTTGTTGATGTTGCTGAGTGGTAGAGGTTGCAGTCCTGTGCGGGTTGGGCTGCTCGCAGTGAGACAGGGCGGGGGCATTGCCGGAGGGGTAGTGATGGCTGTGGTGCATCGCAAATGGCACTCTGGTCGCAGACTGTACGAAACGAGACAACAAATATTTACAAGTTAGACTCTTTAGAAAATCACTATCAGGCGAAGCACTTACTACATAATGCTTCCACTGGTATAACGATAATAATGTTTAATTCCTGCTGTTTACAACTGACTAGCTATAAATAAATAAATAAAACAATTTAGTACAGAAATATAGTGGGCTTCTTTACTATTATTTATTACAAATTAATATATTATCCACTGTATGTATCAAAATCTTGCTTCATAGAAATAAATATCAAACCAAATCAATATACCAGACATGCAATAAACAAAAAACAGAAAAAGACAGTTTGGAACCATACTTTCATTTTGGAGGTAAAATAATAATAATATCAAGCATTTATAAAGCGCCACCTATCTAGGTAACCTATTCCGAGGTGCATAAGTATTATTATTACCTATGGTCATCATTTCAAACCCACACAATGATATTGCTTACTTCCTCAACTCCACAGGGAGCATACGAGCCGTGCTGCCACTGATGATGGCGCAAAGGCTAATTAACACCCGACAATGGTACCCATTTATACACCTGGGTAAGGAGCAGCAATTGTGGATTAATTTGTCTTGCTGAAGGCAAACGTAGTGGGCATACATGTACACAGGGTTTGAACTCGGGATCTCACGATCGGAAAGCGTGCACTCTACCAATCTTGCCACTCCACATCCAATACCCCTAATAAAGGGACTTAGTAACATTGTCCAAATCCTCAAAATCCAATTGAAATTCTAGTGGTTCCCTCATACCTTGTATTCTTATCAACATAACAAGCATGGGACAGGATTCGGTTTTTCAAATTTCCCTTTCGTTAAAAAGATATTTACAATTGAAGTGTTCAAATGTCAAATTATCCAACGGATCGTCAGAACCGTGTACAAAGTGAGTGCAATGAGTTGGTGAATGTCACTTTGCATTTTTGCTCATTACTCGGCCATATAAAGTCCATTTAACTTGAAATGTTCACACATCACCTAGTGGACATATCAGATAACAATTATATATATTGTATCAACCACTCATCACTTTTTGCAAAGTTACTAGATCCCTTTAAACATCATGAAAAATAAGATAATAGAAAACATGGGCATAGGGTCTTTGGCCCGAATAATTATCCTTCCCTTTTTTACCTGACAAGCAACAACAAAATTGACCTTTCCTCTTTGATTCCCTCCAAATTATAAGTTTTTGATGGTTTAGTCCAAAAATTATGTCACATTTCACCTGAATATGGCCGTTTTCAAAACTCTGCAGCCCCCGCCTCCTATGCCTATGATAGAAAATAGAAATTCTGCCAAAGCTGGCCGTACATGGCAAGATGGATTTTTGTCTGAATTTATTAGAAAATGGTAAATTGAATAGCTTATCTCTAAGGTTAGCAGGTCATGAATTCACATACATTGGAATAATTGTGAACTGTCATATTCTGCAATTTTTTTCCACAGGTAATTGTTCTCAAATTGAGTCAGGAATAGTATCCTCCCCTACGACCCTCAAAACAAACACAGATAATGTATTTAACACAAATATGACAAAATAATATAAAACATGTACATGCAATTCATCTACATGATATTAAAATAAATACTAAAGGGTACATGACCAGGACACACTATTATTCCAAGACAGAATGTACATTGTACAGACAGACACAAATGTTAGCTCTAACCTGCAAGGCATTGCTAGGCAAGTCTTGAATGCTATTGCCACATGACCACATTGCCCCCGAATTCAGCTGTTAGAACGCAACATGCAAAGTCACATGGGTTAATAGAGAGAGAAAAAAAAAATTGTGTTAGGATTATAAAGGGAGAAGGGCTGAAGGGGTATTATAGTAGCGGACGGTGGGAGAGAGATGGAGAGAATGAGAGAGACAAAAGGACAGAGTGAAATAGAAAGATTGGAAAGAATGAGACAGAGGGGAGGAGGGGGAATGAGGGGAAAGGAGAGGAGAGAATGTAAAGAAGGAGAGGAACAAAGGGAAAGAAGGTGAGGAAAGAGGAACAAAGGGAAAGGAGAGGAAAGAAGGTGAGGAACAAAGGGAAAGAAGTGAAAGAAGGAGAGGAAAGAGGAACAAAAGGAAAGAAGGAGAGGAAAGAGGAACAAAGGGAAAGAAGTGAAAGAAGATGAGGAAAAAGGAACAAAGAGAAAGAGGAAAGAAGGGAAAGAAGGAGAGAAAAGAAGTGAAAGAAGGTGAGGAAAAAGGAACAAAGGGAAAGGAGAGGAAAGAAGGTGAGGAAAGAATTGAAAGAAGGAGAGGAAAGAGGAACAAAGAGAAAGAAGGAGGAGGAACAAAGGGAAAGAAGTGAAAGAAAGTGAGGAAAAAGGAACAAAGGGAAAGAAGGTGAGGAAAGAGGAACAAAGGAAAAGAAGGTGAGGAAAAAGGAACAAAGGGAAAGAAGGTGAGGAAAGAGGAACAAAGGGAAATAAGGTGAGGAAAGAGGAACAAAGGGAAATAAGGTGAGGAAAGAGGAACAAAGGGAAAGAAGGTGAGGAAAGAGGAACAAAGGGAAATAAGGAGAGGAAAGAGGAACAAAGGGAAATAAGGTGAGGAAAGAAGTGAAAGAAGGTGAGGAAAAAGGAACAAAGGGAAAGGAGAGGAAAGAGGAACAAAGGGAAATAAGGTGAGGAAAGAGGAACAAAGGGAAAGGAGAGGAAAGAGGAACAAAGGGAAAGAAGGTGAGGAAAGAGGAACAAATGGAAAGGAGAGGAAAGAAGGAAAAGAAGGAGAGAAAAGAGGAATGAAGGGAAAGAAGGTGAGGAAAGAGGAAAGATAGAATGGGGGGGGGGGGGGGGAGTACATAATAAGATAGGGAGGGGGAGAAGGACAGTGAAAAGGAAATAATAATGAGGAAGGAAGAGGGAAACAGAGAAATAGAAAGAAAACACATGGAGATGACTATTAATCAGACACCAGTATGTTCATGTAATCAAATTGTGAATAAGTGAACTCAGAATCAAAGGAAAGTTAATTGAATATTGGACAGGAAATATATGAAATATGTTATTAATGTTAATAGAGGAACAAAGGCAGGGTTAAAATGCTACTCTACAATGTCATCAGAAAAAACATGCAGTAGGAGGACAATGTATTTGACAGAAGTCGTCAAGCAATACAGAATTCTAGCACTAAATCTAACTAAATCTTGCTAGATGCAAACTCTCAAAAGCTTCTAAGGAAGCACAAGCACATTCTCAATAATCTAGTTCACAATATTCTGGCTAATCAAATTGACAAAACATTAGTCTAGTGATAGATTAGAATGAGATGCAAATAAAAAAATCACCCCGATCAGACACCAGTTAGCATAATTGTTACAATGTAAAACTAAAAGAACACTTCTAGAAAAATAGATAATGCATGAAAAGGAAAAAAATACCAATCATTAAAAATTAGTATATCGTAAGAAGTACGGTCGGTACAATAATACAATTACATGGGTGATAAGACATGAAGCAGTCATGAATGGGTTACGCTTGAAATGAACATAATACAAGATCGGGTTAGAAAAAAAAACAAGCCTGCCTAACCATTTTGAAGCCCAGGTTTCCCTCGTTTTTGTTTTTGTTTTTCTCGTTCCTTTTAAAGATCAAAGCGATTCCATTGTTGCCAATTTTTTGTATCGCTGGTAAAGAGACTTTCCATGAACACTACCCAATTTCAGTAGGGTGGTTCACTAACATCAAAAATCGATTTTAGCATTTAATTTTAGTGATAATCGTCCACTTGAATTAATGCTAAAAGTAATTTTAGTGTTAAGTGAAACACCCCCCAGAGTTCTTGGAGCTTTATAGATATTCTGGGCAAATCAGAATATCATGATAACCCATTCAGGGCTGGTCCAAACAAATACTCAGTCTGGGGTCTATGGAAAATAGCAAATCTAACTCGCCTGGGGGTGTTTCCACAAAGATTCTAAGTTGAACCTAACTATTAAGGAAAGCCATTTGTAGCCTTGGAATAAAATATATTCACAAGCAAAAAACAAGAATTTTAAACTTTTCATAAATGTCGCATCAAGAAAATGAAACCTCCTTGATTATTGAAAATATGAATAATTTGAATCAACATTTTATGCCTTTGAAAAAGAACTTTTACAACCATTTTTCAAAGAAACTAGTGGCTTTCCATACTTTTTAAGTCCAACTTAGTGTTAATTCAACTAAGGATCTTTGTGAAACACCCCCAGGTCTGGTCCCATAAATACTCAGTCTGGGGTCTATTGAAAATAGCAAATCTAACTCGCCTGGAGTGGGTTTTAACACTGCACAAATTTACAGGACAACTTTACCTGATGTTGCATAAGTTGCTCCACAGCCATTGGCTCGTGGTTTTGAGGCAACGGTGAATGTTGCTGCTGCTGTTGTTGCTGCTGCTGCTGTTGCTGCTGCTGCTGTTGTTGCTGCTGTTGCTGTTGATGATGTTGTGGTGACATCTGTGTCTGTTGCCCAGGGGCCAGCATAGCCTGCAAGCAAATTTGTGAAATTCATTTAATTTTACTTTATGTTTTAAATTTAAATAGGTATTTGTTTTGGTTTTGAGGCAACGCTGAATGCTGTTGCTGCTGCTGTAGTTGCTGCGGTTGCTGTTGATGATGTTGTGGTGACATCTGTGTCTGTTGCCCAGGGGCCAGCATAGCCTACAAGCACATTTTTAAAATTAAGTTAATTTTACTTTATGTCTTGTGATTATGTTTTAAATTCAAATAGGGTATTTATTTTGGTTTTGAGGCAACGCTGAATGCTGTTGTTGTTGCTGCGGTTGCGGTTGATGATGTTGTGGTGACATCTGTGTCTGTTGCCCAGGTGCCAGCATAAACTACAAGCACATATAAAAATTAAGTTAATTTTACTTTGTTTTAAATTTAAATAGGTATTTGTTTTGGTTTTGAGGCAACGCTGAATGCGGTTGTTGTTGCTGCTGCGGTTGCTGCGGTTGCTGTTGATGATGTTGTGGTGACATCTGTGTCTGTTGCCCAGGGGCCAGCATAGCCTACAAGCACATTTTTGAAATTCATTTAATTTTACTTTATGTTTTAAATTTAAATAGGTATTTGTTTTGGTTTTGAGGCAACGCTGAATGCTGTTGCTGCTGCTGTAGTTGCTGCGGTTGCTGTTGATGATGTTGTGGTGACATCTGTGTCTGTTGCCCAGGGGCCAGCATAGCCTGCAAGCAATTTTTTTTAATTAATTTAATTTTACTTTATGTTTTAAATTTAAATAGGTATTTGTTTTGGTTATGAGGCAATGCTGAATGCTGTTGTTGCTGTTGATGATGTTGTGGTGACATCAGTGTCTGTTGCACAGGGGCCAGCATACCCTATAAACCAATTTAAAATTAAGTTGGTTTCACTTTATGTCTTGTGACTGTTTGAAATACATGTAGTTATTTGATTTTAATTGCTGAAGAATGTTCTTACCTATTACCAACATGACTAAATTTGAAGTGAACCATCATGATATCATCTACAAATTATCTTCAAAACTGCAAATGAAAAGGTATTTTCTAAAAAAGTGGCACTTAGTAACGTTTCACACACAAAACCTATGACAGGATGGTGACCGACTGGCATAACAGTCTTCTGGAACACAACAGTTTAATGGAAAACTATTCTGAAAGCTATCAAGCTTGCAGTAGCTTAATAGGCAATGCATAATGTATGCAAGTTAAAAGTCCATTGCAACAGGTTTCGACAATGAAACAAGCAAACTATGGATATTGAAAAGAGATTCAGGGACTACCAACCAGCCCAAGGGGTTTTCTAGCTCAGTTGGTAGAGCACCGGTCTAGCAATTCCAGAGGTCTCGGGTTTGAAACCCGAGGAAATCCTATTTTCTTTGCTCATTTGTTATTTTTATTATATATTTCTGGTCAGTTTCCCTGTGTTCGAAATACCCATGGATATCATCAGTATAAAGCATTCAATAGTGAATTTTTTTCTTTCTCAGAAGTGGGCTTTTAAATTTGATTTCATTACCTGAACAGGACCGGGGGTGGAGATAGGGGCGGGCGCAGGTGCGATGGGGGTTAGGGACGACTTCGGGGTGACCTGGCCCGACCCCCCAGGGTCCCGGGTGGTGACGTCAGAGCCCCCGCTAGCCATCATCTGCTCCTGTTGCTGGATGAACATCTGACCTAGCATCGGGTGGTGCTGCATCATCAGCTGCTGAGCCATCACGAGCTGCTGCTGGACCTGATATTAAATGGTGTAGAAATGTAAGGCTAATGATAATAATCAAGTGGAATAGTTTTACTGAAGTAGTTTTATCAAAGCAGTTTTACAGTGAAAGAACATATTTCCCAGTTTTGGATGTTACTGCATCATCACCTGATCAGCAATAAGGCACAACAGAAGGAAGGTTAAGAATCAATAAAAAATAATAAATTGGGAGTGGCTTTACTGAAGTAGTTTTATCAAAGCAGTTATACAGTTAAATAACCTCTGCCCAACCTTGGATGGTGCTGCACCATCAGACAGCCGCTGAGCTCATCATCATCATTAGACCTGCTCAGAAATATGAAATAAGCAATGAAAAAGGAAGTTTGTGACAAATGATAACAATCAATGGGAGTAGTTTTACTAAAGTTGTTTTATCAAATCAGTTTGACAGTAAAAGATCATCTGCTCCAGCACTGGATGTTGCTGCATCATCAGCTTTGGCCAAGGTAAAATTGTCAGTACCAAAGGTAGATTTTCAGTACCAAAGGTAGATTTTCTGTACACAAGGTAGATTTTCTGTACCAACGGTCAATTTTCTGTACACAAGGTAGGTTTTCTGTACCAAAGGTAGATATTAAGCTGTATCACACAAAAATATGCTATGAAAATAAAACTATTATTAAGCCTCTTGTGAAATTTGTGGCTACCATAAAATCTACGAGTTTTTACCTGTTGCAACTCTTGTTGCTGCCTCAGAATGGCGTCCTGCAACTTGTGGTGCCTCATCATCAACTGCTCCTGAAGTTGAAGCTGTATCACAATAAACCTTTCCTATGAAACATACTGACTAAATGTTTAAGCCTCTTGTGAAACTTGTGGCTACTATTAAATCTACGAGTTTTTACCTGTTGCAACTCTTGTTGCTGCATCAGAATGGCGTC
Source organism: Echinarachnius parma (assembly GCA_037951105.1). NCBI lineage: Eukaryota > Metazoa > Echinodermata > Echinoidea > Clypeasteroida > Echinarachniidae > Echinarachnius > Echinarachnius parma. The sequence continues at coordinate 20,082 of JBAMJV010001003.1, read as the reverse complement.
CTGCAACTTGTGGTGCCTCATCATCAACTGCTCCTAAAGCTTGAGCTGTATCACAATAAACCTTTCCTATGAAACCTACTGACTAAATGTTTAAGCCTCTTGTGAAACTTGTGGCTACCATTAAATCTACGAGTTTTTACCTGTTGCAACTCTTGTTGCTGCATCAGAATGGCTTCCTGCAACTTGTGGTGCCTCATCATCAACTGCTCCTGAAGTTAAAGCTGTATCACAATAAAACCTTTCCTATGAAACCTACTGACTAAATGTTTAAGCCTCTTGTGAAACTTGTGGCTACTATTAAATCTACGAGTTTTTACCTGTTGCAACTCTTGTTGCTGCATCAGAATGGCGTCCTGCAACTTGTGGTGCCTCATCATCAACTGCTCCTGAAGCTTGAGCTGTATCACAATAAACCTTTCCTATGAAACCTACTGACTAAATGTTTAAGCCTCTTGTGAAACTTGTGGCTACTATTAAATCTACGAGTTTTTACCTGTTGCAACTCTTGTTGCTGCATCAGAATGGCGTCCTGCAACTTGTGGTGCCTCATCATCAACTGCTCCTAAAGCTTGAGCTGTATCACAATAAACCTTTCCTATGAAACCTACTGACTAAATGTTTAAGCCTCTTGTGAAACTTGTGGCTACCATTAAATCTACAAGTTTTTACCTGTTGCAACTCTTGTTGCTGCATCAGAATGGCGTCCTGCAACTTGTGGTGCCTCATCATCAACTGCTCCTGAAGTTAAAGCTGTATCACAATAAAACCTTTCCTATGAAACCTACTGACTAAATGTTTAAGCCTCTTGTGAAACTTGTGGCTACCATTAAATCTACCGAGTTTTTACCTGTTGCAACTCTTGTTGCTGCATCAGAATGGCGTCTTGCAACTTGTGGTGCCTCATCATCAACTGCTCCTGAAGCTTGAGCTGTATCACAGTGACCTGCTGCGGAGTCAGGTTGCTGTCCGTTGAATCCACCTGCAGGAAATTTAAAGAAAATACTAGATGTTGAATTCGTCACTTTTGACGAATTAAGGTTATACATATCGATTTATTATGATAAAAGGATGATTCCAAAAATAACTACTCAATCATCATAGAAATAATAGCAGATACACCCCCCCCCCTCCCTAATAAAAAGAAAGAAAAAAAGAAGAAAAAAAAGAAAAAATATTGCCTTGGATTCGAACCCACGACCCTTTGATCTTGTGTCACAAATTATACCGCGGGACCAACATTAGATCTCTTAACGAAAATGAGAAATCGGGAAAGATACATCAGTGATTGCACACTGCATTTGTCATTGTAACAGTGAATTATTTGACCTTTGAACCTAATTTACATATCCTTAACGCCATTTTCATAATCCGATCTTATATTATGAACATTTTTCCTTTCATTATACCATACATGTGTGCTGAATTTCATGTCCACGGCGTACGTGGTTATTGAGTATTCATGCTTGATTTATTTGACCTTTAACGGTAAATAAGACAATGTAATATGCATTTTCGCGATTTGGTGTTAACTTATGAAATGATGGGCTTGCAAATCCCTATCTACATGCGAAATCTCAAATTGATAGCATAATTTCTTCAGCAGTTATAGGTCGATAACATACGTTTTGGCTAAACCTCAATTTTTATCAGATTTGGACTCTTATTTACAATCAAACAATTCATCAGGATCCAGTTAACATAACGAATTGTTGTGAACAGATTGCGAATAGAGCAGGACATCAGCTACGATATATCAAAATTTGGGAGAAAATTGATGGAGAATAAGCGAGATATGGTCAATAGTCCACTGTGATCGATTTCAACATTGATTGAAATTGATTAAAATTCGCATTTTCAACTGTAACCGTCAATACGATGACTTTATAACATTTACTCGGCATAAATGAGGTATGACTTCGTATCTACAACTCATAATCTATCCGAATATTAAAAGAAAATTTGATGTTTGTGGACTTTTTAAAAAGTTATGGCCTAATGAAAAAAGGATGTTTTTACCATGTTTTGCCATTTTGCGTGCGCGCGTAATTTTAACTTTGACCCGCGCGTACTCCGTCATTATGAGTCAACAATGACTCAAATTGATAGGGTGTGTTGAGGGATCTATAAGGAATGCAAAACATGTGAAAAAACGATAATTTTCCTATTCATTCGTGTTACGCGCGCAAATACGCGCGCGCCGACGCGCACGCGCGGAATTTTTTGAAACGCTTAAAATTGTCTGAAACATATAGTAAATTACTCGGGTTGGGGTTTTGAACATTTTTAATTTTTTTTTCTCACTTGACGGACGCGTACGCGCGCGTCTCTGAGTGTAAGCGCACGCGCATGAGCTTAAAAGATGACGATTGAACTGATTGATATTGATGCGAAATTTGAAGTGAAATTAATGATGCATGACTGAGTTATGATGATTATTGAAATTTGACAAAATGGCGTCCTGATGACGTCATAGTAATGTGACGTCACTGAAAAGTTTCGCTGCACTAAGTTAGACCATGATCTATCATCATGTGAATATTCATGATAATTGATTCATCTGATCGTGAGATATGCGACGCACAAAATTAGGAAGAATAAATAAAAATAAAAAAAATAAAAATAAAAATCTTGACGAAATCAATAGGTTATACATATGTATATGTATAACCTAATAAAAACCATAACTATGGCTCCTACAATATACTAGTTGTTGGACACTTTACAATTAGTTCCAGTATATAAAGCACTGTAATTCCTAAAAACCATAAATAACATACAAATGCAATGAATAATTTAAAAATGAATGCCCGTTTCCACTTTTTTTTTAACAGTGAGATAGACAAGAAACAAACAACAGAAATAATATGCTAATCACTTTACACACTTGTCTCTAGAGGAATATTCTCAGGAAATAGGACAATTAATTGATTCCATTTGCAAATCTATATTTTCTTTTGAATTGCTTGTTTTGGAGCATGATTTTGTAGGCAAAAGTTTCTTCAAATAACATTCATTTCAAGCTGTACGAAAGTACAGGGTGAGTTTGCATGTACAAGCATAGCTGAGCATCTAAATTTACTAATACTGCTACAACCACTACCATTACTACCACTATTACACACACCCTCAAAACATACCGAGTACCCATTCACACAACTGGGTGGAGAGCAACAATGTGGATACTTATACAGGGTGGCCCCCAAAAAAGGAACGGGGCACTTCCCAAAATATAGTAACAAGATGATTCTGTCCATCGGTTAGGATGTCTTTTCCAATGAAAAATGATACCTAGAACAGTCATTTTGGTTGTGTAGTTTTTTTAGGGCGCTGTGAGTGACATCAGGTCAGGTTCCCATTTTTGTCAATTTTAACTAAGTCAGTGCCCGATAAATCGCACTTACTGCCCGTCATAGCATCGAACAACGAGCAATACGCGCCCCATTGTTAGTGTGCATTCAGCTGTGTACCGAGAAAACGGGCATAGTTGTTTGATGCTATGACAGGCAGGTGACTGACTGGGTAAAAATTGACAAAAATGGGAACCTAACATGGTGTCGCTCACAGCGCTCTAAAACACAAACTACACAACCAAAATGACTGTTCTTGGTAACGTTTTTCATTGGAAAAAGACACCCTATCCGATGGACATAATCATTTTGTCACTTTATTTTGGGAAGTGCCCCATTCCGTTTTTTGGGGACCACCCTGTATACAAAGTGGATACATTCACACTTGCGTGAACTTACCGGTTCTGGCGGTGGCGGCGGCCCTCCCTGGTCGTAGGGCACAGTGGCCTGGGGGAGGTAGGGCTGAGGCAGCTGTGGATGCACCCCCATGTCGGACCCTGCAGACTCTGGAAAATCAAGGAACACAGGAAAATAAGAATGATAAACAATAATTGACTGTATACATAATTACATATTCATATTTTTGACAAATTTGGACTAAATTACCCAATAACACTTTTTGTCTGCAAACATGCAATAGAACTTAAGCGCAGGTTTATGTTTATTTGTAATATGAGGTATGAGTTTATACTTTATTATTATTGTTAATTATTCTTATTATTTCTTTGCGTCGTGCACTGTCTAAATGAGCTTAACTCAAAACAGGTGAGTACTGCCAGGCCTACTGCAGTATGCTCACATACAGAGCTTTCTGTCAAATTGTGCCAGTTCGCGAGTAAAGAGAAAAAAAGCCCAAGGAATATACTTTTGTATGATGAAAAATTGTCCTCATGAAAATTAAATGCATCAAGTTTGCACTTATTACTACTTGAAATACTTTATAAAATCATGTACTTTACAGCCTTATGAGCACATTATTGATGTAAACCAGAACAAGGATCGTAGCCAAATCACATCTCTAATGCAATGCTAGAAATGTAGTTTTTTTTCACCTGGTAGCCCGGTCAGGCAAGTAGAATGGGCGCAACCAGCATTGGGTGGCCCAAAACAAAGAAAAAACATTGAAAAGTCTGCTAATTTTGGTTGCCCAGTCAGGCTTTCTTGGGTAGCCTAAAGTTAAAATTTCTGGTGGCCCCCGGGCTGGGCTAGTGGGCCAGTGCTTGTTTATGAGCCCGGTCTAATGAAAACTTACTTGCTCTTCTCTTTCCCAGTGAAACTCTGCTCCCGCTCTCTGAGTGCGAAACGCTGGGCGTTTTCAGGCTACTCGTGCACGAAATGCTTTCATCTGGAACAGTATAAAAGGAAAATAAAACAGCAATAATGATAATAATAATATACTCGATTTACATAGTGCCTATTAATATGATTGATAATCATCGTGACAAATGTCATACATGAAAACATATCCAGCACATTCCGCTTATATGCTGATGACTGCCTCGTCTACAGTACAACACCATTACGTCTGCTGAGGACAAACACCAGCTGAACGGAAACCTGGACATCACACATGAGGATTTCATAAAAACCAAAAATAGCCAGAAACAGAAGAGGCAATTCTCTGCAGTACCAACAGCAGCAACACACAAACTGAGGCCCTTCACAAATTATTTTGTTTTGTTTATACCACCACTGAATGGAATAAACTACTTCAATCTACAGTAAACCAGCCCTCGCTTCATTCATTCCAGAATGCCCTTGCTAAGGACCCTTCTGTCCTTAGAGGCTAACAATTCTCTCGGACCCACCTCCAGTTAAAACTCCTATGGAGTATTTAGGAGGATTAAACTACCACGTACCAAGTACCGAATGTGAGTTTAAGATGAATGATAGAACAAAGATAAGCTTATTTCTCAAGTTGCAGGTAAAATGATATGTATTAAAGGACAATGAAACCCAACTGTTGCTTTCATAAACTTATTAGGAGGAATAATCTCTGAAAGTTAGAGCATAATCGGATAAGAAACAAAAGAACTATGGCTCTTTAAAGATGTCCATTTATTTCTATGAGTTACTCAAATTGGCAATGCACTCTGATAAGTTTGTGGACTACTCCCCATATGTTATGTACACATATGTTTTTTCAGTTTTCTTCATGGTCACACTTTTCCATTCCCCAAACTCATGATATGTTGTGTATAAATGGATTCTACAAAACATATGTTGAACTCAAACAAAGGGTAAACATATATTTTGAGAAAATTAAATAAAATTGTAATTTTGTGTACAAAACATATGGGGAGTAGTCCACAACTTTGCCAGAGTGCATTGCCAATTTGAGTCACTTGTAGAAATAAATGGATATTCCAAAGGGCCATAGTTTTCTTATTTCTTGACCGATTGTGTTCAAAGACTATTCATCATATTTAGTGTCGTATGGTGCATACAACGATTTGTCTGGATTTCATTGTCCTTTAATTGGATATTGCACCTACATGTACTTCCGCACTCTGAATGTGAGATGCTGGGTGTTTTCAGGCTGCTCGTGCACGAAATGCTTTCACCTGAAACAGTAAAGGGAAAATACCAAACAAATCAATCAATATGAGTTTAGATGAATGACACACAAAGTATTACACAAAAATAATTTCATTGCTACAGTTATTTCAACAGAGTCTATGTGTAGCGATGATTTGGGACATGTTATGGATGTGGTTAAAACTTAATATGGATTTTATTTTGAAGAATAAAATAATAATCGATCGTGGTAGATACTTTTTGGTTACACATCTGTGCTGGAAGACCGGAGTCTATCTTGCCTGCTACCAGTATTAAACATAGCATGGTTCAGCAATGATTTGGTCGATACTGTGGTTACGGAAGGGGCTGACTTCTGGATGATGTGTCTTTTTTGGTTAACTTGGATTTAAATATGGGCGTGGTGAACACTTTTTTTTAATTACACACCTGTGCTGGAAGTCCGGAGTCTATCTTGCCTGCTACCATTGTTAAACAGACCAACGCTCAACGATGAGTTGGCAGATTCGGAGGCGCTCGAGTCCCAGGCATTCGTGCTGTCAGACTCGGCACCGTTCATCTTGCTGTCGGTCAACTCCAGCTCCTTGTTGATGTCGCTCCGCACGTCCGCATAACTGCTCGTTAGATGGTAAATTGAAAAATGTAAATAACCAGGGATGTGAGAGCAAGATTGGAAAAAAAAAATCAGAAAAAATCAGAAATGAAAAGTGTGCGCAAAGTCCCTTACCTTAGGCCGGGGTTCACGGCTCGATGCAGCCGTGTCACTCGGCGGTGTGCATGCTAGCGCTGCGGGTAGCACAGGCGCGCGTTCGTTCAGGTGAAAGGCCACGCCGCAAGCTAAACCTCGCCGCTGAATGCACACGTGTGCGATTTCCGCATGTGCTAAATACGAAATTGGTACGTTGTACACTGTAGCACTTGATATGTCATCAAAATATGCTAAACCATTGAGTGCTAATACTCAAAATAATCGGAAATTAGAAATTAAAAATAAGCGGAAAATGAAGATTGCTGTTTGAGGTAAAAAGTCAGAATTCCGCGTAAAATCGGAGGTCTCACACCCCTGAAATAACACATATTGGTGATTAAAAAAATAAAATAAAAAATAATTATTATTATTTTTTATAAATCATCATTATATTATCCTTATCATTGCATCAACTCATCATCCCCATTATCATCATAATCATTAAAAGAGTCCCTATCATAATTATCATCATAATCATTATAAAAGTCCCTATCATAATTATCATCATCATAATCATTATAAAAATCACTATCATAATTACCATCATCAAGCACATTTTCGACTTTGTCATCATCATCATCATTCATCATTGTCATTGTCATCATAAGTATTTTAATATTACCATTATAAGTACATTCATATTCATCATCATCATTGTCATCGTCACAATTATCAACATCATCCCCATCATCATCATCATCATTGTCAAAGTTATATGTTCAAACTCACTTGACAACTTGGTGGGTGCAGACGATAAACTCCGGCTTTGAATTCCACTGGTTGTACGTGATGAAGTAACGGGTCTGCAGCCAAATCCACTCCTGGCCCTTGGTCAGGAACCGATAGTAGCATGACTTCCCCTCACCCGTCTGCATCACTGGAGGTAGTCAAGAGAAAGAAAGAAAGATATAGAACGACAGCGTTAAAGGGACTTAGTAACATTGTCCAAATCCTCAAAATCCAATTGGAATTCTAGCGGTTCCCTCATACCTTGTTGTATTTGTATTAAAAATAAGAGCATGGAACAGATTTTTCAGTTTTTCAAATTTCCCTTTCGTTAAAAAGATATGTACGATTGATGTGTTCAGATGTTAAATTATCCACTGGACCGCAAAAACCGTGTACAAAGTGAGTGCAATGAGTTAGTGAATATCACTTTGCATTTTTGCTCATTACTCGCCCATATAACGTCCATTTAACTTGAAATGTTCACACGACACCCAGTGGACATATCAGATAACAACAATATACATGTACATTTTATCCACCACTCATCACTTTTTGCACATGTCAACAAAGTTACAAGATCCCTTTAATGACACTGAACAATATTTCTGGATTGATGGCCTAATATAAATGCTTGCCTTTTAGTATTATTATCATTATTATTATCCATTCATTAAAGGGATCTAGTAGCATCGTCCAAATCTATCTCACTTATAACTCTTTAGTTCACTAATACTTTGTTGTATTCGTATTACCAATATTAAGCCTGGAACAGGTTTTTTTTTTCAAATTTCCCTTTGTTAGAAAGCTATTTACATTTTAAGTGTTCAGACTATCCACTGGATAGTCATAACTGTGTACAAAGTCAGTGCAATGAGTTAACAAATATCACTTTGCATTTACGCTAATTACTCGGCCATATAACATCCATTTAACATGAAATTTTCACACAATACTCAGAGGACATACATGTATCATACAACAAAACTAAACATTATAACCAACCATTTATCAATTTTTGCACAACAAAGTTACTAGATCCCTTTAAACTGGATTGGAAACAAATAGCATGGCAAAACGTTGAGAACAGGTATCATTACAATTGACCTCTTCAGGCTTTAGCAACAAATCCTCGCAAGCAAGTGAATGTAGTTTTGACAAGATTTATCCCCTGGTTGATGATGACGAGAATACTGTAATCTTATCCTAAAGAGTATAACTCAAAACTAGGTCTATAAAGAATGATATGTGACCGGCTAAAGCAAAACCCGGCACTTGTCGGTAAAAAAATTAAAATGTAGATTTTCATACCATTACAGAGGCCTCATCACAAGCTTTCATTTGATGCTTTGTTCTAACTAATTGGTCAATAATTGGCAAAGATATGATTGTTTCAGTTTTACCATCATAAGTCTTTTACACACATTGTGTGAACTTAAAATGCCCATTTCTTCAAAACATGAATTTCCGACAAGTGCCGGGTATTGCTATAGCCGGTCATATATAACTACGAACAATAACAATTGATTCATGTATTACTATCACCTGTCTGGTCTCTGTCTTGATTTAAATATCCCATTTTGTTGCTTTTTGATGTGCAAACTTGTTTTTATTATGTGTGTTTCTTAATCACAGTATTCTGTTATTCTATTGAAATCACATACTTTATGTTTGTCTCGCTTTCTTGTTGTTGAAATGTACAATCATATAAGTTCTTACTTTGATTTTTCCTTGATTGTATAACTTTTGAAAAGCTAAAACGTAACTCTGTTCCTGAATCAAATGTAAGGTTCTTCTGTTTCTGTATGATTGATTAAAGGGATAGTTGAGTTCTGGTAAAGAGAGTACAGTTTTGGTCAAACTGAATTTTAGTAACCAAAACCTGCACAAACTAATAGTTATAACTCCACCATGCTCGAAAGGAATAAAACATTACAAAAGACTAAGTAAAAAGCCTGTTATCATTTTTTTAAAGAGCCATTAAAACTCAAGAGGGCACTCTCTAAACCCTCATTGGTTTCAACCATTTGAAATAAAATATTGTGCATGTGATGTTTTGTTGAAATAGTGATTAGATAGAGAGATAATCAACAACCATTTAAAAACCTCTTCTGTAAATTTTTGAAAAGTGGAAGCATTTTAAAAAATGGTTCAAAATTATCGAATAAATGTGGGGCCCCACAAGTATTACAAATGGTTATGTTTATGGATATTTCAGCCATTTCTGAACGGATTTTGATCAAATAGAGTTTATTCTGTCATTAAAATATTGTGCTCTTTTGAATTTGACACTCAGTTTTTCTTTATCTCACAAAAAATTATTTTGTGTAGCGCCCTCTATACCAAAACTCAACTATCCCTTTAATTTCACCGCAATATTTATTCACTGTTCATTGAAGTCCTTCATTATTTTTAAATGTTTTTTAAAATAAATATTTATAATTATTCTCATTAGGATGCCTTTACTTGACAAGTGTATGCATCTTATTGGTGCTACCCCCCACATTTTACTGGTACAAATCTGTATCTGAATTTCATCTGTCATAAACATTGGATTTGAAATGGCGTCCAATTAGTTAATACCGTTTTTTTCTACAAATTGAAATTCTGAGCATACAGATACAATTTATACAATGCCCATTCACCATTTGAATCATGCTAATAATATTCAACAACACACCATTACCATAAATGCTTTTTAAAAAGGTCATAGAATTTTATAGAAGGTATATAGGTAATCAACAGAACTTGCAGGATTCCAATCTAGACATTTAATTCTTATAAATCAGTCAAAATGATATTGCACTTTTGTAATTTGTTTCAGCTATATTCATCTCCGAGCCATTACCATACATTTCCACTTTTTAAAAAGGTTACTGTACAGTAGGCATGAATATTCATAGCGACAGAAATAACGTGATAATCAAATCCCCTGAAAGCCAAGAACAAAAATGGTACTGGCATATTGATATCACCCTTTTTGCCATTTGATATAAGCTACATGTAAAATACATTGTATATTCACACAGTTGTATCAAATAATATGATAACCAAGTTGTAGTCATGAATAGAAATTCATAACTCCCCCCCCCCCCCCCCCCCCAACTGCCCTAAGCCCTTGGGATAATCATGGGAGAAAAAGCATGTGACTCATTTTTGCTTGAACTCTATAGCTAAAAAAATGTATGCATTTTCCTTTTTGGGCAGCATATCAACTCAAATTCAATTTTTTTTATTTTATAAAGGTCATTACCAATGTGAAAAACAAACATGAATAATAATACGGAAGTTTTTTGTTAGGGCTTGCTTTTTGTTTTCTCATATTATAGTATTTATAACATCTTAAGGTACCGGCATTTATAAGTCTATGACTTCGTGCGATGATACCTTCCATATGCATGATTATATAATATACATTTCATCCTCCTTCTCTGTCCTGTTTATACGTTATGTCTTGTAAATACTACTTTGTATATTTATAATTGGAATATGTTTTGTACTTGTTGATGATTTTATCTGCATTATGGTAAATAAACTGAACTTTGAAAAGAGTTTTGATAACAAATACAATTTTTACTTACGAGCTTCATGACATCTTCCTAACTTGTCCAGATCATCTTGGTGGTAATACTCATACACAGATGTCCCAAGGACCTCGAATGGAAGATACCCAATGATAGGTGGCGCCCTAAATCATGTGGCGGGGAAATAACGAATCATCAGCGTGAATTCTTGTAATATAATCGGTCCATAGAGGAAGAGAATGGGTGGAATTCACAAAGGAGGTTTGTAGGAGGTTTGTACAAACCATGGTTTGACCATGGTTTACATCTATGGAATGCAATTTGTAAACTGATGGAGAAGGAATGTAAACTCCTTACTTGTTAACAATGTGGATGTACAATTTACTTGTATACGAGCAGCATTCCATAGATGTAGACCATCATCAAACCATGGTTTGTAAAAAAAACCTCCTACAAACCTCCTTTGTGAATTCCACCCATTATCATCAATGGGGGAACACACTAGAAAAGAAGATAGCCAATTGATGATAAATGGTACATCAATTTTTGTAATTTATTTAAAAAAAAAAAAAATTCTACTGGACTTACGATTTCTTAATAGTAGAATAGTTTTCCGGCCGTTCTGGGTTGCTTGTTTAGTTGGTCATGAAACTGTTCTACTTTAAATTCCTTTAAAAACTCTTTCCTTGATGAAGTAAAATCTACATCATATGAAAACAATTATATTTGGAAGCAGTGATTAATTCATTGTACTCAGACTTGCAAACTTGTCTTTAAAAACTTTCTTGCCGTACGGTTCTGTTTTGCAAAGTGTCAAATAATTCTTTAGTTCACTCTACCTGTGGTCCAGGAACAAGAATTTCCAGTCTAAGCTGTGACGAGACGTAAACTCGTTGCCTTTCTCCGCAAACGTCGCCATCTCGCGGCTGAGCTGCGTGGAAAGGAGCCGAACGGTCGCAACGAAGCAGTATCGCGGCGTCGTGACCGTGTCTGTAAAAGGCGCTACAATGTCGAAAAACAGGATTTGAGAACAATAATAATAAATAAATAATGAATGTTGCTTTATTTAAATATATTACTCAGAATTGAATAAGAACAAAAACAATAACAATTTTGAAACCTTTCAACTACAGAAATATTCATTCAGGTTAAATTTGGAAAAACATAAACAATGTGTACAAATACTAATCATATTTGGGTGTGTCAGGACTATAATAAAAGACTGGAAATCCCATTGGACAATTTAGGGTAACTGTAGCTTATTATGTGCATAATTGGATATATGAAGATGATAACAATTACCGGTTAAAAATAAATCAAACTTTTTTTCTGAGGAAGCCTTTTCATAGAACATTCTCCTGGAATCATGTATGGATTCAAAGTGCATGGGTCAATCCAAGGAAATTTGTACATAGAGTTATAAAATGTTTTTCTTCAAAAATTGTGATTTTATGGAGACGAGATGCAACTTTAACCTTTTAGGAACAATTTTGTCTCCAGAATTTACTAAATAATTGATTTAAAACAAACAAAACACTTGCAAACACTAACATACAATCTCCTTACAAATTACTTACAAACTCCCAATGCTCACATATCTCTTGGGATATCAACTGGGTGATGTACATGACCTACCATGCTAATTTATCGGAGGAACATTTAGGTTGGTTGAGGAATAAAAAAAAGAGAGGGTTGGGGGAACTTTTCTTTTGCCTGCCCCCCCCCCCCCCCCCCGATGTTTCAACGCATTTAGAAACTTACCCTGAGTATTCTTAAGCAGAGAGAAGCTGCCGTTGAATCGGACAGGCTCGTATTCGGCGGGCTTGTCCGGTTCCAGCGTCCCCCTCCGCACGTGGCATGAGAACGAGGAGCGTTGACCGAGGAGGTCGGCAGTACCGCAGGACGGGTCGGCCCGCGATAGAATCTTGAACATCTCGGGCCGATCATCTTCGTGGATCAGTTCATAGATTGTACAGGATTCAAGGTCCTTCTGTTAGTTGTTCATAAAGAATAATAAAAAGAAAACAAAAGTTTTTAAAATGTTTTTTTTGGAGAACATGAAAGAAAAGAACTGATCATAAACCACGGCCGGCGGGTGTACCGCAAGATGGGTCTCTGGACGATCATCTTTGTGGATCAGGGGGGTGTTTCACAAAGATCCTAAGTTGAACCTATCTCTAAAGTTGGACTTAAAAAGTATGGAAAGCCATTAGTTTCTTTGACATTTTTTTTGTTAAGTCCTTTTTCAAAGGCATAAATGATTCAAATCATTAATATGTTCTATTATCAAGGAGATTTCATGTTCTTGATGCAACATTAATGCAAAGTCTAAAATTATTGCTTTTTTGCTTTTGAATATATATTTTATTCCAAGGCTACAAATGGCTTACCATACTTTTTAAGTCCAACTTGGAGTTAAGTTCAACTTAGGATCTTTGTGAAACACCTCCCAGTTCATAAATTGTACAGTTATTCAAGGTCCATCAGACTTTTTGTTTTTCATAAAGAATAATCAAAGAAAATAAAAGTTTTTAATAAATATTGTTGGTTTGTTAATATTTGGTTTCTACAGATGCTTTCAATCAATCATGACTATTTACGTCTGGGACCGCCCCTATATTGTCACCATCACAGAGACGCACTACATGTAGGTTCGAACCCAGGACGTTTAGTGCATAAGACCAGAACGCATCGCCATCTTCACCTTTTGTTGTTGGACAAGTTGAAAGAATAGCAATAATATTCAGTTCTCTTCATTAGTTTTTAAACTCTCGAGATGTACATCAACCTGTACCAACCTTTGTGTATACTACATGTACATTGACCTTCCGAGCAATCTAGAGCAAATATTGGTACCACCCAGTAATATTGTCCAAATCCTCAAAATCCAACTGGAATTCTAACGGTTCCCTCATACCTTGTTGTATTCGTATTAACAAAAAAAGCATGGGACAGGTTTTGGTTTTTCAAATTTCCCTTTCGTTAAAAAGATATTAACGATTGAAGTGTTCAGATGTGAAATTATCCATTGGATCTTCGAAACCGTGTACAAAGTCAGTGCAATGAGTTTGTGAATATCACTTTGCATTTTTGCTCGTTACTCGGCCATATAACGTCCATTTAACTTGAAATTTTCACACAATACCCGACATATCAGATAATAACAATATACATTGTATCAACCACACATCACTTTTTGCACATGTGTCAACAAAGTTACTAGATCCCTTTAAAGGGATCTAGTAACTTCATGGACATGTGCAAAAAGTGATGAATGGTTGATACAATGTGTATGTGTTATACGGCTGAGTAATGAGCGAAAATGCAAAGTGATTTTCGCAGACTCATTGCACATTGTACACAGTTATAACTTTTCAGTGGATAATTAAAAATCAGAACCTTTCTACTTCAATCGTAAATAGGGGAATATTAAAAACCAAAACCTGCTCAATGCTTCTATTGGTAATACAAAAAATACAACAATGTATGAGAGAACCACTAGAGTCCTAAGTAAGTTTTGTGGATTTGGATTAAAGATCTCTTTAAGCCCGTCGAGCCTCTCCTACCATCCACCCTCTCCTTGCAATACCAACAGTCCTTTCCAGGACTATCCCAACAGTCCTTTCCAGGACTACCAACAGTCCTTTCTAGGACTACCAACAGTCCTTTCTAGGACTACCAACAGTCCTTTTTAGGACTCTCCTAGAAAGAATACCAAGTCCTTTTCAGGACTATCCCAACAGTCCTTTCTAGGACTACCAACAGTCCTTTTTAGGACTACACCAACAGTCCTTTCTAGGACTACCATAGTCCTTTTCAGGACTCTCCATAGTCCTTTTCAGGACTCACCAATCCTCCCCTCTCACATGGTGCAACCGCAAACCACGAGTATTATTCAAGATCTCTTTAATTACGGAATCGTGTTATGAGGTAGATTGCATCAATCCAAACAATTATGTGATAACAATTGTCCAGGAGAAATAAATGGACCTGGTTGTAATTATAACACTGTGATGTTTGAACAGTATGTTAGTTTACATGAATATATAGCCCTACTTTTAAACGGGGATGATAAGCAGGCTCTACATTTTAGCCAACACATCAGGGCCCTGTTGCAGAAAGAATTGTAAGTTACAATTAAAGGGGACCACCAGGCAAAGAACAACACATAATTATATATGTTTTGGTACCGTTGTGTGATATAAAATAATATGCCCAACATTTTGCGAAGGGTTGTATAATTCATAAATAATGCAATTAATTACCACTACTTACGGAAGAAATCATTATGGCCTCATGGTTCCGTATGCGCCAAATGTTTGCGAGTGCGCCAATTTTATTCACGCGTATGTTTGGAGACAATAGAATCATGGACGATGCCTTCGTCCTAAACAAAAGGTAGTCTTCGTATGCAGACCCATAAACACAGTATGGTGATGCTTTTTTCCAATTATATAATTTTTCAGGACATATATTTTTGGTAGAAAATGTGATATTTTATTTAAGAATATTATTTTGGGTGGTGGTACCCTTTAATTGCAAGTCAGACAAATTATGAATTTGAACCCATCCGATTTGCGCATTTAGTCACATGACTTCCAATTAATTGCGTCTCTTTCTGCAATACCATTCTCTAGACCCTATAGACAGTAATATGTGATGTGCTATATACATGTACATTATTTCAAAGCATTTACCACAATGATAATAAAATGTCCGGTTCAAGCCTACTATTATATTTTATTTACAGGATTACCCTGCATTAATTGAACCAAGCAGTGAAGGATTGTATCGTGTAAGTGATGGCTGTCTGAAATCAGGAAAATATGAGGGTTCATGAATACAGACCTCGAACATTTCCTACGATTTACATTTACGAGTCATTGATACACTGACTCAACATCCAACCAAACAGTCATTTCTACTCATGCCATTTACAATTAACCCCTAGATCGAATGGTTAAAGGGATAGTTGAGTATTGATCAAACTTAATTTAGTTACCAAAACTAGCTGCACCATTACGGTACAAACTAATAGTTATAACTCCACCATGCTCGAAAGGTATACACAATTACAAACGACTATTAAAGTAAAAACCCTGTTATCATTAAAACAAATTTGAACTTGAGAAAACCGTGATGTGAGAGACAGACCTTCCGTCTGAAGCTTGTTGGCTCATTTTGCGACATTTCACTTCTGACCTTCCCCCATTCTCAAATATACTGCGCATACCTCATACTCATTATGCTTACGAATTTGGTATCATTTTAAAGAGGAATTCACACTTTTTCAAGTGATACGAAATATAACCCACATGATTTCATAAAAAAAGAGATATAATCGATCAAACTTGAGTTTCCGAATTTTTTTTGAGGGGTTTAGTTACAGACAGATGGATTTAAAGGGTACCTCCGGACAGAGATTTAGCTCTCTTACATCAAAGACATATCCCAAATGAACATACAAAACAAGTCTGTGATCCTGAAAGTATTTCTACATTGCTATGGAATCATTTTTAATATCACATATCACTCATTCTGTCAGCGCAGTTCCGATTACGATACCACTTAACGATCCCCTTATTGATCGCATCTGCGATATATCGCAGCAAGCAGAGAAAATCCCGAAAATCGCTTGTGTGCGCGCGCTGCTGCAGCACAGTGCGTATAGACGGAGCTATAAGAGAGAGAGAGAGAGAGAGAGAGAGAGAGACACGAGTAGCGCTATAAGGCCAAAAACAATAAATTGTTGAATTGGAGTAACGGGCAACCAAACATTAGGGTAGGTAGGTAGGGTTTTTTTTGGGTTTTTTTTCAGGATTCGCAAATTACACAAAAACACATATATAACACACAAATAACACATAATTATCGCAATTGGAATTTTTTATTTTATTATTATTTTTTTTTTATCAGAAAAAACCTTTAGGGTCGGCGGTATTTTTAGGGTCGGGCGGGTTGCGAATTTGCGTTTCCCAAACCATTCAGCAACTCCTTGTGAATTAGCGACTTGGTCAGAGACCATGCATACCCGAAATTTCCGACTTGTATAATTTCGAACATTTAGTCGAGTGCCAAACGAATAGCAAATACAAAAAACATTGGACCAAGGTAGGATTCGAACCAGGGATCTCTAGCGTATCAATCTAACTCTCTATCCACGGAGCTATTTCGGATTGCTTGATTGGTGTTGGTTTTTTAAAATATAAATATACCCTAACACTAACCCTTACCCTAACCCTAATGTACAAGCAATAGCATGTATGTATATTGCATGCATGCAGAGATATGGTGCGATGCAGTGGCCGTGGCTAGAGTGCGAGCACGCGCGAAACGATAATAACTATCGCATGGGCTATGCGATAAATCGCATACTACCATAATAACGTACGCGTATTGATTGAGCGGTCGTGCAAACAAAGTCGCGCGCGCGAACCAGTAAATAGCCGTGGTTCCGTAGGTCGTAGTAATTAATTGCATTTTTCTCAAATTACAGAAACATATCAGACGCCATGAGAGTATGATTGGTATTCAATTATAGTACCAAAACAACTAAGGATTGGTTTTATCATGCCCGGCGGTACCCTTTAAGTAAGTTGTGGTTGCTAGCAGTGCGTAATCTTCGAGCCTGGAGCATAACTTCACTAGAAGAAGAAAGTAAAGGGGGGTTTTCCCTTTTGCAGTCCTACATGTTTATTCTTACAAGTTAATATTGCTTGCCAAATAACATTGCCAGCTGATTTTCTTGGATAAAACTCTCCCCAAGAGCAAGGCACAAACAAAACTGTATCACTCGCACCTCAATCGATCAATTCTAGAATGAAATACAATTTTAATGTGAAGGACACCAAATGATATATTGGTCTAACTCTCAAAAATTGGTTGATACCGTTACAGTTACATTTGGTTATCAGTAGTATCAGTACAGGGCCCCGTTGCAGAAAGAGTTGCAATCGATTGTAAAGTTGCAATTAATTACAAGTCAGAAAATATGCCCCAATTGCCCCAATATGCCCCAATTGCCCCCCCCCCCCCAAATCAAACAAGATCCCCTGTAAATGCAAAACAAATTTTAGAGTGTTATTTTCATGCAGGCAATTTTCAAAAGTAGAAAAATAAATTTTAATTTTTCCCTCTGACATGTATACATGTGTATACATGTAGACTAAACATGGACAAAGACTATCACTAGAGTTTACATTGTGAAAGCAAGCTAATTAATCAGTAATCACCCTAAGGGAAACAACATTATCAATCATCACATCGCAAAGCTCCATTTCAATTTGTTTTGTTAATACTTTCCCCTGGGAATGATTAAGACAAGCCATACTAGGAATTAATAACGACTTGTGGGACAGACAAAATACAAATAAAATAGCATTAATTATGTTCTTCCCTCATCAAGCAGATAACAATTGGGCTCTCTTTCAAATCGAGAATTAATTTCTCAAGATATGAAGGCTTTGCAATTCATGTGATAAATGTTCCCCGCCCCCCCTCCCCCTCCCCCAAAAAGCTTTTGAATATAAAACTACTTCTAACTCTCTGCAACCGGGAATCATTCAGTCTTTAAAGAACAATTGAAAACCCACCTTTTCTCATTATTTGAACCTTCAGCGATTTTGTGCTATATAAAATGCATTATTATTATCATTATTATTATTATTATTATAGAGATTTTGTTATGACAATGTTATGAATTCACCCTCCAGTAATGAATCACTGTATGGACAGACAGATAATTACAAATACTTAAAGGGGTAGTACAGTTTTGGTAAGGCTAAGCTCTAGTAACCAAAACCTGCAAAATAACATTACAAACTAATAGTTATAACTCCACCATGTATGCTTGAAAGGTATAGAAAATTACAAACGACTTAGTAAAAAGCCTGTTATCATTCAAAAGGAGCCATTACAACACAAGAGGGCGCTCTCTAAAACAGCATTGGTTTCAGCCATTTTGCATACAAAAGTGATGTATTGTTGTAATAATGATTAAATAGAGAGATCATCAACAACTATTTAAAAACCTCTATTGAAATTTTTTGAAAAAGTGAAAGCATTAAAAAAAAATATTTTTAAATCATCAAATGAATCTGGGCCCCAGATTTATTCTGATCGAATATATTTATTGATATTTCAGCCGTTTCTGAACCGATTTGGGTCAAATCAAGTTTATACTGCCATTCAAATTGTATGCTCTTTCAAATTTTACACTCATTATCTCACAAAAAAAATTGTTATGTGCACCAAAACTGAACTACCCCTTTAAGTCTAAAATTGCATTCTTCCCTCATTCAAGAGCTCTGAACTATACATGACTATATTTGAGCTCAGAATCAATTTCAAAAATAACCTTTTTAACAATTTTTTTTTATAAACTGAGAGCGAAATATGATACACAACCACCCCTAACAATAATTTAAACTTTTCAGCTATTGCTTCAATATGAAAATAACCCACTCCATAATAATACATTTAAAAGTGTAACACCTTTAAAAAAACAACCTAGTATTGCTATACAGTATATTTCCCAAGACTATATCTAGTCATTAAAATGATATTTAATGTATAACACGAATTCCCACTTTAATAGTACAGTAGTAGTACAATATGATAGACAATTACTATGAAATAATTAATATCTACATAAACTTCCCCAGTATATTATAGATCAGGAAAATAATAGGTTTATAACCAATTGTGATTGTATCTTCAGGTGAATTGTGTATTACACACTACAATCCCCTCCGGCGAAGGCCACTATTCTATTTCTCTCAATAACAAGCTACGAGAATGTCCATTAATATTACAGATCATTTTCTGGATTTGATTTCTAACAATAGTATACCCAGGTTTTGAAAACTGTCTAATTATTATAAAAGATCAGGGGGGGGGGGGTGTTTCACAAAGATCCTAAGTTGAACTTAACTCTAAGTTGGACTTAACAATTATGGAAAGCCGTTAGTTTCTTTGAGAAAAAAATGTAAAAGTTCTTTTAAAAGGCATAAAATGTTGATTCAAATCATTAATATTGTCTATTTATCAAGGAGATTTCATGTTTATTGATGTAAAATTTATGAAAAGTCTATAATACTTGCATTTTTGCTTTGGAATATATTTGATTCCAAGGCTACAATTGGCTTACCATACTTTTGAAGTCCAACTTAGAGTTAAGTTCAACAATAGGATCTTTGTG